>CM074723.1:28786028-29141028 GCA_037306005.1 Rhinophrynus dorsalis
CTCCACTGCTAACAACTCACTGACTATTCCACACTACTTGAGCAGTATGATCACTCCAGCTCTCCATACTAACTATAACCTCCACTCCACTGCTAACAACTCACTGACTATTCCACACTACCTGAGCAGTATGATCACTCCAGATCTCCATACTAACTATAACCTACGCTCCACTGCTAACAACTCACTGACTACTCCACACTATCTGAGCAGTATAATCACTCCAGATCTCCATACTAACTATTACCTCCACTCCACTTCTCACAACTCACTGACTATTCCACACTACCTGAGCAGTATGATCACTCCAGATCTCCATACTAACTATAACCTCCACTCCACTTCTCACAACTCAATGACTATTCCACACTACCTGAGCAGTATGATCACTCCAGATCTCCATACTAACTATAACCTACGCTCCACTGCTAACAACTCACTGACTACTCCACACTACCTGAGCAGTATAATCACTCCAGATCTCCATACTAACTATAACCTCCACTCCACTTCTCACAACTCAATGACTATTCCACACTACCTGAGCAGTATGATCACTCCAGATCTCCATACTAACTATAACCTCCACTCCACTGCTAACAACTCACTGACTATTCCACACTACCTGAGCAGTATGATCACTCCAGATCTCCATACTAACTATAACCTCCGTTCCACTTCTCACAACTCACTGACTATTCCACACTACCTGAGCAGTGTGATCACTCCAGATCTCCATATTAACTATAACCTCCACTCCACTGCTAACAACTCACTGACTATTTCACACTACCTGAGCAGTATGATCACTCCAGCTGTCCATACTAACTATAACCTCCACTCCACTTCTCACAACTCACTGACTATTCCACACTACCTGAGCAGTATGATCACTCCAGATCTCCATTCTAACTATAACCTCCACTCCACTGCTAACAACTCACTGACTATTCCACACTACTTGAGCAGTATGATCACTCCAACTCTCCATACTAACTATAACCTCCACTCCACTGCTAACAACTCACTGACTACTCCACACTACCTGAGCAGTATGATCACTCCAGATCTCCATACTAACTATAACCTCTGCTCCACTGCTAACAACTCACTGACTATTCCACACTACCTGAGCAGTATGATCACTCCAGATCTCCATACTAACTATAACCTACGCTCCACTGCTAACAACTCACTGACTACTCCACAGTACCTGAGCAGTATGATCACTCCAGATCTCCATACTAACTATAACCTCCGCTCCACTGCTAACAACTCACTGACTATTCCACACTACCTGAGCAGTATGATCACTCCAGATCTCCATACTAACTATAACCTCCACTGCTAACAACTCAATGACTATTCCACACTACCTGAGTAGTATGATCACTCCAGATCTCCATACTAACTATAACCTCCACTCCACTTCTCACAACTCACTGACTACTCCACACTACCTGAGCAGTATGATCACTCCAGCTCTCCATACTAACTATATACCTCCACTCCACTGCTAACAACTCACTGACTATTCCACACTACCTGAGCAGTATGATCACTCCAGATCTCCATACTAACTATAACCTCCGTTCCACTTCTCACAACTCACTGACTATTCCACACTACCTGAGCAGTGTGATCACTCCAGATCTCCATATTAACTATAACCTCCACTCCACTGCTAACAACTCACTGACTATTCCACACTACTTGAGCAGTATGATCACTCCAGCTCTCCATACTAACTATAACCTCCGCTTCACTGCTAACAACTCACTGACTATTTCACACTACCTGAGCAGTATGATCACTCCAGATCTCCATACTAACTATAACCTCCACTCCACTTCTCACAACTCACTGACTATTCCACACTACCTGAGCAGTATGATCACTCCAGATCTCCATTCTAACTATAACCTCCACTCCACTGCTAACAACTCACTGACTATTCCACACTACTTGAGCAGTATGATCACTCCAGCTCTCCATACTAACTATAACCTCCACTCCACTGCTAACAACTCACTGACTACTCCACACTACCTGAGCAGTATGATCACTCCAGATCTCCATACTAACTATAACCTCCGCTCCACTGCTAACAATTCACTGACTATTCCACACTACCTGAGCAGTATGATCACTCCAGATCTCCATACTAACTATAACCTACGCTCCACTGCTAACAACTCACTGACTACTCCACACTACCTGAGCAGTATGATCACTCCAGATCTCCATACTAACTATAACCTCCGCTCCACTGCTAACAACTCACTGACTATTCCACACTACCTGAGCAGTATGATCACTCCAGATCTCCATACTAACTATAACCTCCACTCCACTTCTCACAACTCAATGACTATTCCACAATACCTGAGCAGTATGATCACTCCAGATCTCCATACTAACTATAAACTCCACTCCACTTCTCACAACTCAGTGACTATTCCACACTACCTGAGCAGTATGATCACGCCAGATCTCCATACTAACTATAACCTCCACTGCTAACAACTCAATGACTATTCCACACTACCTGAGCAGTATGATCACTACAGCTCATCCATACTAACTATAACCTCCACTCCACTGCTAACAACTCACTGACTATTTCACACTACCTGAGCAGTATGATCACTCCAGCTCTCCATACTAACTATAACCTCCACTCCACTGCTAACAACTCACTGACTATTTCACACTACCTGAGCAGTATGATCACTCCAGCTGTCCATACTAACTATAACCTCCACTCCACTTCTCACAACTCACTGACTATTCCACACTACCTGAGCAGTATGATCACTCCAGATCTCCATTCTAACTATAACCTCCACTCCACTGCTAACAACTCACTAACTATTCCACACTACTTGAGCAGTATGATCACTCCAGCTCTCCATACTAACTATAACCTCCACTCCACTGCTAACAACTCACTGACTACTCCACACTACCTGAGCAGTATGATCACTCCAGATCTCCATACTAACTATAACCTCCACTCCACTGCTAACAACTCATTGACTATTCCACACTACTTGAGCAGTATGATCACTCCAGCTCTCCATACTAACTATAACCTCCACTCCACTGCTAACAATCACTGACTACTCCACACTACCTGAGCAGTATGATCACTCCAGATCTCCATACTAACTATAACCTCCGCTCCACTGCTAACAACTCACTGACTATTCCACACTACCTGAGCAGTATGATCACTCCAGATCTCCATACTAACTATAAACTCCGCTCCACTGCTAACAACTCACTGACTACTCCACACTACCTGAGCAGTATAGTCACTCCAGATCTCCATACTAACTATAACCTCCACTCCACTTCTCAAAACTCAATGACTATTCCACAATACCTGAGCAGTATGATCACTCCAGATCTCCATACTAACTATAAACTCCACTCCACTTCTCACAACTCAGTGACTATTCCACACTACCTGAGCAGTATGATCACTCCAGATCTCCATACTAACTATAACCTCCACTGCTAACAACTCAATGACTATTCCACACTACCTGAGCAGTATGATCACTACAGCTCATCCATACTAACTATAACCTCCACTCCACTGCTAACAACTCACTGACTATTTCACACTACCTGAGCAGTATGATCACTCCAGCTGTCCATACTAACTATAACCTCCACTCCACTTCTCACAACTCACTGACTATTCCACACTACCTGAGCAGTATGGTCACTCCAGCTCTCCATACTAACTATAACCTCCACTCCACTGCTAACAACTCACTGACTACTCCACACTACCTGAGCAGTATAATCACTCCAGATCTCCATACTAACTATTACCTCCACTCCACTTCTCACAACTCACTGACTATTCCACACTACCTGAGCAGTATGATCACTCCAGATCTCCATATTAACTATAACCTCCGCTCCACTGCTAACAACTCACTGACTACTCCACACTACCTGAGCAGTACGATCACTCCAGCTCTCCATACTAACTATAACCTCCACTCCACTGCTAACAACTCAATGACTATTCCACACTACCTGAGCAGTATGATCACTCCAGATCTCCATACTAACTATAACCTCCGCTCCACTTCTCACAACTCACTGACTATTCCACACTACCTGAGCAGTATGATCACTCCAGATCTCCATACTAACTATAACCTCCACTCCACTGCTAACAACTCACTGACTATTCCACCCTACTTGAGCAGTATGATCACTCCAGCTCTCCATACTAACTATAACCTCCACTCCACTGCTAACAACTCACTGACTATTCCACACTACCTGAGCAGTATGATCACTCCAGATCTCCATACTAACTATATCCTCCGCTCCACTGCTAACAACTCACTGACTATTCCACACTACCTGAGCAGTATGATCACTCCAGATCTCCATACTAACTATTACCTCCACTCCACTTCTCACAACTCACTGACTATTCCACACTACCTGAGCAGTATGATCACTCCAGATCTCCATACTAACTATAACCTCCACTCCACTTCTCACAACTCAATGACTATTCCACACTACCTGAGCAGTATGATCACTCCAGATCTCCATACTAACTATAACCTCCGCTCCACTGCTAACAACTCACTGACTATTCCACACTACCTGAGCAGTATGATCACTCCAGATCTCCATACTAACTATAACCTACGCTCCACTGCTAACAACTCACTGACTACTCCACACTACCTGAGCAGTATAATCACTCCAGATCTCCATACTAACTATAACCTCCACTCCACTTCTCACAACTCAATGACTATTCCACACTACCTGAGCAGTATGATCACTCCAGATCTCCATACTAACTATAACCTCCACTCCACTTCTCACAACTCACTGACTACTCCACACTACCTGAGCAGTATGATCACTCCAGCTCTCCATACTAACTATAACCTCCACTCCACTGTGTCGGGCTATTTATATGAAGGTATCCAAAGGGTTAAACAGAGAACCACTTAGGTTGGATTTCTTCACTTAAATAGATAAATGACAATATAAATAATTTGAGAACTTTATCTTTAATATGTATTGACACGCTACTTCACAGTAACGAATTGATCACAAGAATCAATCCTTCATATTTGTGCAAAAATATATCTATTTTATTAAAATATAATGTATATATAAATATCAGCAACAATGAACTATATAAGTGATTAGCAATACTAATAGGTATACAAAATCAAACCACACTATTTATCATAAAGATTACCAGCGGTGCAAGGGTTAAGCACCTATAGGTATATCCAGAGGTATAATAACAATAATTGCATTCAGCAGCATAGAATAGGTTAATTGATTGTTACAATTAATATAATACAGTTTGCTGCAGGGTCTCTTAATACCTCTGCCCCAGAAACTGTATAGACTATGCCAATTATGATGTAAGGGGTAATGTGAGATGAATTAAATAATTCCTCTAACAATTCCTTGTATCATATATCAATAATAATTAAATTTAGGGAATAACTGGAATAAAATCCCAGATTTAAATCACTATAATTTAATTATCTACTGAATTCAATACTGAATACCTCTGAATAAAATATATAAATTGCAATATATAGTCAAACCAAATCACACAAATAATCTACTTAGAATTACTTCATGCAACATTTATCATAATTTTGACTACAGCAACCTATATATAAAACCTATAGGCACTCCAAGGGTTAATCCACACGTTTAAACAGATGCCACACCCAGCAGTTATTTTGTCTATTGAGATAATACTTTCAAATTACAAAATATAAGCCTGGCACATACACAGAGAATTCCAAAGAAAACACCACTAACAGCAGACAAATAGCGGTTAAAGGGTTAATAGCTGGATTCAAAGAATACCCTGTATCAAATATTAACTATTATAATCTTCCCAGAATCACAAAATATTACTCTAGGAATACCAAGATTAATATTAGCTAATATAAATAACCTACGCTATATACTGTATTACACTGATTGGCAATTTATAACATTTCCCAATAATTATATATAGATTCTATTATTTCCAGAATTTAATAGCTAAATCTAGCTTATTATAAATTATCCCAAATGGTTGGCCAGTCCACTTAAGACAATTTAAAACTAAGTTCTTCAAACAGAAGAAAAATTATAAAATTCTGGATTAAATGAATCTAAATGAGTAAATGATATAGTTACCAATCCAAGTTTCTTAGTATTTCTCTGTGAGATGGCAGGATCAGCAAAGCCTTCAGGAAGTCACCTTTTCTGTTTCAGCCAGTTAAGTTGAGTCCAAAGACCCTCTTTTAGGAAGTCAAAAAGACCCTTAACTAAGAGTAATTGGGAATTATATTTGCATTTTTTGCCTTATCAGTAATCCCCACCTTTGTCTGATGATTGGACAAAGAGCCATCTCATTATACCGTGACATCACCGGTCTGCCATGATTGGATATTAATATATCCCTAATTATTCAAGGAATGCGGATATCCCAGTCATAATGCTCTCAAGACTCTAGGTGGAGCTCTTACTCTACTTTAGAATTTTACCTATAATCAGTTTTATGTCAGATCATGTGGCTTTCGTCAAAACTGAGAAAGGTCAAAAGGGTTATCAAAAACCTCCTAAATATGTCATTTTGCTATGTCTTACACATAAGGGAGTCCGTCTCTCTCAGCCACCTTGTCTCCAACTGACTATCCATCTGCCATTAAACTGACATTGTTATTTTTACTCCCTACCTTGGACTAATAGCTCATTGTTCACATATGATGTAATTTGAACACATTTTAAACAGAATTTCAGCTAATTTCCTACAATTAGAATTAACCCTGTATGGTCCCCCAGGACAAAGTCTCTGACATAATCCCCCTTTTAGCAAAAGATTTTATAACTTGATAAAAGTTCTAAAATATTATTGCTAAACTGGAGGAGACTGTTGTCATCTTCGTCCTGTGACTGGGATCGTCTCCGAAGTTAATACAGTTCGCTTCAGTTCATCAACTACTTAATGGCATCGGCTTGTTCCCATAAGACGAGGCACTTATTGTTCTCTTCAATAACTGGAACAATCAGTCTGATTAGTGAATCATATACCAATTTTGTTGATAGGAAGACATTGTGTCCCATATGAATAGTTGCTTGGCCTACTCGGGGATCTCCATACTTTTGTCTTGAGTTGAAAAGGCACGCAGATCATATCAGACTCCCAGTTTTGGAAACAGGTGGTGGGAGAAATATCAAATTCTTCTTGGATGGTGATCTATGGAAACAGGTTGGCAGAACTCCTCTAGGATCCAAATTCTTCTCTGTTAGGATGGTCTCCAGCATCTCTTGCCCAATGGTTCTTGATAAAAACACTGGAACCACGCTTGGCTGTGTCCGGAACTCCTGTCACAGAAGAAGGATGATTCACATCATGGCTTTGGCTTTGGCTGGAGCTCCTGCAATCGAAGGAAGATGATCCACATCACGGCCTTGGTCTTGACGTTCATAACTATGGCAACTGTCAATTGACCTCTTTCTCTTAAATACTCTTTGGTCTAAAAGAAATGACACATGAGTGATCTCATATTGATACATTTGTTGCATGCATACATACATGACAATACAGTTTCAATCAGTATCCCTATGATCATGGTACTGTATGATTACTGTATATTGATTTTTGCACCAGTTTGCTTGTGGCCTTTGCTAGCCTTAAGCTAAACTATTATAAACTAACACTCTCTGTCTTTACTCTTCCCCCTTTTATAGAAGAATGACCCTCGGCTGTATGCTACAAACAAAACCTTACTAAAAGGAAAAATAAAATTAGCATAACAACATTTTCAGAGAATCATAGAGCATAAAACCATTTGTTGACGAGATATGTTAGAGTGTTAGTGGGGAACATACATGCCACACAGACAGACAAGAGAGAGCGACGTTTCACTGAAACAAAAGAAGACAAGAGAACAAGATATGACAAAGTCATTTGTACAATCAAGGATACTCATCCATCCGATGATTATTTAGGATCCTTGTTCTTCTTCCGCTTCTCCTTCTATGATCTGTAACTGATATTTAGGGTGACAAGCACGCAATTGGTTTATATGAACCCACTTTTCTACAATTTCACCATTAATAGGGATAGAAACCTTATAGGCCACTGGAGATAATTTATCAGTAATGATATATGGCCCTCTCCATGAGGGTAAGAATTTCTTTTCTTTTACCTGGTTTCTTGCAAAATTGTACAGATAAACACGATCATTTACCTCATACTCCCTTTTGGTGGTTTTTAGGTCATAGTAAGTTTTATTACTTACCACTGCTTTTTCCAGATTTTTCTGTGCAAACGCAAATGCATGTTGTAAATGCTTGCGTAACTGGTCTATGTATTGGTGTGTTGTGGAGGCATTAATTAGATTTTGATCGGACGTACGGTATAGCAAGTGCTGGGGAAGGACCATCTTTCTACCTGTCATTAATTCAAATGGTGACATTTTCGTGGCTGCACTAGGAGTAGCCCGAATAGCCATGAGAACTAGGGGTAGTTTAAGATCCCAATCCTTACCTGATTCCTTAACAAACTTCTTGAGAATGTTAACAATGGATTGATTATATCGCTCCACCCCACCACTTGATGCAGGACGGTAAGCGATATGTAATTTACGTTTTACCCCCAAGAGTTTCCAAAGTTTGTTCATCACTTCGCTGGTGAAATGACTACCTCTGTCAGATTCAATCCTCTGCGGTAGGCCGAACCTGGAGAACACATGGTTAATTAACAAAGCAGCGGTGGTTTCTGCCGTATTATTGTTTGCGGGTAAACATTCAACCCATTTGGTGAACAGACAAGTAACCGTTTGCATATACTTGTTCCCCCTTGCTGTCCTAGTAACCGGTCCTATAAAATCTATTTGAATATCCGACCATGGTAATGACATCCCCCTCTTCTGTAGTGGTGCACGATGAGTGGGGCCAGATGGTTGGAATTGGGAACACACCAAACAACCTTGACAATAGGTTTGTACATCTTTAAGCATATGAGGCCAATATGCGTAATCGCGGAGAATCTCATACGTGATTTTATCGCCGCGATGCCCTGAAGTAGGTGCATCATGAGAATGTTGGAGCATTAAACCTCTAAATGCAGTAGGTACAACCCATTGTTGTATTCCATTTTTAGAAGTTCTGATTAACAGACCATCTTGTATATGGAATTGGGCCTTGGACCTCATCAAGATCCTTAAGTCTTCTTTTCCCACCCAGTCCTCCTCAGAAATTGGGTGGTTTAGGGGGTTTTCTATGTGCTTATAGAATAGCCCTATGATAGGGTCCCCCTTTTGACTTGTAATCAAGTCCTCACTAGGTGAGTCTTGAATCCACTGTGCTACCGGGGTGTCTGCTTCGTTACGGGCTTGTTGCCTAGTAACGGCATTTACCTGTACAGGACCTAATAGATGGGATATATCTAAGGCCTCTCCCTTAAGGGCGCCTTCTTTAGCCAATAGATCGGCTAGATCATTACCTTGTTTTTCAGGGCCTAGGACCTTAGAATGCCCCTTGGTCTTTTTCCAATAGATGGTAAGGCCATTTGATGTTACGAGATTGTCAACCTCACAAAACAATTTACCATGTTTCACTGGTTTATTATTGGATCGGAGCATATGGCTTCTTTTCCAACCTGGGAGGTATTCTACAAAGCTATGGCGAACATAATTAGAATCAGTTATAATAACAAACTCCTTTATGTTATGCTCAATAGCTAAAAGGACTGTCTTATAGACAGCACAGAGCTCTGCCACTTGGCTACTCTGTGGTCCTAGACTATACCCTTTAGATATAATAGGGCACTCACCTGTCCAGGTAATCCCGATACCTGCCACCAGTTTTCTTTCATTGCCAGTAGTGACATGGTAGGAACACCCATCAATGTACGCGGTTGGTAAGGTTGTGCAATAATTCTCGTCAAATGCCTTATAGGGGGAAAGCAATTGTTCCTCAAGGTAATCGTCTCCACTGGTATCAGTCTCCATGGGAGGTGCTGAACAATCATGGAGTTCGGCGAGTCCTTGAGCTACAGGATTCTTCCTGTTTTGCTTATACCTAATTTCTAATGGCCATCCTTGTAGGGATAAAGTCCAAGCGGTTATCCTACTATTGGAGAGGTGTCCTTCCTTTATCCGGTCACTTTGCAAATACTGCAAAGGTTGATGAGCGGTTTCAATAATGATCTTCTCACCCTGAATAAAACTCCGAAAGTTCTGTAATGCCCAAACAGTAGCCAATAAAGCTTTCTCACAGTCATTAAATTTAATTTCCACGGAAGACAGGGATTTGCTAGCATATGCGATAACCTTATTCAGGTTATCCTGCTTTTGATACAAAACCCCGCTGAGACTAAGATTAGTGAATCCTGTCTCAAGAAAAAATGGCTTACCTCCTTCTGGATAAGACAGACAAGGAGCCTGGGTGAGTCTACTCTTGAGCTCAGATACGGCATGTTCCTGAGCTTCACCCCAGATCCACTGTTGATCTTTCTTCAATAATAACAACAATGGTTTAGTTATTTCTGAATAATTATCAATAAACTTCCGGGAATAATTCATCATGCCTAGGAAGGATCTCAATTCATGGAGATTAGTTGGTGTTTTAGATTTAACTATCGCTTCCACCTTCTTTCTTTGTGGGTTTAACCCTTCGGTGGTCACCTCATGACCAAGAAAGTTAACTTGGGTGCGGCACATCTGTGCCTTTTTGAGCGACAGTTTAACACCAGCTTCCTTTAGCTGATTAAATACATATTTAATTTCTGTGATATGCTTTTGGAAGGTAGTACTTTTAATCAGGACATCATCCACATAGCAGAGAGTCCCCCTAGCCATAGCATCAGGCATAGCCTTGTGCATAAAAACGGCAAATTCATGACCTGAGTTGATATACCCAAAAGGCATTCTAACCCAGGCGTATTGTACTCCTCCAAAAGTGAAAGCTAGCTTGTATTGGTCTTCCTCACTGACTTTAATGGTCCAGTACCCTTGGGCACAGTCAATTGCTGTAAAAATTTTGGACCCTTGCATCTGAGCCAAACATTGATCTATATATGGCACCGGCCAGCCGGACATATATACACGTTTGTTCAGTTGCCTTAAGTCAGCACACAAACGCCATTGACCATTGGGTTTAAGGATTCCCAAGATTGGGTTATTATAAGAGCTGTGCACTGGCCGTACAATACCCCTCTCTTTGAGGTTCCTTATAATTTCTGCCAATGAGTCATAGGACGCAAGTGGAAGACGGTACTGTTTGACATATACAGGAGGTAACTTAGGGTCAGTTTGTATGCGGGCAACGTGTACGTTCGTTAAACCACAATCATAAGAATCCTTGGCAAATAGCTCTTGGAATTCCATAAGTATTTCCCTTAGCTGTTGGCATTCAGAATCATCAGAGCAAGCATTGGCTAGAGAGATTTGCTCTTCTACTAGCTCATTAAAACCTGGAAATGCTTCAGGCTTACCTAACTCATAAGTTTCCTCAAGCTGTGTAGATAAATCATGAGCATTTACTCTTACCTTATCCACAGCCTCCTGATACTCTTGGGCCTCTGGTTCCTCCATCTGGTGTTCAAATACCAGAGAGGATTCTTCAATCCGGCATGTACCTGTATCAGGGCTATATGGATACACAGATTGAACGGAAAACAGTCCCTCTGGAAGGGAGTAAAACAGTTGCTCAACAAGTTGCTCCTCAGACAGATAATTATCAGGTAGTAGGCCTATTACTTGGTTCTGAAACCCAAATGTATAGTATTCTGAATCCAGAGCATACCCTATTACAGTTCCTTTCTCCAAGGTAATACTGTGTGGGGTTATGTTATTTACCACTATGTTGAGTGGTGTTCTATGAATACTCACCATAGGGGTGTGTGATACAGAAATTCTTAATTGTTGAATCTTATTTGAGAGGCATATTAATGCATCAGGATTCTCAAGGTTCTGACCACTACGAACCTGCAAGGATATGGGGACCTGACTTGCCCCACCAGGTAAAGTGACCTTATTAGCTACCTGTAACTTTACTGCATATGGCAACAGTTGACATGACTTCAGGGCTTTTAAGTCATCCTGAAATCCACAAGGGTTCCCTTCTAACCTAGTCCATAGGTTGTTATTCACCAGATCAATCTGGGCGGCATAACGATGTATTAAATCGTTGCCAATATAGATCTGGTGTTGAGGTTTCTCCACTACCAGAAAAACATGTTTGGCGGACCTGTCACCTAGAGATATAGATAACAGACACCTCGCAACAACGTTATAACTTATAGCGTCATCTAGGTCATGTACCAAATTATCATATGGTGCCAAATACTTAATATGGATAGGATCTCTTACCTCCATCAGTAAGCTGTTACTAATGTAACTGTTTTCCAATTTCAGATTCAGTTTGGCCTGTGTGATCCTCCCTAAGTCTTTAACCTGTAAGGGAACAAACAACTCACCCCCTGTATTGTCAATTGACGTCAGATATTGAGAATGATTCTCTGGATCTGCTGGTTCAGAGGGCGATCTGTGAAGAGAGATGGTTAAAACATCGCCTTCTAGCTTCACGTTCTGAATCTGTTCTGGTAACGCCTTGATGGAGATATCACCTTCCATATATTCAGTATCAGTATTAGGTATCTGTAAAACAGTGAGGTTAGGGTTCTGGCTATTGACAAAGTGGATTTCAATAGTATCCCTGTTTTCCTCTACCACATGATCATTTCTATGGAGGCGTTGCAATGCCCGCTCATAATTGATTGGGCTTTTAACCTGCAACCAGATGACATTATTCACACAGTCTATGATGGGACTTAATCGCCGCAGTAGATCGGCACCTATAATTAACCTGTTATAGGGAACTTCAACTACTATGACCTTATGTGTGAATGATTTGTTACCGATTTTAAAATGTAACCATGTGGTTCCCAATACGTTTAAGGGGTTACCTCCTACGCTTATTAGGGATCCATCAAATGCCTTTAACATTGGCTTTACAGAAGCTTCCTCCATAATTTGATGGAAATGGGAGCTAGATAAGATGGTAGCTTGTGATCCTGTATCCAGGAGACTGGAAATGATTAGGTCATCAAGCCCCTGTAATGTAACATCAATAAAATATCTTCCTTCAAATTCATGCATTTTGCATAAATAATTACGATGTAAAATCGTCTTATAATCCCTCCACTGCCTGCAAGGGTTAATTCCTGAATTTACAGGAGCAGACTTGCTGACCACTGGGTCATGTTGTACAGCTGTAGCATCATCAGGGATGGACTTATGTGTACCTGGCTGTGGGTGAGATAAGGAAGAAATGTTAGAGTCACACAAAGCATTTACATCCTGTAAAGAAAATGTGTTAGCATTCCTGTTGGTTAAAATATTATCGGTTATTATAGGACTTACATAGGGTAAAGCAATGTTATTCTTTTCCCCTAAGGCCTGTTTACCATTACCCTGTTCTGTTATTGAGTGGCAGTTGCCACTCCTGGGGCTGTCCCTAAAAAAGGGTTAGATCCCTGCTGGGTATCAGAACTGGGACTTTGGCCTAGCTGTGCCATAGTGGTCATCATTTTTGCCATCATATCTGTTAGGTTGTTAACCTGGACCTTAAGACTCACTTGCTTCTGACCTTGGTTCCCAGAATCAGACTTATTATTCTGCTGATTTTGCTGGGCCCCCTGATTATTAGAGTTTTTATTCTTTTTGAACCTCCTGGGAAACTTGGATCTATTTTGGTTTTTGTTGTATCCCTGGGATCTCTTGAAAAATGGTTTCTGACCATTTGAATTATTAGACCCCTGGGAACTAACAGAGGCAGGTCCCTTCTGTCCTGGTGCCTGTTTCTGAACCTGTGGAGATTTTAACACCTCTGCATAGGTTCTCTTGCCAGATTCAAAGGGCAAACTCTCCTCAACCAATGTTTCTGCTACACACTGGGAGGCAGGCTTCTTGTCCCTAGCTGGGGTATTCTCACTCTGCTGGGCATTATACAGCTTCATAGCTTGAGTGAGTAACCAATCTAGTGATAATAGGGGTGAATAATCCCTAGCTAGATTAGTTTTCATATACCTAGGCAGAGCATTAAAGAATAGCTCCCTGAACTCATAGGAATGAAAATCTGCATCCCTATCTGCAAGGATATATGCACATTTAAGCTCTGACAAGAATTGCCTGGGGTCCTGGTCTGGCCTACATTTTAGCGCATATATAGCACATTTAGCCTCATGGCGAGTTTTATAAGGACCAAACGCTAGGATTATCTGTTCCACTGTTTCCTCCCAGGTAGTGATACCCATCTCAGCTAAAGAACTGAAAAAGAAATTCTCTGAAACATCAAAAACCCAAGGCACATAATCCATTTTATGACGGTCAGAATGAAGGCCTAGAGATGCAAGTGTCTCAGTATAACGGTCTAAATGACTCACTATGGATATTTTAGATTTTCTGTGGAAAACTGGCACGGTATCTCTCAGAAATCTTATTATCTTAGTTCCTTCAACTAAAGGTGACTGTTCCTCCTGTTCAAACCTATTTAGTGTGGGCATTGGCCTCCTGTTAGGTTTGAACATTGACTCCCTGTTAGAGGGTAATCTGTGGCCTGTTAAAAGACCCCGTGGTGCAGGGTGTGTGTCTTGCTCTGGGATGTTACCCTCGTCATCACACTTCAGCAAGAAGTGTGACTTCTGAGGATTAACATCCCCCTCCTTCCCAGGTGGGTAATCCTGATAACTACTAGATATAGCTGGTTGGGCCTGAACTACCTTGTCAGGGCTAATATCCTGTCCCATCTCAGAGGGGGTATGGTCAGAATCAGAAGCAGTAAGGGCCTGCATTCTTTCTGACAATTCCTGGATCTGACTGGACAAGACATTAAACATATCTAGATCCAGTGATTTATCCCCTTTAGGGGCATTATCACTGGTCTGATATACCAGCACTTGCTCTCGCAATTTTATATTCTCCTGAACCCGCTTGTCTAAATGGGATTGGAGTTGCCTAATGTGTTCTTGCAAAATGTATATCTCACCTTGTAGATCACACATTTTAGCATTAAGGGCAGTATTATGTGCTTTTGTAGACCACATTTCCTCAATAGCTGTTTTACGCCTGCTCTCTAGCCCATTTACCTGGCGCTGGAGATTCTCAATATGCTCTTCTTGTGAGTTTGCAATTTTGACAAACTTACGCACCTCTTCCTCTAACTCAGAAATCTTTTCAGTCTGATCATTTAGTGCCTGTTTTAGTGGCTCTACAACCTTTTGATAAGCCTCCAATTTGTATCTCTGGAAGCCTATAATAGTTAACAATTCAGGCACAATTAATAAAATCTGGGTGTCCAAATCCTTTGCCTTAGTTTGATCTATACACCTATTCAATGCTTGATAATAGAAGCTATCAGGCTGCCACATTTTATCAAATTGGGATATCACTCGTAGTTCAATGTCACTGCACCATTGTTGGGCATCACTCTTAATTTTGAGGCGAGAATGGATGGCATAAATTAACCTCCCTTCTACAGCCCATTTCATGTCTTCTTCTGGTCTCTGTTCCATTGGATCAGACACTGAAGAAGTTGCCTGAGACATGTTTAATGCACAAATATGTTACTGTGTAATATATCTGTCAATAAAATTATTTGACAAATGTGTCAATCCTATATAAAGATCTCGGTGGGACCTCCAAAAATCTGTCGGGCTATTTATATGAAGGTATCCAAAGGGTTAAACAGAGAACCACTTAGGTTGGATTTCTTCACTTAAATAGATAAATGACAATATAAATAATTTGAGAACTTTATCTTTAATATGTATTGACACGCTACTTCACAGTAACGAATTGATCACAAGAATCAATCCTTCATATTTGTGCACAAATATATCTATTTTATTAAAATACAATGTATATATAAATATCAGCAACAATGAACTATATAAGTGTTTAGCAATACTAATAGGTATACAAAATCAAACCACACTATTTATCATAAAGATTACCAGCGGTGCAAGGGTTAAGCACCTATAGGTATATCCAGAGGTATAATAACAATAATTGCATTCAGCAGCATAGAATAGGTTAATTGATTGTTACAATTAATATAATACAGTTGGCTGCAGGGTCTCTTAATACCTCTGCCCCAGAAACTGTATAGACTATGCCAATTATGATGTAAGGGGTAATGTGAGATGAATTAAATAATTCCTCTAACAATTCCTTGTATCATATATCAATAATAATTAAATTTAGGGAATAACTGGAATAAAATCCCAGATTTAAATCACTATAATTTAATTATCTACTGAATTCAATACTGAATACCTCTGAATAAAATATATAAATTGCAATATATAGTCAAACCAAATCACACAAATAATCTACTTAGAATTACTTCATGCAACATTTATCATAATTTTGACTACAGCAACCTATATATAAAACCTATAGGCACTCCAAGGGTTAATCCACACGTTTAAACAGATGCCACACCCAGCAGTTATTTTGTCTATTGAGATAATACTTTCAAATTACAAAATATAAGCCTGGCACATACACAGAGAATTCCAAAGAAAACACCACTAACAGCAGACAAATAGCAGTTAAAGGGTTAATAGCTGGATTCAAAGAATACCCTGTATCAAATATTAACTATTATAATCTTCCCAGAATCACAAAATATTACTCTAGGAATACCAAGATTAATATTAGCTAATATAAATAACCCACGCTATATACTGTATTACACTGATTGGCAATTTATAACATTTCCCAATAATTATATATAGATTCTATTATTTCCAGAATTTAATAGCTAAATCTAGCTTATTATAAATTATCCCAAATGGTTGGCCAGTCCACTTAAGACAATTTAAAACTAAGATCTTCAAACAGAAGAAAAATTATAAAATTCTGGATTAAATGAATCTAAATGAGTAAATGATATAGTTACCAATCCAAGTTTCTTAGTATTTCTCTGTGAGATGGCAGGATCAGCAAAGCCTTCAGGAAGTCACCTTTTCTGTTTCAGCCAGTTAAGTTGAGTCCAAAGACCCTCTTTTAGGAAGTCAAAAAGACCCTTAACTAAGAGTAATTGGGAATTATATTTGCATTTTTTGCCTTATCAGTAATCCCCACCTTTGTCTGATGATTGGACAAAGAGCCATCTCATTATACCGTGACATCACCGGTCTGCCATGATTGGATATTAATATATCCCTAATTATTCAAGGAATGCGGATATCCCAGTCATAATGCTCTCAAGACTCTAGGTGGAGCTCTTACTCTACTTTAGAATTTTACCTATAATCAGTTTTATGTCAGATCATGTGGCTTTCGTCAAAACTGAGAAAGGTCAAAAGGGTTATCAAAAACCTCCTAAATATGTCATTTTGCTATGTCTTACACATAAGGGAGTCCGTCTCTCTCAGCCACCTTGTCTCCAACTGACTATCCATCTGCCATTAAACTGACATTGTTATTTTTACTCCCTACCTTGGACTAATAGCTCATTGTTCACATATGATGTAATTTGAACACATTTTAAACAGAATTTCAGCTAATTTCCTACAATTAGAATTAACCCTGTATGGTCCCCCAGGACAAAGTCTCTGACAACTGCTAACAACTCACTGACTATTCCACACTACCTGAGCAGTATGATCACTCCAGATCTCCATACTAACTATAACCTCCGTTCCACTTCTCACAACTCACTGACTATTCCACACTACCTGAGCAGTGTGATAACTCCAGATCTCCATATTAACTATAACCTTCACTCCACTGCTAACAACTCACTGACTATTCCACACTACTTGAGCAGTATGATCACTCCAGCTCTCCATACTAACTATAACCTCCACTCCACTGCTAACAACTCACTGACTATTTCACACTACCTGAGCAGTATGATCACTCCAGCTGTCCATACTAACTATAACCTCCACTCCACTTCTCACAACTCACTGACTATTCCACACTACCTGAGCAGTATGATCACTCCAGATCTCCATTTTAACTATAACCTCCACTCCACTGCTAACAACTCACTGACTATTCCACACTACTTGAGCAGTATGATCACTCCAGCTCTCCATACTAACTATAACCTCCACTCCACTGCTAACAACTCACTGACTACTCCACACTACCTGAGCAGTATGATCACTCCAGATCTCCATACTAACTATAAACTCCGCTCCACTGCTAACAACTCACTGACTACTCCACACTACCTGAGCAGTATAATCACTCCAGATCTCCATACTAACTATAAACTCCACTCCACTTCTCACAACTCAGTGACTATTCCACACTACCTGAGCAGTATGATCACTCCAGATCTCCATACTAACTATAACCTCCACTGCTAACAACTCAATGACTATTCCACACTACCTGAGCAGTATGATCACTACAGCTCATCCATACTAACTATAACCTCCACTCCACTGCTAACAACTCACTGACTATTTCACACTACCTGAGCAGTATGATCACTCCAGCTGTCCATACTAACTATAACCTCCACTCCACTTCTCACAACTCACTGACTATTCCACACTACCTGAGCAGTATGATCACTCCAGCTCTCCATACTAACTATAACCTCCACTCCACTGCTAACAACTCACTGACTACTCCACACTACCTGAGCAGTATGATCACTCCAGCTCTCCATACTAACTATAACCTCCACTCCACTGCTAACAACTCAATGACTATTCCACACTACCCGAGCAGTATGATCACTCCAGATCTCCATACTAACTATAACCTCCGCTCCACTTCTCACAACTCACTGACTATTCAACTCTACCTGAGCAGTATGATCACTCCAGATCTCCATACTAACTATAACCTCCACTCCACTGCTAACAACTCACTGACTATTCCACACTACTTGAGCAGTATGATCACTCCAGCTCTCCATACTAACTATAACCTCCACTCCACTGCTAACAACTCACTGACTATTCCACACTACCTGAGCAGTATGATCACTCCAGATCTCCATACTAACTATATCCTCCGCTCCACTGCTAACAACTCACTGACTATTCCACACTACCTGAGCAGTATGATCACTCCAGATCTCCATACTAACTATAACCTCCACTCCACTGCTAACAACTCACTGACTACTCCACACTACCTGAGCAGTATAATCACTCCAGATCTCCATACTAACTATTACCTCCACTCCACTTCTCACAACTCACTGACTATTCCACACTACCTGAGCAGTATGATCACTCCAGATCTCCATATTAACTATAACCTTCGCTCCACTGCTAACAACTCACTGACTATTCCACACTACTTGAGCAGTATGATCACTCCAGCTCTCCATACTAACTATAACCTCCACTCCACTGCTAACAACTCACTGACTATTTCACACTACCTGAGCAGTATGATCACTCCAGCTGTCCATACTAACTATAACCTCCACTCCACTTCTCACAACTCACTGACTATTCCACACTACCTGAGCAGTATGATCACTCCAGATCTCCATTCTAACTATAACCTCCACTCCACTGCTAACAACTCACTGACTATTCCACACTACTTGAGCAGTATGATCACTCCAGCTCTCCATACTAACTATCACCTCCACTCCACTGCTAACAACTCACTGACTACTCCACACTACCTGAGCAGTATGATCACTCCAGATCTCCATACTAACTATAACCTCCGCTCCACTGCTAACAACTCACTGACTATTCCACACTACCTGAGCAGTATGATCACTCCAGATCTCCATACTAACTATAACCTACGCTCCACTGCTAACAACTCACTGACTACTCCACACTACCTGAGCAGTATGATCACTCCAGATCTCCATACTAACTATAACCTCCTCTCCACTGCTAACAACTCACTGACTATTCCACACTACATGAGCAGTATGATCACTCCAGATCTCCATACTAACTATAACCTCCACTGCTAACAACTCAATGACTATTCCACACTACCTAAGCAGTATGATCACTCCAGATCTCTATACTAACTATAACCTCCACTCCACTTCTCACAACTCACTGACTGCTCCACACTACCTGAGCAGTATGATCACTCCAGCTCTCCATACTAACTATAACCTCCACTCCACTGCTAACAACTCACTGACTATTCCACACTACCTGAGCAGTATGATCACTCCAGATCTCCATACTAACTATAACCTCCACTCCACTTCTCACAACTCAATGACTATTCCACAATACCTGAGCAGTATGATCACTCCAGATCTCCATACTAACTATAAACTCCACTCCACTTCTCACAACTCAGTGACTATTCCACACTACCTGAGCAGTATGATCACTCCAGATCTCCATACTAACTATAACCTCCACTGCTAACAACTCAATGACTATTCCACACTATCTGAGCAGTATGATCACTACAGCTCATCCATACTAACTATAACCTCCACTCCACTGCTAACAACTCACTGACTATTTCACACTACCTGAGCAGTATGATCACTCCAGATCTCCATACTAACTATAACCTCCGTTCCACTTCTCACAACTCACTGACTATTCCACACTACCTGAGCAGTGTGATCACTCCAGATCTCCATATTAACTATAACCTCCACTCCACTGCTAAAAACTCACTGACTATTCCACACTATTTGAGCAGTATGATCACTCCAGCTCTCCATACTAACTATAACCTCCACTCCACTGCTAACAACTCACTGACTATTTCACACTACCTGAGCAGTATGATCACTCCAGCTGTCCATACTAACTATAACCTCCACTCCACTTCTCACAACTCACTGACAATTCCACACTACCTGAGCAGTATGATCACTCCAGATCTCCATTCTAACTATAACCTCCACTCCACTGCTAACAACTCACTGACTATTCCACACTACTTGAGCAGTATGATCACTCCAGCTCTCCATACTAACTATAACCTCCACTCCACTGCTAACAACTCACTGACTACTCCACACTACCTGAGCAGCATGATCACTCCAGATCTCCATACTAACTATAACCTCCGCTCCACTGCTAACAACTCACTGACTATTCCACACTACCTGAGCAGTATGATCACTCCAGATCTCCATACTAACTATAACCTACGCTCCACTGCTAACAACTCACTGACTATTCCACACTGCCTGAGCAGTATGATCACTCCAGATCTCCATACTAACTATAACCTTCACTCCACTTCTCACAACTCAATGACTATTCCACAATACCTGAGCAGTATGATCACTCCAGATCTCCATACTAACTATAAACTCCACTCCACTTCTCACAACTCAGTGACTATTCCACACTACCTGAGCAGTATGATCACGCCAGATCTCCATACTAACTATAACCTCCACTGCTAACAACTCAATGACTATTCCACACTACCTGAGCAGTATGATCACTACAGCTCATCCATACTAACTATAACCTCCACTCCACTGCTAACAACTCACTGACTATTTCACACTACCTGAGCAGTATGATCACTCCAGCTCTCCATACTAACTATAACCTCCACTCCACTGCTAACAACTCACTGACTATTTCACACTACCTGAGCAGTATGATCACTCCAGCTGTCCATACTAACTATAACCTCCACTCCACTTCTCACAACTCACTGACTATTCCACACTACCTGAGCAGTATGATCACTCCAGATCTCCATTCTAACTATAACCTTCACTCCACTGCTAACAACTCACTGACTATTCCACACTACTTGAGCAGTATGATCACTCCAGCTCTCCATACTAACTATAACCTCCACTCCACTGCTAACAACTCACTGACTACTCCACACTACCTGAGCAGTATGATCACTCCAGATCTCCATACTAACTATAACCTCCGCTCCACTGCTAACAACTCACTGACTATTCCACACTACTTGAGCAGTATGATCACTCCAGCTCTCCATACTAACTATATCCTCCACTCCACTGCTAACAACTCACTGACTACTCCACACTACCTGAGCAGTATGATCACTCCAGATCTCCATACTAACTATAACCTCCGCTCCACTGCTAACAACTCACTGACTATTCCACACTACCTGAGCAGTATGATCACTCCAGATCTCCATACTAACTATAAACTCCGCTCCACTGCTAACAACTCACTGACTACTCCACACTACCTGAGCAGAATAATCACTCCAGATCTCCATACTAACTATAACCTCCACTCCACTTCTCACAACTCAATGACTATTCCACAATACCTGAGCAGTATGATCACTCCAGATCTCCATACTAACTATAAACTCCACTCCACTTCTCACATCTCAGTGACTATTCCACACTACCTGAGCAGTATGATCACTCCAGATCTCCATACTAACTATCACCTCCACTGCTAACAACTCAATGACTATTCCACACTATCTGAGCAGTATGATCACTACAGCTCATCCATACTAACTATAACCTCCACTCCACTGCTAACAACTCACTGACTATTTCACACTACCTGAGCAGTATGATCACTCCAGATCTCCATACTAACTATAACCTCCGTTCCACTTCTCACAACTCACTGACTATTCCACACTACCTGAGCAGTGTGATCACTCCAGATCTCCATATTAACTATAACCTCCACTCCACTGCTAACAACTCACTGACTATTCCACACTATTTGAGCAGTATGATCACTCCAGCTCTCCATACTAACTATAACCTCCACTCCACTGCTAACAACTCACTGACTATTTCACACTACCTGAGCAGTATGATCACTCCAGCTGTCCATACTAACTATAACCTCCACTCCACTTCTCACAACTCACTGACAATTCCACACTACCTGAGCAGTATGATCACTCCAGATCTCCATTCTAACTATAACCTCCACTCCACTGCTAACAACTCACTGACTATTCCACACTACTTGAGCAGTATGATCACTCCAGCTCTCCATACTAACTATAACCTCCACTCCACTGCTAACAACTCACTGACTACTCCACACTACCTGAGCAGCATGATCACTCCAGATCTCCATACTAACTATAACCTCCGCTCCACTGCTAACAACTCACTGACTATTCCACACTACCTGAGCAGTATGATCACTCCAGATCTCCATACTAACTATAACCTACGCTCCACTGCTAACAACTCACTGACTACTCCACACTACCTGAGCAGTATGATCACTCCAGATCTCCATACTAACTATAACCTCCGCTCCACTGCTAACAACTCACTGACTATTCCACACTGCCTGAGCAGTATGATCACTCCAGATCTCCATACTAACTATAACCTCCACTCCACTTCTCACAACTCAATGACTATTCCACAATACCTGAGCAGTATGATCACTCCAGATCTCCATACTAACTATAAACTCCACTCCACTTCTCACAACTCAGTGACTATTCCACACTACCTGAGCAGTATGATCACGCCAGATCTCCATACTAACTATAACCTCCACTGCTAACAACTCAATGACTATTCCAAACTACCTGAGCAGTATGATCACTACAGCTCATCCATACTAACTATAACCTCCACTCCACTGCTAACAACTCACTGACTATTTCACACTACCTGAGCAGTATGATCACTCCAGCTCTCCATACTAACTATAACCTCCACTCCACTGCTAACAACTCACTGACTATTCCACACTACCTGAGCAGTATGATCACTCCAGATCTCCATTCTAACTATAACCTTCACTCCACTGCTAACAACTCACTGACTATTCCACACTACTTGAGCAGTATGATCACTCCAGCTCTCCATACTAACTATAACCTCCACTCCACTGCTAACAACTCACTGACTACTCCACACTACCTGAGCAGTATGATCACTCCAGATCTCCATACTAACTATAACCTCTGCTCCACTGCTAACAACTCACTGACTATTCCACACTACTTGAGCAGTATGATCACTCCAGCTCTCCATACTAACTATATACTCCACTCCACTGCTAACAACTCACTGACTATTCCACACTACCTGAGCAGTATGATCACTACAGATCTCCATACTAACTATAACCTCCACTGCTAACAACTCAATGACTATTCCACACTACCTGAGCAGTATGATCACTACAGCTCATCCATACTAACTATAACCTCCACTCCACTGCTAACAACTCACTGACTATTTCACACTACCTGAGCAGTATGATCACTCCAGCTGTCCATACTAACTATAACCTCCACTCCACTTCTCACAACTCACTGACTATTCCACACTACCTGAGCAGTATGGTCACTCCAGCTCTCCATACTAACTATAACCTCCACTCCACTGCTAACAACTCACTGACTACTCCACCCTACCTGAGCAGTATGATCACTCCATATCTCCATACTAACTATAACCTCCACTCCACTTCTCACAACTCACTGACTATTCCACACTACCTGAGCAGTATGATCACTCCATATCTCCATACTAACTATAACCTCCGCTCCACTTCTCATAACTCACTGACTGTTCCACACTACCTGAGCAGTATGATCACTCCAGATCTCCATACTAACTATAACCTCCACTCCACTGCTAACAACTCACTGACTATTCCACACTACTTGAGCAGTATGATCACTCCAGCTCTCCATACTAACTATAACCTCCACTCCACTGCTAACAACTCACTGACTACTCCACACTACCTGAGCAGTATGATCACTCCAGATCTCCATACTAACTATAACCTCCGCTCCACTGCTAACAACTCACTGACTATTCCACACTACCTGAGCAGTATGATCACTCCAGATCTCCATACTAACTATAACCTACGCTCCACTGCTAACAACTCACTGACTACTCCACACTACCTGAGCAGTATGATCACTCCAGATCTACATACTAACTATAACCTCCGCTCCACTGCTAACAACTCACTGACTATTCCACACTGCCTGAGCAGTATGATCACTCCAGATCTCCATACTAACTATAACCTCCACTCCACTTCTCACAACTCAATGACTATTCCACAATACCTGAGCAGTATGATCACTCCAGATCTCCATACTAACTATAAACTCCACTCCACTTCTCACAACTCAGTGACTATTCCACACTACCTGAGCAGTATGATCACGCCAGATCTCCATACTAACTATAACCTCCACTGCTAACAACTCAATGACTATTCCACACTACCTGAGCAGTATGATCACTACAGCTCATCCATACTAACTATAACCTCCACTCCACTGCTAACAACTCACTGACTATTTCACACTACCTGAGCAGTATGATCACTCCAGATCTCCATACTAACTATAACCTCCGTTCCACTTCTCACAACTCACTGACTATTCCACACTACCTGAGCAGTGTGATCACTCCAGATCTCCATATTAACTATAACCTCCACTCCACTGCTAACAACTCACTGACTATTCCACACTATTTGAGCAGTATGATCACTCCAGCTCTCCATACTAACTATAACCTCCACTCCACTGCTAACAACTCACTGACTATTTCACACTACCTGAGCAGTATCATCACTCCAGCTGTCCATACTAACTATAACCTCCACTCCACTTCTCACAACTCACTGACAATTCCACACTACCTGAGCAGTATGATCACTCCAGATCTCCATTCTAACTATAACCTCCACTCCACTGCTAACAACTCACTGACTATTCCACACTACTTGAGCAGTATGATCACTCCAGCTCTCCATACTAACTATAACCTCCACTCCACTGCTAACAACTCACTGACTACTCCACACTACCTGAGCAGCATGATCACTCCAGATCTCCATACTAACTATAACCTCCGCTCCACTGCTAACAACTCACTGACTATTCCACACTACCTGAGCAGTATGATCACTCCAGATCTCCATACTAACTATAACCTACGCTCCACTGCTAACAACTCACTGACTACTCCACACTACCTGAGCAGTATGATCACTCCAGATCTCCATACTAACTATAACCTCCGCTCCACTGCTAACAACTCACTGACTATTCCACACTGCCTGAGCAGTATGATCACTCCAGATCTCCATACTAACTATAACCTCCACTCCACTTCTCACAACTCAATGACTATTCCACAATACCTGAGCAGTATGATCACTCCAGATCTCCATACTAACTATAAACTCCACTCCACTTCTCACAACTCAGTGACTATTCCACACTACCTGAGCAGTATGATCACGCCAGATCTCCATACTAACTATAACCTCCACTGCTAACAACTCAATGACTATTCCAAACTACCTGAGCAGTATGATCACTACAGCTCATCCATACTAACTATAACCTCCACTCCACTGCTAACAACTCACTGACTATTTCACACTACCTGAGCAGTATGATCACTCCAGCTCTCCATACTAACTATAACCTCCACTCCACTGCTAACAACTCACTGACTATTCCACACTACCTGAGCAGTATGATCACTCCAGATCTCCATTCTAACTATAACCTTCACTCCACTGCTAACAACTCACTGACTATTCCACACTACTTGAGCAGTATGATCACTCCAGCTCTCCATACTAACTATAACCTCCACTCCACTGCTAACAACTCACTGACTACTCCACACTACCTGAGCAGTATGATCACTCCAGATCTCCATACTAACTATAACCTCTGCTCCACTGCTAACAACTCACTGACTATTCCACACTACTTGAGCAGTATGATCACTCCAGCTCTCCATACTAACTATATACTCCACTCCACTGCTAACAACTCACTGACTATTCCACACTACCTGAGCAGTATGATCACTACAGATCTCCATACTAACTATAACCTCCACTGCTAACAACTCAATGACTATTCCACACTACCTGAGCAGTATGATCACTACAGCTCATCCATACTAACTATAACCTCCACTCCACTGCTAACAACTCACTGACTATTTCACACTACCTGAGCAGTATGATCACTCCAGCTGTCCATACTAACTATAACCTCCACTCCACTTCTCACAACTCACTGACTATTCCACACTACCTGAGCAGTATGGTCACTCCAGCTCTCCATACTAACTATAACCTCCACTCCACTGCTAACAACTCACTGACTACTCCACCCTACCTGAGCAGTATGATCACTCCATATCTCCATACTAACTATAACCTCCACTCCACTTCTCACAACTCACTGACTATTCCACACTACCTGAGCAGTATGATCACTCCATATCTCCATACTAACTATAACCTCCGCTCCACTTCTCATAACTCACTGACTGTTCCACACTACCTGAGCAGTATGATCACTCCAGATCTCCATACTAACTATAACCTCCACTCCACTGCTAACAACTCACTGACTATTCCACACTACTTGAGCAGTATGATCACTCCAGCTCTCCATACTAACTATAACCTCCACTCCACTGCTAACAACTCACTGACTACTCCACACTACCTGAGCAGTATGATCACTCCAGATCTCCATACTAACTATAACCTCCGCTCCACTGCTAACAACTCACTGACTATTCCACACTACCTGAGCAGTATGATCACTCCAGATCTCCATACTAACTATAACCTACGCTCCACTGCTAACAACTCACTGACTACTCCACACTACCTGAGCAGTATGATCACTCCAGATCTACATACTAACTATAACCTCCGCTCCACTGCTAACAACTCACTGACTATTCCACACTGCCTGAGCAGTATGATCACTCCAGATCTCCATACTAACTATAACCTCCACTCCACTTCTCACAACTCAATGACTATTCCACAATACCTGAGCAGTATGATCACTCCAGATCTCCATACTAACTATAAACTCCACTCCACTTCTCACAACTCAGTGACTATTCCACACTACCTGAGCAGTATGATCACGCCAGATCTCCATACTAACTATAACCTCCACTGCTAACAACTCAATGACTATTCCACACTACCTGAGCAGTATGATCACTACAGCTCATCCATACTAACTATAACCTCCACTCCACTGCTAACAACTCACTGACTATTTCACACTACCTGAGCAGTATGATCACTCCAGCTCTCCATACTAACTATAACCTCCACTCCACTGCTAACAACTCACTGACTATTTCACACTACCTGAGCAGTATGATCACTCCAGCTGTACATACTAACTATAACCTCCACTCCACTTCTCACAACTCACTGACTATTCCACACTACCTGAGCAGTATGATCACTCCAGATCTCCATTCTAACTATAACCTTCACTCCACTGCTAACAACTCACTGACTATTCCACACTACTTGAGCAGTATGATCACTCCAGCTCTCCATACTAACTATAACCTCCACTCCACTGCTAACAACTCACTGACTACTCCACACTACCTGAGCAGTATGATCACTCCAGATCTCCATACTAACTATAACCTCCGCTCCACTGCTAACAACTCACTGACTATTCCACACTACTTGAGCAGTATGATCACTCCAGCTCTCCATACTAACTATATCCTCCACTCCACTGCTAACAACTCACTGACTACTCCACACTACCTGAGCAGTATGATCACTCCAGATCTCCATACTAACTATAACCTCCGCTCCACTGCTAACAACTCACTGACTATTCCACACTACCTGAGCAGTATGATCACTCCAGAACTCCATACTAACTATAAACTCCGCTCCACTGCTAACAACTCACTGACTACTCCACACTACCTGAGCAGAATAATCACTCCAGATCTCCATACTAACTATAACCTCCACTCCACTTCTCACAACTCAATGACTATTCCACAATACCTGAGCAGTATGATCACTCCAGATCTCCATACTAACTATAAACTCCACTCCACTTCTCACAACTCAGTGACTATTCCACACTACCTGAGCAGTATGATCACTCCAGATCTCCATACTAACTATAACCTCCACTGCTAACAACTCAATGACTATTCCACACTATCTGAGCAGTATGATCACTACAGCTCATCCATACTAACTATAACCTCCACTCCACTGCTAACAACTCACTGACTTTTTCACACTACCTGAGCAGTATGATCACTCCAGCTGTCCATACTAACTATAACCTCCACTCCACTTCTCACAACTCAATGACTATTCCACAATACCTGAGCAGTATGATCACTCCAGATCTCCATACTAACTATAAACTCCACTCCACTTCTCACAACTCAGTGACTATTCCACACTACCTGAGCAGTATGATCACGCCAGATCTCCATACTAACTATAACCTCCACTGCTAACAACTCAATGACTATTCAACACTACCTGAGCAGTATGATCACTACAGCTCATCCATACTAACTATAACCTCCACTCCACTGCTAACAACTCACTGACTATTTCACACTACCTGAGCAGTATGATCACTCCAGCTCTCCATACTAACTATAACCTCCACTCCACTGCTAACAACTCACTGACTATTTCACACTACCTGAGCAGTATGATCACTCCAGCTGTCCATACTAACTATAACCTCCACTCCACTTCTCACAACTCACTGATTATTCCACACTACCTGAGCAGTATGATCACTCCAGATCTCCATTCTAACTATAACCTTCACTCCACTGCTAACAACTCACTGACTATTCCACACTACTTGAGCAGTATGATCACTCCAGCTCTCCATACTAACTATAACCTCCACTCCACTGCTAACAACTCACTGACTACTCCACACTACCTGAGCAGTATGATCACTCCAGATCTCCATACTAACTATAACCTCCGCTCCACTGCTAACAACTCACTGACTATTCCACACTACTTGAGCAGTATGATCACTCCAGCTCTCCATACTAACTATATCCTCCACTCCACTGCTAACAACTCACTGACTACTCCACACTACCTGAGCAGTATGATCACTCCAGATCTCCATACTAACTATAACCTCCGCTCCACTGCTAACAACTCACTGACTATTCCACACTACCTGAGCAGTATGATCACTCCAGATCTCCATACTAACTATAAAGTCCGCTCCACTGCTAACAACTCACTGACTACTCCACACTACCTGAGCAGAATAATCACTCCAGATCTCCATACTAACTATAACCTCCACTCCACTTCTCACAACTCAATGACTATTCCACAATACCTGAGCAGTATGATCACTCCAGATCTCCATACTAACTATAAACTCCACTCCACTTCTCACAACTCAGTGACAATTCCACACTACCTGAGCAGTATGATCACTCCAGATCTCCATACTAACTATAACCTCCACTGCTAACAACTCAATGACTATTCCACACTACCTGAGCAGTATGATCACTACAGCTCATCCATACTAACTATAACCTCCACTCCACTGCTAACAACTCACTGACTATTTCACACTACCTGAGCAGTATGATCACTCCAGCTGTCCATACTAACTATAACCTCCACTCCACTTCTCACAACTCACTGACTATTCCACACTACCTGAGCAGTATGGTCACTCCAGCTCTCCATACTAACTATAACCTCCACTCCACTGCTAACAACTCACTGACTACTCCACCCTACCTCAGCAGTATGATCACTCCATATCTCCATACTAACTATAACCTCCACTCCACTTCTCACAACTCACTGACTATTCCACACTACCTGAGCAGTATGATCACTCCAGATCTCCATACTAACTATAACCTCCGCTCCACTTCTCACAACTCACTGACTGTTCCACACTACCTGAGCAGTATGATCACTCCAGATCTCCATACTAACTATAACCTCCACTCCACTGCTAACAACTCACTGACTATTCCACACTACTTGAGCAGTATGATCACTCCAGCTCTCCATACTAACTATAACCTCCACTCCACTGCTAACAACTCACTGACTACTCCACACTACCTGAGCAGTATGATCACTCCAGATCTCCATACTAACTATAACCTCCGCTCCACTGCTAACAACTCACTGACTATTCCACACTACCTGAGCAGTATGATCACTCCAGATCTCCATACTAACTATAACCTACGCTCCACTGCTAACAACTCACTGACTACTCCACACTACCTGAGCAGTATGATCACTCCAGATCTACATACTAACTATAACCTCCGCTCCACTGCTAACAACTCACTGACTATTCCACACTGCCTGAGCAGTATGATCACTCCAGATCTCCATACTAACTATAACCTCCACTCCACTTCTCACAACTCAATGACTATTCCACAATACCTGAGCAGTATGATCACTCCAGATCTCCATACTAACTATAAACTCCACTCCACTTCTCACAACTCAGTGACTATTCCACACTACCTGAGCAGTATGATCACGCCAGATCTCCATACTAACTATAACCTCCACTGCTAACAACTCAATGACTATTCCACACTACCTGAGCAGTATGATCACTACAGCTCATCCATACCAACTATAACCTCCACTCCACTGCTAACAACTCACTGACTATTTCACACTACCTGAGCAGTATGATCACTCCAGCTCTCCATACTAACTATAACCTCCACTCCACTGCTAACAACTCACTGACTATTTCACACTACCTGAGCAGTATGATCACTCCAGCTGTCCATACTAACTATAACCTCCACTCCACTTCTCACAACTCATTGACTATTCCACACTACCTGAGCAGTATGATCACTCCAGATCTCCATTCTAACTATAACCTTCACTCCACTGCTAACAACTCACTGACTATTCCACACTACTTGAGCAGTATGATCACTCCAGCTCTCCATACTAACTATAACCTCCACTCCACTGCTAACAACTCACTGACTACTCCACACTACCTGAGCAGTATGATCACTCCAGATCTCCATACTAACTATAACCTCCGCTCCACTGCTAACAACTCACTGACTATTCCACACTACTTGAGCAGTATGATCACTCCAGCTCTCCATACTAACTATATCCTCCACTCCACTGCTAACAACTCACTGACTACTCCACACTACCTGAGCAGTATGATCACTCCAGATCTCCATACTAACTATAACCTCCGCTCCACTGCTAACAACTCACTGACTATTCCACACTACCTGAGCAGTATCATCACTCCAGATCTCCATACTAACTATAAACTCCGCTCCACTGCTAACAACTCACTGACTACTCCACACTACCTGAGCAGAATAATCACTCCAGATCCCCATACTAACTATAACCTCCACTCCACTTCTCACAACTCAATGACTATTCCACAATACCTGAGCAGTATGATCACTCCAGATCTCCATACTAACTATAAACTCCACTCCACTTCTCACAACTCAGTGACTATTCCACACTACCTGAGCAGTATGATCACTCCAGATCTCCATACTAACTATAACCTCCACTGCTAACAACTCAATGACTATTCCACACTATCTGAGCAGTATGATCACTACAGCTCATCCATACTAACTATAACCTCCACTCCACTGCTAACAACTCACTGACTATTTCACACTACCTGAGCAGTATGATCACTCCAGCTGTCCATACTAACTATAACCTCCACTCCACTTCTCACAACTCACTGACTATTCCACACTACCTGAGCAGTATGGTCACTCCAGCTCTCCATACTAACTATAACCTCCACTCCACTGCTAACAACTCACTGACTACTCCACCCTTCCTGAGCAGTATGATCACTCCAGCTCTCCATACTAACTATAACCTCCACTCCACTGCTAACAACTCAATGACTATTCCACACTACCTGAGCAGTATGATCACTCCATATCTCCATACTAACTATAACCTCCGCTCCACTTCTCACAACTCACTGACTGTTCCACACTACCTGAGCAGTATGATCACTCCAGATCTCCATACTAACTATAACCTCCACTCCACTGCTAACAACTCACTGACTATTCCACACTACTTGAGCAGTATGATCACTCCAGCTCTCCATACTAACTATAACCTCCACTCCACTGCTTACAACTCACTGACTATTCCACACTACCTGAGCAGTATGATCACTCCAGATCTCCATACTAACTATATCCTCCGCACCACTGCTAACAACTCACTGACTATTCCACACTACCTGAGCAGTATGATCACTCCAGATCTCCATACTAACTATAACCTACGCTCCACTGCTAACAACTCACTGACTACTCCACACTACCTGAGCAGTATAATCACTCCAGATCTCCATACTAACTATTACCTCCTCTCCACTTCTCACAACTCACTGACTATTCCACACTACCTGAGCAGTATGATCACTCCAGATCTCCATACTAACTATAACCTCCACTCCACTTCTCACAACTCAATGACTATTCCACACTACCTGAGCAGTATGATCACTCCAGATCTCCATACTAACTATAACCTCCGCTCCACTGCTAACAACTCACTGACTATTCCACACTACCTGAGCAGTATGATCACTCCAGATCTCCATACTAACTATAACCTACACTCCACTGCTAACAACTCACTGACTACTCCACACTACCTGAGCAGTATGATCACTCCAGCTGTCCATACTAACTATAACCTCCACTCCACTTCTCACAACTCACTGACTATTCCACACTACCTGAGCAGTATGGTCACTCCAGCCCTCCATACTAACTATAACCTCCACTCCACTGCTAACAACTCACTGACTACTCCACCCTACCTGAGCAGTATGATCACTCCAGCCCTCCATACTAACTATAACCTCCACTCCACTGCTAACAACTCAATGACTATTCCACACTACCTGAGCAGTATGATCACTCCATATCTCCATACTAACTATAACCTCCGCTCCACTTCTCACAACTCACTGACTGTTCCACACTACCTGAGCAGTATGATCACTCCAAATCTCCATACTAACTATAACCTCCACTCCACTGCTAACAACTCACTGACTATTCCACACTACTTGAGCAGTTTGATCACTCCAGCTCTCCATACTAACTATAACCTCCACTCCACTGCTAACAACTCACTGACTATTCCACACTACCTGAGCAGTATGATCACTCCAGATCTCCATACTAACTATAACCTACGCTCCACTGCTAACAACTCACTGACTACTCCACACTACCTGAGCAGTATGATCACTCCAGCTGTCCATACTAACTATAACCTCCACTCCACTTCTCACAACTCACTGACTATTCCACACTACCTGAGCAGTATGGTCACTCCAGCCCTCCATACTAACTATAACCTCCACTCCACTGCTAACAACTCACTGACTACTCCACCCTACCTGAGCAGTATGATCACTCCAGCTCTCCATACTAACTATAACCTCCACTCCACTGCTAACAACTCAATGACTATTCCACACTACCTGAGCAGTATGATCACTCCAGATCTCCATACTAACTATAACCTCCGCTCCACTTCTCACAACTCACTGACTGTTCCACACTACCTGAGCAGTATGATCACTCCAGATCTCCATACTAACTATAACCTCCACTCCACTGCTAACAACTCACTGACTATTCCACACTACTTGAGCAGTATGATCACTCCAGCTCTCCATACTAACTATAACCTCCACTCCACTGCTTACAACTCACTGACTATTCCACACTACCTGAGCAGTATGATCACTCCAGATCTCCATACTAACTATATCCTCCGCACCACTGCTAACAACTCACTGACTATTCCACACTACCTGAGCAGTATGATCACTCCAGATCTCCATACTAACTATAACCTACGCTCCACTGCTAACAACTCACTGACTACTCCACACTACCTGAGCAGTATAATCACTCCAGATCTCCATACTAACTATTACCTCCTCTCCACTTCTCACAACTCACTGACTATTCCACACTACCTGAGCAGTATGATCACTCCAGATCTCCATACTAACTATAACCTCCACTCCACTTCTCACAACTCAATGACTATTCCACACTACCTGAGCAGTATGATCACTCCAGATCTCCATACTAACTATAACCTCCGCTCCACTGCTAACAACTCACTGACTATTCCACACTACCTGAGCAGTATGATCACTCCAGATCTCCATACTAACTATAACCTACACTCCACTGCTAACAACTCACTGACTACTCCACACTACCTGAGCAGTATGATCACTCCAGCTGTCCATACTAACTATAACCTCCACTCCACTTCTCACAACTCACTGACTATTCCACACTACCTGAGCAGTATGGTCACTCCAGCCCTCCATACTAACTATAACCTCCACTCCACTGCTAACAACTCACTGACTACTCCACCCTACCTGAGCAGTATGATCACTCCAGCCCTCCATACTAACTATAACCTCCACTCCACTGCTAACAACTCAATGACTATTCCACACTACCTGAGCAGTATGATCACTCCATATCTCCATACTAACTATAACCTCCGCTCCACTTCTCACAACTCACTGACTGTTCCACACTACCTGAGCAGTATGATCACTCCAAATCTCCATACTAACTATAACCTCCACTCCACTGCTAACAACTCACTGACTATTCCACACTACTTGAGCAGTTTGATCACTCCAGCTCTCCATACTAACTATAACCTCCACTCCACTGCTAACAACTCACTGACTATTCCACACTACCTGAGCAGTATGATCACTCCAGATCTCCATACTAACTATAACCTACGCTCCACTGCTAACAACTCACTGACTACTCCACACTACCTGAGCAGTATGATCACTCCAGCTGTCCATACTAACTATAACCTCCACTCCACTTCTCACAACTCACTGACTATTCCACACTACCTGAGCAGTATGGTCACTCCAGCCCTCCATACTAACTATAACCTCCACTCCACTGCTAACAACTCACTGACTACTCCACCCTACCTGAGCAGTATGATCACTCCAGCTCTCCATACTAACTATAACCTCCACTCCACTGCTAACAACTCAATGACTATTCCACACTACCTGAGCAGTATGATCACTCCAGATCTCCATACTAACTATAACCTCCGCTCCACTTCTCACAACTCACTGACTGTTCCACACTACCTGAGCAGTATGATCACTCCAGATCTCCATACTAACTATAACCTCCACTCCACTGCTAACAACTCACTGACTATTCCACACTACTTGAGCAGTATGATCACTCCAGCTCTCCATACTAACTATAACCTCCACTCCACTGCTAACAACTCACTGACTATTCCACACTACCTGAGCAGTATGATCACTCCAGATCTCCATACTAACTATATCCTCCGCTCCACTGCTAACAACTCACTGACTATTCCACACTACCTGAGCAGTATGATCACTCCAGATCTCCATACTAACTATAACCTACGCTCCACTGCTAACAACTCACTGACTACTCCACACTACCTGAGCAGTATAATCACTCCAGATCTCCATACTAACTATTACCTCCACTCCACTTCTCACAACTCACTGACTATTCCACACTACCTGAGCAGTATGATCACTCCAGATCTCCATACTAACTATAACCTCCACTCCACTTCTCACAACTCAATGACTATTCCACACTACCTGAGCAGTATGATCACTCCAGATCTCCATACTAACTATAACCTCCGCTCCACTGCTAACAACTCACTGACTATTCCACACTACCTGAGCAGTATGATCACTCCAGATCTCCATACTAACTATAACCTACGCTCCACTGCTAACAACTCACTGACTACTCCACACTACCTGAGCAGTATAATCACTCCAGATCTCCATACTAACTATAACCTCCACTCCACTTCTCACAACTCAATGACTATTCCACACTACCTGAGCAGTATGATCACTCCAGATCTCCATACTAACTATAACCTCCACTCCACTTCTCACAACTCACTGACTACTCCACACTACCTGAGCAGTATGATCACTCCAGCTCTCCATCTATATATATAAAAGAAGACTTTGTGCCTGGCAAAACACACCCAGGGGCGGCAGTAAAAAGGATTACTGCTGCCATTGGGTGATTCTGTGGGAGTGTGATTTTTGGCCTGCCCCCACTATCCAGCCCGCCCACCACTATCTAAGGCTGAAAAAAAAAATGGCTGCCACACACTCCTACACCACAGACACATGCACATGCCCTCCCACACACACACTAGCAGACACATATACACACACGCACGCTGAGGATGATGGGAACAATGTTCAAGCTACAGCTGGAAGGCCATGGTCCAATCTGTATTATGCAGCTTCTTCATTCCCTGTCTTTGAGCCTACACAGCTCTGCTAATTACTACAAGTGAGCTGATTTCTAAACAATCAGCAGGAGGATACTGGCTTGCTGAGAAAGTGGAAACAACGGCAGAGAGGTGATCAGGCAGTGCAGAGCAAGGCTTCAGCTGAGCTGGTAAATGGCAGAGACATGGATGTGACTGTATTTATATATTGCACAAAGAGAGAGAAAGAGAGCAGGTTGTTTGTCAGTCTGTCTGTAAGTAGAGGTGCCAGTTCCTGCAATCATCTCCATGCTGTACATAGCTCACTGTATAGCATGTATGACAAACTATTTATATATGGTCTGGCATTGTATAGTATACAGTCTGTGTATAAGGACTGGCACTATACAGTAGAGGAGGGACAGTCCCTGTTTGACACCCAAATCCCTCTGCTCCTCTATTTAGGAGATCACACGGTGTGGTGTATATACAGTAGGCTGACCAGACCTCACCTTTAACCGGGGACACATAGGAAATAAGCATATTTCAGGAGTGCACCAAAATCAAAGCAGCCCTGCAGTATGCATTTTTCATATGTGTCACTGGTTAAAGGTGAGGTCTGGTCAGCCTAATGTACAAGTGTATCAGATTGCTCCACATCAGTAAAACCCACGGTAATGTGGGTATAAACTTCTGTATATATCTGTTAAATTAGTCTGTGTAAAAAAATACTTTCATCTTCTTCTAAATCATTCACTTACAGAAAGAGTAACTTAACCATTTCAGTGCCAGAGGAGATGCAATGCATTGCTTACCCCCTGGCACTCAAAGGGTTAAAAATTCTCTACAATGGTCTGGCACTGTATAGCAGTGGTTCTCAATCTGTGCCCTCAGTGGCTATTAACAGGCCAGGATTTTAGAATTTCCTTTTAAGAGCACAGGTGAGTTAATCAATATGACTGAGCCTCTGATCAACACACTTGTGTTCTAGCAGTGAAATTCCTAAGTCCTGGCCTGTTAGTGGCCACTGAGGGCATGGGCTGAGAACCTCTGCTGTATAGTATACAGTCTGCATGTGTCTGTGTATAAGGACTGGCACTATACAGTATAGGAGGGACAGTCCCTGTTTGACACCCAAATCCCTCTGCTCCTCTATTTAGGAGATCACATTGTGTGGTGTATATACCAGTGTATCAGATTGCTCCACATCAATAAAACCCACAGTAATGTGGGAATAAACTGCTGTATATATCTGTTAAATTAGTCTGTGTAAAAAAAATACTTTCATCTTCTTCTAAATCATTCACTTACAAAAAGAGTAACTTAACCATTTCAATGCCAGAGAGGATGCAATGCATTGCTTACCCCCTGGCACTCAAAGGGTTAAAAATTCTCTAAAATACACCACCAGCCACGCCCCCAGTAACACCACCGAAAACACAAGTGTCCCTCTTTGGCCATATGAAATGTTGGGAGGTATGTTACTTACACTGCTCACACTGTATGTATTTATGTTCTGATTTGCAGCTGTGTGTCACTGTTTGTGTTGTCAGTGCATGTGTGTGTATATGTGTGTGTTGCATGTGTCTCTGTCTATCACTGTGTGTACCTTTCTGACACGTACACCCTACGCTATAATTCACTATCATAACATTTATTTAAAAAAAAAGAAACATTTCCTGCATAACATGACGGGCAACGCCGTCCCAAACTGCTAGTACTAACTATAACCTCCACTCCACTGCTAACAACTCACTGACTATTCCACACTACCTGAGCAGTATGATCACTCCAGATCTCCATACTAACTATAACCTCCGTTCCACTTCTCACAACTCACTGACTATTCCACACTACCTGAGCAGTGTGATCACTCCAGATCTCCATATTAACTATAACCTCCACTCCACTGCTAACAACTCACTGACTATTTCACACTACCTGAGCAGTATGATCACTCCAGCTGTCCATACTAACTATAACCTCCACTCCACTTCTCACAACTCACTGACTATTCCACACTACCTGAGCAGTATGATCACTCCAGATCTCCATTCTAACTATAACCTCCATTCCACTGCTAACAACTCACTGACTATTCCACACTACTTGAGCAGTATGATCACTCCAGCTCTCCATACTAACTATAACCTCCACTCCACTGCTAACAACTCACTGACTACTCCACACTACCTGAGCAGTATGATCACTCCAGATCTCCATACTAACTATAACCTCCGCTCCACTGCTAACAACTCACTGACTATTCCACACTACCTGAGCAGTATGATCACTCCAGATCTCCATACTAACTATAACCTACGCTCCACTGCTAACAACTCACTGACTACTCCACACTACCTGAGCAGTATAATCACTCCAGATCTCCATACTAACTATTACCTCCACTCCACTTCTCACAACTCACTGACTATTCCACACTACCTGAGCAGTATGATCACTCCAGATCTCCATACTAACTATAACCTCCACTCCACTTCTCACAACTCAATGACTATTCCACACTACCTGAGCAGTATGATCACTCCAGATCTCCATACTAACTATAACCTCCGCTCCACTGCTAACAACTCACTGACTATTCCACACTACCTGAGCAGTATGATCACTCCAGATCTCCATACTAACTATAACCTACGCTCCACTGCTAACAACTCACTGACTACTCCACACTACCTGAGCAGTATAATCACTCCAGATCTCCATACTAACTATAACCTCCACTCCACTTCTCACAACTCAATGACTATTCCACACTACCTGAGCAGTATGATCACTCCAGATCTCCATACTAACTATAACCTCCACTCCACTTCTCACAACTCACTGACTACTCCACACTACCTGAGCAGTATGATCACTCCAGCTCTCCATACTAACTATAACCTCCACTCCACTGCTAACAACTCACTGACTATTCCACACTACCTGAGCAGTATGATCACTCCAGATCTCCATACTAACTATAACCTCCGTTCCACTTCTCACAACTCACTGACTATTCCACACTACCTGAGCAGTGTGATCACTCCAGATCTCCATATTAACTATAACCTCCAGTCCACTGCTAACAACTCACTGACTATTCCACGCTACTTGAGCAGTATGATCACTCCAGCTCTCCATACTAACTATAACCTCCACTCCACTGCTAACAACTCACTGACTATTTCACACTACCTGAGCAGTATGATCACTCCAGCTGTCCATACTAACTATAACCTCCACTCCACTTCTCACAACTCACTGACTATTCCACACTACCTGAGCAGTATGATCACTCCAGATCTCCATTCTAACTATAACCTCCACTCCACTGCTAACAACTCACTGACTATTCCACACTACTTGAGCAGTATGATCACTCCAGCTCTCCATACTAACTATAACCTCCACTCCACTGCTAACAACTCACTGACTACTCCACACTACCTGAGCAGTATGATCACTCCAGATCTCCATACTAACTATAACCTCCGCTCCACTGCTAACAACTCACTGACTATTCCACACTACTTGAGCAGTATGATCACTCCAGCTCTCCATACTAACTATAACCTCCACTCCACTGCTAACAACTCACTGACTACTCCACACTACCTGAGCAGTATGATCACTCCAGATCTCCATACTAACTATAACCTCCGCTCCACTGCTAACAACTCACTGACTATTCCACACTACCTGAGCAGTATGATCACTCCAGATCTCCATACTAACTATAAACTCCGCTCCACTGCTAACAACTCACTGACTACTCCACACTACCTGAGCAGTATAATCACTCCAGATCTCCATACTAACTATAACCTCCACTCCACTTCTCACAACTCAATGACTATTCCACAATACCTGAGCAGTATGATCACTCCAGATCTCCATACTAACTATAAACTCCACTCCACTTCTCACAACTCAATGACTATTCCACACTACCTGAGCAGTATGATCACTACAGCTCATCCATACTAACTATAACCTCCACTCCACTGCTAACAACTCACTGACTATTTCACACTACCTGAGCAGTATGATCACTCCAGCTGTCCATACTAACTATAACCTCCACTCCACTTCTCACAACTCACTGACTATTCCACACTACCTGAGCAGTATGATCACTCCAGCTCTCCATACTAACTATAACCTCCACTCCACTGCTAACAACTCACTGACTACTCCACACTACCTGAGCAGTATGATCACTCCAGCTCTCCATACTAACTATAACCTCCACTCCACTGCTAACAACTCAATGACTATTCCACACTACCTGAGCATTATGATCACTCCAGATCTCCATACTAACTATAACCTCCACTCCACTTCTCACAACTCACTGACTATTCCACACTACCTGAGCAGTATGATCACTCCAGATCTCCATTCTAACTATAACCTCCACTCCACTGCTAACAACTCACTGACTATTCCACACTACTTGAGCAGTATGATCACTCCAGCTCTCCATACTAACTATAACCTCCACTCCACTGCTAACAACTCACTGACTACTCCACACTACCTGAGCAGTATGATCACTCCAGATCTCCATACTAACTATAACCTCCGCTCCACTGCTAACAACTCACTGACTATTCCACACTACTTGAGCAGTATGATCACTCCAGCTCTCCATACTAACTATAACCTCCACTCCACTGCTAACAACTCACTGACTACTCCACACTACCTGAGCAGTATTATCACTCCAGATCTCAATACTAACTATAACCTCCGCTCCACTGCTAACAACTCACTGACTATTCCACACTACCTGAGCAGTATGATCACTCCAGATCTCCATACTAACTATAAACTCCGCTCCACTGCTAACAACTCACTGACTACTCCACACTACCTGAGCAGTATAATCACTCCAGATCTCCATACTAACTATAACCTCCACTCCACTTCTCACAACTCAATGACTATTCCACAATACCTGAGCAGTATGATCACTCCAGATCTCCATACTAACTATAAACTCCACTCCACTTCTCACAACTCAATGACTATTCCACACTACCTGAGCAGTATGATCACTACAGCTCATCCATACTAACTATAACCTCCACTCCACTGCTAACAACTCACTGACTATTTCACACTACCTGAGCAGTATGATCACTCCAGCTGTCCATACTAACTATAACCTCCACTCCACTTCTCACAACTCACTGACTATTCCACACTACCTGAGCAGTATGATCACTCCAGCTCTCCATACTAACTATAACCTCCACTCCACTGCTAACAACTCACTGACTACTCCACACTACCTGAGCAGTATGATCACTCCAGCTCTCCATACTAACTATAACCTCCACTCCACTGCTAACAACTCAATGACTATTCCACACTACCTGAGCAGTATGATCACTCCAGATCTCCATACTAACTATAACCTCCGCTCCACTTCTCACAACTCACTGACTATTCCACACTACCTGAGCAGTATGATCACTCCAGATCTCCATACTAACTATAACCTCCACTCCACTGCTAACAACTCACTGACTATTCCACACTACTTGAGCAGTATGATCACTCCAGCTCTCCATACTAACTATAACCTCCACTCCACTGCTAACAACTCACTGACTATTCCACACTACCTGAGCAGTATGATCACTCCAGATCTCCATACTAACTATATCCTCCGCTCCACTGCTAACAACTCACTGACTATTCCACACTACCTGAGCTGTATGATCACTCCAGATCTCCATACTAACTATAACCTCCACTCCACTGCTAACAACTCACTGACTACTCCACACTACCTGAGCAGTATAATCACTCCAGATCTCCATACTAACTATTACCTCTACTCCACTTCTCACAACTCACTGACTATTCCACACTACCTGAGCAGTATGATCACTCCAGATCTCCATACTAACTATAACCTCCACTCCACTTCTCACAACTCAATGACTATTCCACACTACCTGAGCAGTATGATCACTCCAGATCTCCATACTAACTATAACCTCCGCTCCACTGCTAACAACTCACTGACTATTCCACACTACCTGAGCAGTATGATCACTCCAGATCTCCATACTAACTATAACCTACGCTCCACTGCTAACAACTCACTGACTACTCCACACTACCTGAGCAGTATAATCACTCCAGATCTCCATACTAACTATAACCTCCACTCCACTTCTCACAACTCAGTGACTATTCCACACTACCTGAGCAGTATGATCACTCCAGATCTCCATACTAACTATAACCTCCACTCCACTTCTCACAACTCACTGACTACTCCACACTACCTGAGCAGTATGATCACTCCAGCTCTCCATACTAACTATAATCTCCACTCCACTGCTAACAACTCACTGACTATTCCACACTACCTGAGCAGTATGATCACTCCAGATCTCCATACTAACTATAACCTCCGTTCCACTTCTCACAACTCACTGACTATTCCACACTACCTGAGCAGTGTGATCACTCCAGATCTCCATATTAACTATAACCTCCACTCCACTGCTAACAACTCACTGACTATTCCACACTACTTGAGCAGTATGATCACTCCAGCTCTCCATACTAACTATAACCTCCACTCCACTGCTAACAACTCACTGACTATTGCACACTACCTGAGCAATATGATCACTCCAGATCTCCATACTAACTATAACCTCCGCTCCACTGCTAACAACTCACTGACTATTCCACACTACCTGAGCAGTATGATCACTCCAGATCTCCATACTAACTATAACCTCCGCTCCACTGCTAACAACTCACTGACTACTCCACACTACCTGAGCAGTATAATCACTACAGATCTCCATATTAACTATAACCTCCACTCCACTTCTCACAACTCAATGACTATTCCACACTACCTGAGCAGTATGATCACTCCAGATCTCCATACTAACTATAACCTCCCCTCCACTGCTAACAACTCACTGACTACTCCACACTACCTGAGCAGTATAATCACTCCAGATCTCCATACTAACTATTACCTCCACTCCACTTCTCACAACTCAATGACTATTCCACACTACCTGAGCAGTATGATCACTCCAGATCTCCATTCTAACTATAACCTCCACTCGACTGCTAACAACTCACTGACTATTCCACACTACTTGAGCAGTATGATCACTCCAGCTCTCCATACTAACTATAACCTCCACTCCACTGCTAACAACTCACTGACTATTCCACACTACTTGAGCAGTATGATCACTCCAGCTCTCCATACTAACTATAACCTCCACTCCACTGCTAACAACTCACTGACTATTCCACACTACCTGAGCAGTATGATCACTCCAGATCTCCATACTAACTATAACCTCCGCTCCACTGCTAACAACTCACTGACTACTCCACACTACCTGAGCAGTATAATCACTCCAGATCTCCATACTAACTATTACCTCCACTCCACTTCTCACAACTCACTGACTATTCCACACTACCTGAGCAGTATGATCACTACAGATCTCCATACTAACTATAACCTCCACTCCACTTCTCACAACTCACTGACTATTCCACACTACCTGAGCAGTATGATCACTACAGATCTCCATACTAACTATAACCTCTGCTCCATTTCTGACAACTCACTCAGTATACCACATTACAAGAAAGAAAACATTCAATTTGCCTTTTCCTTCAGAGCTCAGAAAGTGTGGAATAACCTACCTGAAAAAAATCAGATCTTCTCCCAGACTAAATCCCTTAAAAATAACGGCTTCTTTATATCTAAAAATATGCTGTAAACACTCCAGGACATAATTGAAAACGAGAAAAATCTCAATGTATTCTTCCTGGTAAAACATTTTCTAAATAAAATAAATAAATAAATGTGATAACCAAGCGCTAAGTACTTTGAGTGTCTGTCCCCCTCCATCAGCTGACCCGGTCCAGTTTTTCCCCTGTTTGGATGGGTTTGGGGGCTTTGCTGGAGCCCACACACAGCCTTGGGGAAAAGTTAGTGAGTGTGTGTACTCGATGAGGGGGGTCCCCAGCTCTGTGTGTGTTAGTGTAATGTAGGGGTGATGAAGGGGTGCTGCAGCTTTCTATGCAGAAGGGGAAGGGGTGTAAAAGAGTCCTGGAGACAGCACCATGCAAGCTCAGGGCCTGAGCAAGCGCTCAAGTATGGGCAGTAAGGTGGGCACATCTGAGAATGGGGCATGAAGGGCATAGGGTCAGTGTTTCTGAATGGAGGCAGCAGAAATCCACATGCCACAGAGGGAGATATGTGATTTGCTCCTTATAGGGGGGTGTAACCCGAGCAGGGCTATTAACCATACATGCAAACATACATACATGCAAACATACATACAAACATATATACAAACAATGACTGCCTGCTACCTAGCCACTTCTACTTGTGCTATGCCCGTGCTTTATGCTCTGACAGGACACATGTAATTGGGCGTATCCTGTGTCATCTCCCCATCTAAGCGTCTGCACGTACTCAGCACGGCCCCTTCTTTTAATAATCCCGCCTCTGCACTACGTATCCGCGCCACAGATGACAAGCGCATGGGAGGAAACGGGGGCTTTTTCTTTTATAATAATCACAAGGGGTGAGAGGTAACACTATAGCAGTAGAGCTGAAATAGAATAATTTTTGTTTAACCCTTTCAGTGCTGGAGGAGTACGCAACACATTGCTTTGCAATGCGTTGCGTACCCCTCTGTCACTGAAAGGGCTATATTTTTTTACCGTCAAGACCAGAGTCTGACAAAAAAATTATTTTATTCAAGTAAATAATGTATTGCAATGACTTTAAATGGGAGCACAAACAACAGCTACACCTGTACATAGGATATTCATGGAACATCAGGTGCTCAATCACCAGTGATGCAAATAATTGGAAATGGATAAGGCTGCATGTCATGTCAAGTCGCAGATGCTTATGGAAAACATTAATTCAAGAACAGTCTTGGGTATAGTGGACTATCTATATTGCCACTGTGTTGCCCATGCAGTTCATTCTCACTCCTTTAATAAGTGTATTATTCTATTAGCAGTGCTTACCCATTTCACCTCCAAAAATGTCTGCAATGATTGCATGCCACTGCATTACACCACTCTTTTTTTTCTGTATCAATGTGTGCGTAACTGTATGTGCCACAGTTCTGTATAACACAAGTCTGTGTGTGTGTGTGTAACTGTATGTGTCACAGCTCTGTATAACACAAGTCTGTGTGTGTGTAATAAAGATGTGTGTCACACATGTGTCATAGACACAGATGTGCGCCAAAATATACCTCTCTGTATCGGAAAAATGTGTGTTATGCCCAATAGTTTATCCAAAAATTAGACTTTACATCACTGAACACAAACATAATAAGATAACAGACGGACAACAATGTCCCACACTGCTAGTATAAATATATATATATATATATATATATGTGTATATATGTAAAATAACACACAAAATTAATATCTTGTAATAACTTTTTATTGAAATAACAGAATTATGGATTGACCAACTTTCGGGATAAATTCCCTTTCTCGAGTCTAAAGCATTTCTAAGCACAAAGCAATGCGTTGCGTACCCCTCTGGTACTCAAAGAGTTAACATCACCCGGCCCTTGGTCCGTATACACAGGCTTTTACACTAGAATACATATAATTTCTCTAAGTCTCATTTTGGTATGATGGTATTTATGGAAAAATGGGCCATATTTATAGCTGGTGTTATTCTGGAGTAAATCAACTGCACCATAGGGGACAAATAAATATTCCTAAATTCCTGTACTTGGATAGAGCTTTTTAACCCATTGAATGCTAGAGAGATCGCCAATGCATTGCTTCATATTGCATTGTAGACCTCTATAGCATTTAAGGGGTTAAAAGCTCAATTTAATTGATCAGGAATTTGTATTTGTCCCCTATGGTGCAGCTGGTTTAATCCAGCAGAACCCCCGTTTGCCTTTATAAATATGGGCCAATGTCTTTAATGTGTCCACAGGTGAGATGCCCACAAGAGTGATAAAGAGGTGATAAAGAGGAGATAACTTCCCCAGTTATATCACTTCTCTAAGTCCTATGTTATTCTATGGAGCCTATTCACTAATATCCCACAGTTGGAGAAATCTTAGTGCATTAGGTCTATAAAATAACATAGGAACTGGAGAAGTGATCTCACTGGAGAAGTCATGTCTACTTTATCTCCTCTTTATCACACCTTAGTGCATAACCCCATTACCTTTATGGCATCCTGATCTTTAAGGCATCCTAGACTTCACTGCAGATACAAAAAAGTAAAAAGATAAAGGAAAGAACAGGGTTCAGGATTTTCCTCTTTACAATATCCTGGTCCTTGCAGCACCCTTGTCTTCTCGCCGTCCTTATCTTTGCAGTGTTCTGGTTTTGTGGTGTCCTTATCTTCATGGTGGACTTGTCCTTATGGGATCCTGGATTCCACACAGTCCTGTGGCAGTTATGGCAGTTGGTGATTCCGTTGATCTGCCCTGTGGCAGTTATGTCAGTTGGTGATTCCGTTGATCTGCCCTGTGGCAGTTATGGCAGTTGGTGATTCCGTTGATCTGTCCTGTGGCAGTTATGGCAGTTGGTGATTCCGTTGATCTGCCCTGTGGCAGTTATGGCAGTTGGTGATTCTGTTGATCTGTCCTGTGGCAGTTATGACAGTTGGTGATTCCGTTGATCTGTCCTGTGGCAGTTATGGCAGTTGGTGATTCCGTTGATCTGCCCTGTGGCAGTTATGGCAGTTGGTGATTCCGTTGATCTGCCCTGTGGCAGTTATGGCAGTTGGTGATTCCGTTGATCTGCCCTGTGGCAGTTATGACAGTTGGTGATTCCGTTGATCTGGGTTATGTTACTTTGATTGGTTGGTTCATGTGCATTATGTGTATAGTTATGAAATGGCTGTGGATTGGTTGTGGCCCCAACACAGGTGCTGCTGAACATAGCCAAGATTCACTAGGCAGTGAAAACAGCCCCAAGCCCTTAAAGGAACAGTACACTTATATATAGTAGAGTGGAGATTGTAGACGTATTAGTCCAGTGATGCAGATGTAAAATAACAAACAAAATTAGTATCTTGTAATAACTTTTTTATTGGACTAACAGGATTTTGGATTGACAGGCTTTCAGGAGAACTTCCCTTTCTCAAGTCTAAAGCATTTCTGAGTAAAAGGACACAGAATTCACAGTGATACACACAATTAAAAGTGCTTTAGACTTGAGAAAGGGAGGTTCTCCCGAAAGCCTGTCAATCCAAAATCCTGTTAGTCCAATAAAAAAGGTATTACATGATATTAATTTTGTTTGTTATTTCACATCTGCATCACTGGACTAATACGGCTACAATCTCCACTCTACTATATATAAGTGTACTGTTCCTTTAAGGACTTGGGGCTGTTTTCACTGCCTAGTGAATCTTGGCCATAGTCAGCAGCACCTGTGTTGGGGCCACAACCAATCCACAGCCATTTCATAACTATACACATAATGCACATGAACCAACCAATCAAAATAACATAACCCAGATCAACGGAATCACCAACTGACATAACTGCCACAGGGCAGATCAACGGAATCACCAACTGTCATAACTGCCACAGGACAGATCAACGGAATCACCAACTGTCATAACTGCCACAGGACAGATCAACGGAATCACCAACTGCCATAACTGCCACAGGACTGTGTGGAATCCAGGATGCCATAAGGACAAGTCCACCATGAAGATGAGGATGTCACAAAACCAGAACACTGCAAAGATAAGGACGTTTAGATGACAAGGGTGCTGCAAGGACCAGGATATTGTAAAGAGGAAAATCCTGAACCCTGTTCTTTCCTTTATCTTTTTACTTTTTTGTATCTGCAGTGAAGTCTAGGATGCCTTAAAGATCAGGATGTCATAAAGGTAATGGGGTTATGCACTAAGGTGTGATAAAGAGGAGATAAAGTAGAGATGACTTCTCCAGTGAGATCACTTCTCCAGTTCCTATGTTATTTTATAGACCTAATGCACTAAGATTTCTCCAACTGTGGGATATTAGTGAATAGGCTCCATAGAATAACATAGGACTTAGAGAAGTGATATCACTGGGGAAGTTATCTCCTCTTTATCACCTCTTTATCACTCTTGTGGGCATCTCACCTGTGGACACATTAAAGACATTGGCCCATATTTATAAAGGCGAACGGGGGTTCTGCTGGATTAAACCAGCTGCACCATAGGGGACAAATAGAACTTCCTGATCAACTAAAATGAGCTTTTAACCCGTTAAATGCTGTAGAGGTCTACTATGCAATATGAAGCAATGCATTGGAGACCTCTCTAGCATTCAATGGGTTAAAAAGCTCTATCCAAGTACACAGGAATTTAGGAATATTTATTTGTCCCCTATGGCGCAGTTGATTTACTCCAGAATAACACCAGTTATAAATATGGCCCATTTGTCCATAAATACCATCATACCAAAATGAGACTAAGAGAAATTATATGTATTCTAGTGTTAAAGCCTGTGTATATGGACCAAGGGCCGGGTGATGTTAACTGTGTGAGTGCCAGAGGGGTACGCAACGCATTGCTTTGTGCTCAGAAATGCTTTAGACTTGAGAAAGGGAGTTTTATCCCGAAAGCTTGTCAATCCAAAATTCTGTTATTTCAATAAAAAAGTTATTACAAGATATTAATTTTGTGTGTTATTTTACATATATATATATATACTAGCAGTGTGGGATGTTGTTGTCTTTCTGTTATTTTATTATGTTTGTGTTCAGTGATGTAAAGTCTAATTTTTGGATAAACTGTTGGGCATAACACACATTTTTCAGATACAGAGAGGTGTATTTTGGTGCAGATCTGTGTCTATTACACGTGTGTGACACACATCTTTGTTACGCTCACACACAGACTTGTGTTATACAGAGCTGTGGCACACACAGTTACACACACATGGATACAGAAATACACACAGAGGCACATGGGGTAGGAGAGTGCAGAGTAAGAGAAGATTTAGGGATGTGATTTTTACAGTAAAGTGATTTAGTGAACACAGTATTATTAATGTGAAGCGGAGGGAGGTGCAACATGAAAAACAGTCGTAGTGTTCACATGAGTTAGGGAAGGTAGGGTGTGCTCACTGGTTATAATCCCAATAGAGTATATATGTGATGATTTGTTTGGATGTGTTAAAGTTGTTAATGGGTTAAATATGAATTAATTTGTGTATGGATAGCAAAACGATAAAGCTGGGGCGAAAATATAAACACATACAAAATTTGTTATATGAAGAAGTGTCTGAAAATTGTACTTAACCCTTTGAGTGCCAGAGAGTTACGCAACACATTGTTTCGCAATGTGTTGCATAACCCTCTGGCACTCAAAGAGTTACTCACAAACTTTAAGTCAAAATGAATCGCACACAGACACACACACACAGACACACACACACAAAAAGAGACACACAGACATACACACACACACACACACACTCCAAAACAACCATCACAGTGCCTTGCCCCATGTCTTAGGCCCTGCACACCACACATAGTTTCAGTATATTTCCTATCCATATATTTACATACAATTCCCATAAGAAACTAAACATTTCAGTCTTATCAACTGTTACCAATGTCACTGCTTCACTGTGTCCAACACAACATTCACATACCAGTCTATTTCAATACCTGGGAACGTCTCTGTATGTACTCCCCAGAGAGGGGGGTTCTGTGGGGGGGGGGAGGAGAAGAAGAGGAGGGAGGGGGTACTTTAACGGAGAATATCTCTCAAATCACAGTGGTTTGAGAGATAGAATTTGTGGCATTTAGCTTATTTTTTTAATCTCTACAAAACTCTAAACATTTTTTATGGGACATAACAGTAAGGGCGGTAAGGCTATGGAATTCTTTGCCTCGGGATGTTGTGCTTGCAGATAATGTAACTGCATTCAAAAAAGCAATGGATGCCTATCTAGCACAGAACAATATTGACAGTTATGACAGATGGCTTCAAAGCAAATAGGATATTGAGCCGGGGAACTATTTGACACACACACACACACACACACCTACACTGGAAATTGCTCCAGAGGGCTTTTTTTGTTGCCTTCCTCTGGATCAACAGGAGTGTTATTGGCATGGGCTGGACTTGATGGACGCATGTCTTTTTTCAGCCTTATCTACTATGTTACTATGTTACTATGTATGTTACAGTAGTATCATATTAACCCCTAGCACTAAAGTTTAATCCTTAACCCAGTATCTAATGACAATTTAGTCCCTTAAATATCAAATTGACATCTACATCGCCCCATAGTTAATACAAAATACATATTACACTTTTCTGTCTCTGGATTACCCCTCAGGCTGCTAGATGCCCACTTATTTAATGGAAAGGGTGCATGTGTGTAAGACTGGATTTTAGGCCTAAGAAATCTGAGCCATTTTCCTGAGTTTGCCATTGAACCCAGTAACATTAAAGAACTTGAGGCACTCAAAAGCTTTAACCCCTTAAGGGCCGTCGCGCTGACGCGCGGCCGGCACTTGAGGACAATGGGGCTTTTTTTTTTTTTGCGATTCCGCAAACCTATCTGAAATCCCTGAACTCCATGATGTACCAGGACCGTCAGTGGTCCTTAAGTGCCGGACCGCAATGATGGTCCTGGTACAGCAATGGTCCTTAAGGGGTTAATATTACTGCACTCCATGTCAAATTCAGGAAAGAGGCCTGAGTAACTTACTGCTGTCCAGTGCATTGCTTGTCCCTCTGGCACTAAAGTGATGACGCGTATCTGATCCCATGTTCATGATGTTTTTCTCTCTCCTTAAAGCAGAACTTCCAGCTATTAATAAGTTGCCATGATTCATTAAGCACATGGTGACTAGCTTGGAAATATATATCTTAACAATAAAAAGTGGCAGATTCTAAAGAAATCTTTACTCTTTGGCGAATGACGGGCAGGTTTGTGCAGTCTGCGCACATGCGCTGTCAGTCACTTCCGGTTAACCCCTTAGCAACAATGGATGTACATGTACGTCCTCTGTGGCTGTCACTTGGTGACAGAGGACTTACATGTACGTCTAGGAAATCCGGCTCCAAGCGCGGCTTCATGCCATTGTGTCAGCACGCGGCAGTCACTAAGGGGTTAACATGTGGCACGCTGCAATATTTTACTAGAGACTGGGACTGACGCAGACAAGATGTCTGCGCTGTTACCTGGCTTCCGGTCTCCAAAGGTTAAAGATTTCTTTACAGTCTGCTGCTTTTTATAGTTAAGACAGGTATTTTTAAGCTAGTTGGCGTATACTTAATGAATCCATGGAGACTTATAAATAAGTGAGAGTTCCACTTTAAATGTCACAAATGCCTTCAAATATCTTGTCTGATACGTTGGACTATTTAGTTATTGCTATGGGTGGGGCCTTTAAGTGGGGGGGGTTGGCTTCATTGGAGGAGGGGCTTAATTGAGGTGGAGCACTGGGACCTCTTATTATAGTTTGCAGGGGGGCTCCTGCATTTTGTGTTGCGTTTCTGAATATCTATCTATCTATCTATCTATCTATCTATCTATCTATCTATCTATATATCTATCTACCTATCTATATATATACAGTAAACTTTATAACTTAAAGGGATAGAAATTATCAAAATGTAAAAAAAAAAAAAAAAAAAAAATTTGTATGGTTTATCCCCCAAAACAAATGTACTTCCACTGCTGAAAGGTGTTCTATTCAAAAGTTATAACAGCTCGAATTTTTATTTTTTAGGTGCAGTATCACAATGGCCTGAAATTGTACAGTGGTGCTATTGCTACACCATCCTATGGAGATTTATGGTAAACTGACCAGAGCTGTCCATAGGATGGTGTAGCAACAGCGCCACCGTACAATTTCAGGTCACTGAAATACTGCACCTAAAATATTCAAGTTTGAGCTGTAATAACCTTTGAACAAAATACCTTTCAGCAGTGGGAGTAACTTTGTTTTACTCAAGGTTGTAATCCCTACAACATATATGTTTTTACATTTTAAGCATTACTATCCCTTTAAATACTTATACATATAAATATATATATATATATATATATATATATATATATATATACAAATGTGTAAAATAACAAACACATTTAATATCTTGTAATACCTTTTATTGGACTAACAGAATTTTGGATTGATAAGCTTTCGGGAGAACCTCCCTTTCTCAAGTTTAAAGCATTTCTGAGTAAAAGGACACAGAATTCACAGTGATACACACAATTAAAAGTGCTTTAGACTTGAGAAAGGGAGGTTCTCCCGAAAGCTTATCAATCCATAATTCTGTTAGTCCAATAAAAAAGGTATTACATGATATTAATTTTGTTTGTTATTTCACATCTGCATCACTGGACTAATACGGCTACAATCTCCACTCTACTATATATAAGTGTACTGTTCCTTTAAGGACTTGGGGCTGTTTTCACTGTCTAGTGAATCTTGGCCATAGTCCGCAGCACCTGTGTTGGGGCCACAACCAATCCACAGCCATTTCATAAATATGCACCTAATGCACATGAACCAACCAATCAAAGTAACATAACCCAGATCAACGGAATCACCAACTGACATAACTGCCACAGGGCAGATCAACGGAATCACCAACTGTCATAACTGCCACAGGACAGATCAACGGAATCACCAACTGTCATAACTGCCACAGGACAGATCAACGGAATCACCAACTGTCATAACTGCCACAGGACAGACCAACGGAATCACCAACTGCCATAACTGCCACAGGACAGATCAACGGAATCACCAACTGCCATAACTGCCACAGGACAGATCAACGGAATCACCAACTGTCATAACTGCCACAGGACAGACCAACGGAATCACCAACTGCCATAACTGCCACAGGACTGTGTGGAATCCAGGATCCCATAAGGACAAGTCCACCATGAAGATGAGGACACCACAAAACCAGAACACTGCAAAGATAAGGACGGCGAGAAGACAAGGGTGCTGCAAGGACCAGGATATTGTAAAGAGGAAAATCCTGAACACGGTTCTTTCCTTTATCTATTTAGTTTTTTGTATCTGCAGTGAAGTCTAGGATGCCTTAAAGATCAGATGCCATAAAGGTAATGGGGTTATGCACTAAGGTGTGATAAAGAGGAGATAAAGTAGAGATGACTTCTCCAGTGATATCACTTCTCCAGTTCCTATGTTATTTTATAGACCTAATGCACTAAGATTTCTCCAACTGTGGGATATTAGTGAATAGGCTCCATAGAATAACATAGGACTTAGAGAAGTGATATCACTGGGGAAGTTATCTCCTCTTTATCACCTCTTTATCACTCTTGTGGGCATCTCGCCTGTGGGCACATTACAGACATTGGCCCATATTTATAAAGGCAAACGGGGGTTCTGCTGGATTAAACCAGCTGCACCATAGGGGACAAATAGAAATTAATGATCAATTAAATTGAGCATTTAACCCCATAAATGATATAGAGGTCTACAATGCAATATGAAGCAATGCATTGGAGACCTCTCTAGCATTCAATGGGTTAAAAAGCTCTATCCAAGTACACAGGAATATAGGAATATTTATTTGTCCCCTATGGTGCAGTTGATTTACTCCAGAATAACACCAGTTATAAATATGGCCCATTTTTCCATAAATACCATCATACCAAAATGAGACTTAGAGAAATTATATGTATTCTAGTGTAAAAGCCTGTGTATATGGACCAAGGGCCGGGTGATGTTAACTCTCTGAGTGCCAGAGGGGTACGCAACGCATTGCTTTGTGCTCAGAAATGCTTTAGACTTGAGAAAGGGAGTTTTATCCCGAAAGCTTGTCAATCCATAATTCTGTTATTTCAATAAAAAAGTTATTACAAGATATTAATTTTGTGTGTTATTTTACATATATACACATATATATATATATATATATATTTATACTAGCAGTGTGGGACTTTGTTGTCTTTCTGTTATTTTATTATGTTTGTGTTCAGTGATGTAAAGTCTAATTTTTGGATAAACTGTTGGGCATAACACACATTTTTCCGATACACAGAGGTGTATTTTGGTGCACATCTGTGTCTATTACACGTGCGGTACACACATCTTTGTTACACACACACACAGACTTGTGTTATACAGAGCTGTGGCACATACAGTTACACACACACACAGACTTGTGTTATACAGAGGTGTGACACATACAGTTACACACACACACAGACTTGTGTTATACATAGGCTGACCATATGTACCGTTTTGAACGGGACAGTCCCGTTTTTTTAATGTTTTCTGGCCGCCCCGTCGTTTTGCCATTTTGTACCGTTATTAATGGTGGCTTGTGATGCCCACAGTGCACCATAAAACAAAAAGTAGTAGCGCATGATACAAAGGTATTTACGGCATTAAATGTGCCCTGCCGCCGTCCAGTACCTTCCTCTCCTTCCTTCCTAGAAACATGCATGATGTCACGCACTGCAGCCAATGAGAAAGGAGTGCTTTGCTACTCCTTTTTCATTGGTTGTGCGTGTTCTGAGGCAGGGCGCTTAGATTCCAAAATTTAGCGCGCCGTCACAAACTACAGTAAGAGGAGCCGGGGGAGGCCAGCAGTACTTAGGATCAAGAGGCCTAAGCGCCGCAGCACTCTGCACTGCAGCATCTGACTGGAATGAACTACAGAGGCAGTTTAAAACTGAGTCAGTGAGTGCAACCAGAGTTGGATTATGGGCAAGGCGGCTGCCTAGCGCCCAGTGAAGCTGTGGGGGTCCCTGTCACGCAGGGCAAATTTAGCCAGTTGACTCATGTACTGAAACGTGGTCCCACAAGGTGTAAGAAGCATCAGACATGGGAGTAGGAATGAGCGGAGGTGGGGCAGGGCGGACAAGTCTGGGAGTCCTCGTCAGATTCAGTAAGTGTCATGGATTGTGTTATTGTGTTTGTTGTTTAAACTTTAACTTTCTTCGTTTTAGAGTGTGTTTATCTCTGTCCCTTGTTGGCATGTAGCCAGTGACAGGAGCGGGAACCAGAATGTGAACTTCTGATGATTTGCGGAGCATGCTTAATTTTTTCCAACTGCCAGAGCTTCAGATTCAACTCACTCGCACAATGTAAGTGGGGAACTGGCTCTCAGACAGCTGCAAAGAAAACAAACACCGAAGAGGTTCACATTCTGGTCCCCTGCTCCTTTCACTGGATAAATGCGAGCAGGGGACCACTGCAGCGGAACCTGATTTTCTTACAGAGGTACAGACCAGGGAGGGTCAAAATACACAATGCTTGGCTAAATGTTGGAGGTTGTACTTTGGCTTAAAATGTAAAGGGTTAAAATGTAGAGGTCCAGCAGTTCAGCCCTTTACTATTGCTGATAAAAGTATGTTTATTTTCTTTTCAATTGCAGCGCAGACTGGAGTGAGCAGCAGGGAGGATTGATAAGGATTCTCTCCCCCAGACCACATTTCAACAGTTTCCATAAGACGAAAAACACGATCCTTGCTTTATAGAAGTGACCTCTACTGACATGTCTTGCACGGATTCTACTGCTGATTCCTCAATGTCTCTGTGTGAATTCTATCTGGAGGTGCAGTCTGATCACTTCTCAGAGCCCATTTTTGGCTACAGTTCTGATCAGCCTGCACCTCTGTAGCTATAATTCACACAGGAGTACATAAATCAACACAAGAAGCAGTGCAAGATCTGTCAATAGATGTGACTTGTATAAAAGAAGGCTTGTGCTTTTCTTATGACAGAGGGTTAAAGGGGAGGGGTCCAGTCAGGGGAAGGAATCCTTATCAGCCCTCTCTGTGTGCCCTCCATGTTGCTGACACCAGGCTGAACTTCAATCTGCAACAAATGAAAAAACATATTTTTCTCAGTGGGAGTGAAGGGGTGCACTACTGTCTCTTTCTGAAGTTCTTTAATATTTGAGTGCCAGAGAGCTATCTATTGCACTGCAACACAATGCAATGGATACCTTTCTGGCACTCAAAGGGTTAACACAGTGCCAGAGGGAGTTCCAGCCCATTGGACACCTCTCTGACACCTCAAACAAATGACAGGGAGGCTTCTGTCCTGTTCCACTCTCCTCTTCTCCTCCTCAACCCAGACAAATGTCACCTGGAGGTTCCCTGTAGCCTCCTCTTGCTTCAGTGCCTTTCCTTCTCCCAGCTCTGTCCTGCTCCCCTCAATAGTGATTGTGTTTATTGCATCACTGGGAGGGCAGTACAGAGGTAAGCAGAGGAATTACATGTGAGTCTGTTGGTCTGTGTGACAATGTAAGAATGCTGGGGAGACATGCCAAAACTGTAGTGTAACCCCACCACTAATGGATGATAAAGTAAAGCATGGTATACTTTTGTGAAAAAAGAATAGTTGGTATGAACAGTCATCTGGTTGATATTTCAGGCTACACATAGCCTTTCTTCAGACTTTTGACTGAGACAGCAATGTGTATAAAATATCTGGTGTTTTTTGTGTATTTATTTGTTACACATTCCTTTTACTGTACATAGGACTCATTGATTGAATAAATAGTCCACTTACCTGGTACACTTAGGGGTCCATAGTTATGCTATTCTATGTTTCTCTTTACAAGTGGAAGAGACAAAAATGTACAGCTGATGAGGCTAAAAGGCAACAGAGCTCTGAGACGGTGCTATATGAAGATAGTGATGTAGTAATCAGGCACATTGCCCTCCGAGCAACTAATCCAGATACCCATTGATTTGAATGGGGTTTTTTACCACCTTGGGGGAGATGCACTAACGTGTGATAGAGGAAGTAACTTCTCCAGTGTTATCACTGCTCCAGTTCCTATGTCACGTGAAACCTATGCATGAAGATCTCCCCCACTTATTGCAAAGGGTACACAGAAGAACATAGGAACTGGAAAGTGAAATCCATATCTGTATCTCCACTCAAGTGAACTCCCCACCAAATGCTAGAGAAAGTGGAGAACTAGCATTTAAAGGCAGTTGTTTTGTCCACTTTTTAGTACATCAGCCTCCATACCAATACATTGTATCCAAGCATCAGTATCTAGTATGAAATGGCTGACCCCTACCTCCTCCAGTTAAACTATTTGGGGATGGTGCAACCATAAAATAACATGTTTTAGAATACTCTGCTCTTTTTGGACTATGTTGCTGTCACCAGAATTACCATTATTAGGCTGATGGTTCACTTTGACACCAGACATGACTCTAACTGTCTAGGACTCTCAAGTTTATGGTAAATTACCATAGAGTCTCTTAGACAATGAGAGGATGATGAGTCATAAGACTCTATGGTAATCAATGCATACAGTAAACACAATAAAACCACTAGAGTGAGTGACGATGAGAGGAAGTTCTGATTTACCTCAGGGGCAGGCTTTTTGGCCAGAGAGAGAGAGAGAGAACACCGCTAGTAAGAGACGGAGCAATCGCGATCTCGCTGCTTGCAGCTTACTACGTTTGGAGTGACGGAATCCCACTGTCCGTCTATCCCGCACCCCGTCCCGTTTTTGTCTCAAGGAAATATGGTCAGCCTAGTTATACAGAGCTGTGGCACACACAGTTACACACACACGGATACAGAAATACACACAGACACACATAGGGGAAGGAGAGTGCAGAGTAAGAGAAGATTTAGGGATGTGCGTTTTATAGTCCAGTTCTTTAACACAGTATGTCTAACTGTTTCAGTGGTAGAGGGGTACACAAGCCATTGCTTTCCAATACATTGTGTACCCCTGTGGCACTGAAGGGGTTAATGTGAGGTGTAGGGAGATGGAGCATGAAAACCAGTAATACTGTTCATACAGACCCTGACTAAGTAAACCCTTGAACGTGACGGTAGGAAGGCACTGCATAGGGCAGACTTGTGCGACATAGGGCTCTTGATCTGTGACAGTACAATTCCCATGATCCTGTTAGAGAGAACAAGACTGTAGTGCAGAGACAGGTTATTGTAGACGCGTGCACAGTATATTATGACTATAATGTGAAGCGGAGGGAGGTGCAACATGAAAAACAGTCGTAGTGTTCACATGAGTTAGGGAAGGCAGGGTGTGCTCACTGGTTATAGTCCCCATACAGTGTATATGTGATGTTTTGTTTGGATGTGTTAAAGCTGTTGATAGGTTAAATATGAATGAATTTGTGTATGGATAGCAAAAGGATAAAGTTGGGGCGAAAATAAAAAGACATACAAAATTTGTTATGTGAAGAAGTGTCTGAAAATTGTACTTAACTCTTTCAGTGCCAGAGAGTTACGCAATGTGTTGCATAACCCTCTGGCACTCAAAGGGTTAATCACAAATATCAAGTCAAAATTAATCACACACACTCACACTCACACACACACACACACACACACACAAACACAGACGCACACACACACACACACACACACACACAACAAAACAACCATCACAGTGCCTTGCCCCATGTCTTAGGCCCTGGACACCACACATAGTTTCAGTATATTTCCTATCCATATATTTACATACAATTCCCATAAGAAACTAAACATTTCAGTCTTATCAACTGTTACCAATGTCACTGCTTCACTGTGTCCAACACAACATTCACATACCAGTCTATTTCCATACCTGGGAACGTCTCTGTATGTACTCCCCAGAGAGGGGGTCCTATGGGGGGAGGAGGAGAAGAAGAGGAGGGAGGGGAAACTTTAACGGGGAATATCTCTCAAATCATAGTGGTTTGAGAGATAGGATTTGTGGCATTTAGCTTATTTTTTTAATCTCTACAAAACTCTAAACATTTTTTATGGGACATCACTGTCCCTTTAAAAGCCCCATTTATATTAACACGTCATATTGAGAATTGTTATTCGCACTCTATGGTACAAAGGCTGCAATGGTTTTCAGTTGATCTGTGATGCACATATTGCAGGGTTCTCCACAGGTATACAGATCAACTTAATACCTCATGACTGACAATACCAGGTGATATTCCATTGCTCTGTATTCACAACCAACAGTTTGTATGATTATGTTGTATCTCATTGCGTTATAATCACAATGTATAGTTTGTATGATTATGTTGTATCTCATTGCACTATAATCACAATGTACAGTTTGTATGATTATGTTGTATCTCATTGCGCTATAATCACAATGTACAGTTTGTATGATCATGTTGTATCTCGTTGCACTATAATCACAATTTATAGTTTGTATGATTATGTTGTATCTCATTGCACTATACTCATAATGTACAGTCTGTATGATTATGTTGTATCTAATTACGCTATAATCACAATGTATAGTTTGTATGATTATGTTGTATCTCATTGGGCTATACTCACAATGTACAGTCTGTATGATTATGTTGTATCTCATTGCGCTATACTCACAATGTACAGTCTGTATGATTATGTTGTATCTCATTGCGCTATAATCACAATGTACAGTCTGTATGATTATGTTGTATCTCATTGCGCTATAATCACAATGTACCGTTTGAATGATTATGTTGTATCTCATTGCACTATAATCACAATGTACAGTTTGTATGATTATGTTGTATCTCGTTGCGCTATAATCACAATGTACAGTTTGTATGATTATGTTGTATCTCATTGCGCTATAATCACAATGTACAGTCTGCATGATTATGTTGTATCTCATTGCGCTATAATCACAATGTACAGTTTGTATGATTATGTTGTATCTCATTGCGCTATAATCACAATGTACCGTTTGAATGATTATGTTGTATCTCGTTGCGCTATAATCACAATGTACCGTTTGTATGATTATGTTGTATCTCATTGCGTTATACTCACAATGTACAGTTTGTATGATTATGTTGTATCTCATTGCACTATAATCACAATGTACAGTTTGCGTGATTATGTGGTATCTCATTGCGCTATAATCACAATGTACAGTTTGTGTGATTATGTTGTATCTCATTGCGCTATAATCACAATGTACAGTATGTGTGATTATGTTGTATCTCATTGCTCTATAATCACAATGTACAGTTTGTGTGATTATGTTGTATCTCATTGCGCTATAATCACTATGTACAGTCTGTATGATTATGTTGTATCTCATTGCGCTATAATCACAATGTACAGTTTGTATGATTATGTTGTATCTCATTGCGCTATAATCACAATGTACCGTTTGTATGATTATGTTGTATCTCATTGTGTTATACTCACAATGTACAGTTTGTATGATTATGTTGTACTTCATTGTGCTATAATCACAATGTACAGTTTGTATGATTATGTTGTATCTCATTGCGCTATAATCACAACGTACAGTTTGTATGATTATGTTGTATCTTATTGCGCTATAATCACAATGTACAGTTTGTATGATTATGTTGTATCTCATTGCGCTATACTCACAATGTACAGTTTGCACTATTTTTTGGTATTCCACTGATCTATACTCACAATTGATTTTGCATGATTTCACAGTATTCAGATGGTCTATAATCACAATGATTATGTGGTTTCAGCTGATCCATACATTGTTTCCTTTAATGAGTAATGACCAAGCATAGTGATATATGGGGGTTTTATCAGGGCTGGTTTTTATTCCCAGTCTGGCCAGGGTTACAGTTTAAATATATTTAGTATACTGGCTTTTGTGTTAGCATATATGTTTAAATAAGTATTGGCCAGGGTTGAACAATCATAACAGCCCCATGTCTGTTCTAATATATACAACAAAATACAGTATATTGTTGTATATGTTAGTACAGAAATGTCGTTTTTATGATTGCACATCCCTGGCCAATACTTTTTTCTTTTAAATATACCTATTAACATATACACTAGATGTACACGGGATACATTTAAACTCTCACCCTGGGCTAGGGTTTAAATATATGCAGTGAATGTACAACTGCATATAGCTTCTATGGTGACCCCCACTGATTACTTGCTATGTATTCAGCGTATGTGTGTGAACAAGTGTGTATATGATTTCATGTATGCATTTCTTTATTGGACCTGTATCTTTTTTTTTACCTAAATCACTGTGTTACTATGTAAAGCAGGCATGTTTAAGGGCACATATGTGTGTGTATAGGTACATTATTGTTTGGTTGTAATTATATTGGTATATATAGATGCACTAATTGTGTGTTTGTGTTCGTGTTTATGTATGTATGCCCTATTGTACATTTGGGTGAAGTGATGCGTGTGCATGAGTGGTATGGCACTTAGTTCTGTGTTTAAGTACACATGTACACGTGAGTACATAACTGCATGCATGTCTTTTAAATCATAGAAGCATATGAAAAACACACACTGCAGGGTGGGACTGATTCCTCCGCAGTCCTGCAGAATGAAGTTTTCATGATATGTGGTCTCCTTATGACATTAGGCTGCAGTCAGATGGGAAAGGGATGAACCTGAGTAAATGTCTGCAGAGATCGGGGGACAAAGTTGGTACCCTGCCTAGGGCCCATGGTGTCTTAATCCAGCTCTGAACATATACACCAGTACACTGCATATATTTAAACCCTAACCCTACTTTGTCAGTGTTTTTAATTTATTATGCGACTTTTATAAAGTCTACATTGTGAATTCAATTCTGAATACATCTAGGGTTAGTGTTTAAATATATGCAGTATACTGGTTTATATGTAGTACCCTTAATCAGTAGTATCATATTAACCCCTAGCACAAAAGTGTAACCCTTAACCCAGTAGCTAATGACAGTTTAGTCCCTTAAATATCAAACTGACATCTACATTGCCCCATAGTTAATACAAAATACATATTGCTTTTTTCTGTATCTGGATTACCCCTCAGGCTGCTAGATGCCCACTTATTTAATGGAAAGGGTGCATGTGTGTAAGACTGGATTTTATGCCTAAGAAAACTGAGCCATTTTCCTGAGTTTGCCATGGAACCCAGTAACATTAAAGTATTTGAAGAACTCAAAAGCTTTAACCCCTTAAGGACTGGCGTGCGCACGCGCGGCCGGCACTTGAGGACCACGGGGCTTTGTTTTTGTGGGTTTTTTTGGCGATTCCGCACGCCACTCCGGAAGCCTTGAACTCCATGATGTACCAGGACCATCAGTGGTCCTTAAGTGCTGGACTGCAGTGACAGTCCTGGTACGGCAATGGTCCTTAAGGGGTTAATATTACTGCACTCCATGCCAAACTCAGGAAAGAGACCTGAGTAACTTACTGCTGTCCAGTGCATTGCTTGTCCCTCTGGCACTAAAGTGATTACGCGTATCTGATCCCATGTTCATGTCGTTTTTTTCTCTCCTTAAAGCAGAACTTCCAGCTATTAATAAGTTGCCATGATTCATTAAGCATATGGCGACTAGCTTGAAAATACATATCATAACAATAAAAAGTGGCAGATTCTAAAGAAATCTTTACTCTTTGGCAAATAACGGGCAGGTTTGTGCAGTCTGCGCACCTGCGCCATCAGTCACTTCCGGTTAACATACGGCACGCTGCAATGCTTTACTGGAGACTGGGACTGACGCAGACAAGATGTCTGCACTGTTACCTGGCTTCCGGTCTCCAAAGGTTAAAGATTTCTTTACAATCTGCTGCTTTTTATAGGTAAGACAGGTATTTTCAAGCGAGTTGGCATACACTTAACGAATCCATGGCGACTTATTAATAGGTGAAAGTTCCGCTTTAAATATTGCAAATGCCATCGACTATCTTGTCTGATACGTTGGTCTATTTAGTTATTGCTATGGGTGGGGCCTTTAAGTGAGGGGGTGGTTTAATTGAAGGAGGGGCTTAACTGAGGTGTGGCACTGGGGCCCCTTATTATAGTTTGCAGGGGGGCCCCTACATTTTGTGTTATGCTTCTGCATATATCTATCTATCTATCTATCTATCTATCTATCTATCTATATATATATATATATATATATACATACACACACAGGTGCTGCAGACCATGGCAAAGATTCACTAGGCAGTGAAAACAGCCCACAGGGACAGAGCAATACTCAAAATGTAAAAAAAAACATTTGTAGGGTTTATCCCCCAAAACAAATGTACCGCCACTGCTGAAAGGTGTTCTATTCAAAAGTTATAACAGCTCAAACTTGAATTTTTTAGGTGCAGTATCACAATGGCCTGAAATTGTACAGTGGCGCTATTGCTACACCATCTATGGAGATTTATGGTAAACTGACCAGAGCTGTCCATAGGATGGTGTAGCAACAGCGCCACTGTACAATTTCAGGTCACTGTGATACTGCACCTAAAAAATTCAAGTTTGAGCTGTAATAACCTTTGAACAAAACACCTTTCAGCAGTGGGAGTAACTTTGTTTTACTCAAGGTTGTAATCCCTACAACATATATTTTTTTACATTTTAAGTGTTACTATCCCTTTAAATGCATATATATATAAATATATATATATGTGTGTGTGTGTGTGTGTGTGTGTGTGTAAAATAACAAACACATTTAATATCTTGTAATACCTTTTATTGGACTAACAGAATTTTGGATTGATAAGCTTTCGGGAGAACCTCCCTTTCTCAAGTTTAAAGCATTTCTGAGTAAAAGGACACAGAATTCACAGTGATACACACAATTAAAAGTGCTTTAGACTTGAGAAAGGGAGGTTCTCCCGAAAGCTTATCAATCCATAATTCTGTTAGTCCAATAAAAAAGGTATTACAATATATTAATTTTGTTTGTTATTTCACATCTGCATCACTGGACTAATACGGCTACAATCTCCACTCTACTATATATAAGTGTACTGTTCCTTTAAAGGATTGGGGCTGTTTTCACTGCCTAGTGAATCTTGGCCATAGTCAGCAGCACCTGTGTTGGGGCCACAACCAATCCACAGCCATTTCATAAATATGCACCTAATGCACATGAACCAACCAATCAAAGTAACATAACCCAGATCAACGGAATCACCAACTGTCATAACTGCCACAGGGCAGATCAACGGAATCACCAACTGTCATAACTGCCACAGGACAGATCAACAGAATCACCAACTGCCATAACTGCCACAGGACAGACCAACGGAATCACCAACTGTCATAACTGCCACAGGACAGATCAACGGAATCACCAACTGACATAACTGCCACAGGGCAGATCAACGGAATCACCAACTGTCATAACTGCCACAGGACAGATCAAGGGAATCACCAACTGCCATAACTGCCACAGGACAGATCAACGGAATCACCAACTGTCATAACTGCCACAGGACAGATCAACGGAATCACCAACTGTCATAACTGCCACAGGGCAGATCAACGGAATCACCAACTGCCATAACTGCCACAGGGCAGATCAACGGAATCACCAACTGCCATAACTGCCACAGGACAGATCAACGGAATCACCAACTGACATAACTGTCACAGGACAGATCAACGGAATCACCAACTGACATAACTGCCACAGGGCTGTGTGGAATCCAGGATGCCAATAGGACAAGTCCACCATGAAGATAAGGACACCACAAAACCAGAACACTGCAAAGATAAGGACGGCGAGATGACAAGGGTGCTGCAAGGACCAGGATATTGTAAAGAGGAAAATCCAGAACACTGTTTTTTCCTTTATGTATTTAGTTTTTTGTATCTGCAGTGAAGTCTAGGATGCCTTAAAGATCAGGATGCTATAAAGGTAATGGGGTTATGCACTAAGGTGTGATAAAGAGGAGATAAAGTGGAGATGACTTCTCCAGTGATATCACTTCTCCAGTTCCTATGTTATTCTATAGAGCCTATGCACTAAGGTTTCTCTAACTTTGAATACATCAGTGCATAGGCTCCATATAATAACATAGGACTTAGAGAAGTGATATCACTGGGGAAGTTATCTCCTCTTTATCACCTCTTTATCACTCTTGTGGGCATCTCGCCTGTGGACACATTAAAGACATTGGCCCATATTTATAAAGGCAAACGGGGGTTCTGCTGGATTAAACCAGCTGCACCATAGGGGACAAATAGAAATTCCTGATCAATTAAATAGAGCTTTTAACCCCTTAAGTGCTATAGAGGTCTACTATGCAATATGAAGCAATGCATTGGAGACCTCTCTAGCATTCAATGGGTTAAAAAGCTCTATCCAAGTACACAGGTATTTAGGAATATTTATTTGTCCCCTATGGTGCAGTTGATTTACTCCAGAATAACACCAGTTATAAATATGGCCCATTTTTCCATAAATACCATCATGCCAAAATGAGACGTAGAGAAATTATATGTATTCTAGTGTAAAAGCCTGTGTATATGGACCAAGGTCCGGGTGATGTTAACTCTTTGAGTGCCAGATAGGTACACAACGCATTGCTTTGTGCTCAGAAATGCTTTAAACTTGAGAAAGGGAGTTTATCCCGAAAGCTTGTCAATCCATAATTCTGTTATTTCAGAAGAAAAAACAGTTATTACCAGATGTTAATTGTGTTTGTTATTTTACATATATATATATATATATATATATATACACTAGCAGTGTGGGACTGTTGCCTGTCTGTTATTTTATTAACTTTGTATTCAGTGATGTAAAATAATTTTTGGAGAAACTGTTGGGCATAACACACATTTACAGAGAGGCATATTTTGGTGCACATCTGTGTCTATTACACGTGTGTGACACACATCTTTGTTACACTCACACACAGACTTGTGTTTTACAGAGCTGTGGCACATACAGTTACACACACATGGATACAGCAATACACACAGACTTGTGTTATACAGAGCTGTGGCACATACAGGTGCACACACACACACACACGGATACAGAAATACACACAGAGGCACATAGGGGTAGGAGAGTACAGAGTAAGAGAAGATCCAGTGATGTACTTTTTACAGTAAAGTGATTTAGTGAACACAGTATGATTAATGTGAAGCGGAGGGAGGTGCAACATGAAAAACAGTCATAGTGTTCACATGAGTTAGGGAAGGCAGGGTGTGCTCACTGGTTATAGTCCCCATACAGTGTATATGTGATGTTTTGTTTGGATGTGTTAAAGTTGTTAATGGGTTAAATATGAATTAATTTGTGTATGGATAGTAAAACGATAAAGCCGGGGCGAAAATATAAACACATACAAAATTTGTTATATGAAGAAGTGTCTGAAAATTGTACTTAACCCTTCGAGTGTCAGAGAGTTACGCAACACATTGTTTTGCAATGTGTTGCATAACCCTCTGGCACTCAAAGGGTTACTCACAAGCTTTAAGTCAAAATTAATCACACTCACACACAGACACACACACAAACACAGACAGACATATACACACACCAAAACAACCATCACAGTGCCTTGCCCCATGTCTTAGGCCCTGGACACCACACATAGTTTCAGTATATTTCCTATCCATATATTTACATACGATTCCCATAAGAAACTAAACATTTCAGTCTTATCAACTGTTACCAATGTCACTGCTTCACTGTGTCCAACACAACATTCACATACCAGTCTATTTCCATACCTGGGAACTTCTCTATATGTTCTCTCCAGAGAGGGGGGTCATATGGTACCACTGGGGAAGAAACACACAGGCTAACACAGGCTCACACACACACACAGAAAGGTTTATTGATGGAGAGTGGTGTAACGCAGTGGCATGCAATGCACTGCAGACATTTTTGGAGATGAAATGGGTAAGCACTGCTAATAGAATAATACACTTATTAAAGGAGTGAGAACGAACTGCATGGGCAACGCACTGGCAATATAGATAGTCCACTGTACCCAAGACTGTTCTTGAATTAATGTTTTCCATAAGCATCTGCAACTTGACGTGACATGCAGCCTTATCCATTTCCAATTATTTGCATCATTGGTGATTGAGCACCTGATGTTCCATGAATATCCTATGTACAGGTGTAGCTGTTGTTTGTGCTCCCATTTAAAGTCATTGCAACACATTATTTACTTGAATAAAATAATTTTTTGTCAGACTCTGGTCTTGACGGTAAAAAATATAACCCTTTCAGTGCCAGAGGGGTACGCAACGCGTTGCAAAACAATGCGTCGCGTACTCCTCTGGCACTGAAAGGGTTAAACAAAAATTATTCTATTTCAGCTCTACTGCTGTAGTGTTACCCCTCACCCCTTGTGATTATTATAAAAGAAAAAGCTCCCGTTTCCTCCCATGCGCTTGTCCTCTGTAGCGCGGACACCTAGTGCAGAGGCGGGATTATTAAAAGAAGGGGCCGTGCTGAGTACGTGCAGACGCTTACATGGGGAGATGACACAGGATACCCCCAATTACATGTGTCCTGTCAGAGCATAAAGCACGGGCATAGCATAAGTAGAAGTGGCTAGGTAGTAGGCAGTGTTTGTTTGTACATATATTTGTATGTATGTTTGTATGTATGGTTAATAGCCCCACTCGGGTTACAATTCACATTTCTCCCTCTGTGGCATGTGGATTTCTGCTGCCTCCATTCAGAAACACTGACCCTATGCCCTTCATGCCCCATTCTCAGATGTACCCATCTTACTGCCCATACTTGAGCGCTTGCTCAGGCCCTGAGCTTGCATGGTGCTGTCTCCAGGACTCTTTTACACCCCCTCCCCTTCTGCATAGAAAGCTGCAGCACCCCTACATCACCCCTACATTACACTAACACACACAGAGCTGGGGACCCCCTCATTGAGTACACACACTCACTAACTCTTCCCCAAGGCTGTGTGTGGGCTCCAGCAAAGCCCCCAAACCCATCCAAACAGGGGCACAAGGAGGAAAACTGGACCGGGTCAGCTGATGGAGGGGGACAGACAATCAAAGTACTTAGCGCTTGGTTATCACATTTATTTATTTATTTATTTTATTTAGAAAATGTTATCACATTTATTTATTTATTTTATTTAGAAAATGTTTTACCAGGAAGAACACATTGAGATTTCTCTTGTTTTCAAGTATGTCATGGAGTGTTTACAGCATATTTTTAGATATAAAGAAGCCGTTATTTTTAAGGGTTTTAGTCTGGGAGAAGATCTAATTTTTTCAGGTAAGTTATTCCACACTTTCTGAGCTCTGAAGGAAAAGGCAGATTGAATGTTTTCTTTCCTGTAGTGTGGTATACTGAGTGAGTTGTCAGAAATGGAGCAGAGGTTATAGTTAGTATGGAGATCTGGAGTGATCATACTGCTCAGGTAGTATGGAATAGTCAGTGAGTTGTTAGCAGTGGAGGTTATAGTTAGTATGGAGATCTGTAGTGATCATACTGCTCAGGTAGTGTGGAATAGTCAGTGAGTTGTTAGCAGTGGAGGTTATAGTTTGTATGGAGATCTGTAGTGATCATACTGCTCAGGTAGTGTGGAATAGTCAGTGAGTTGTTAGCAGTGGAGGTTATAGTTAGTATGGAGATCTGTAGTGATCATACTGCTCAGGTAGTGTGGAATAGTCAGTGAGTTGTTAGCAGTGGAGCGGAGGTTATAGTTAGTATGTAGAGCTGGAGTGATCATACTGCTCAGGTAGTGTGGAATAGTCAGTGAGTTGTTAGCAGTGGAGCGGAGGTTATAGTTAGTATGGAGATCTGGAGTGATCATACTGCTCAGGTAGTGTGGAATAGTCAGTGAGTTGTCAGTAGTGGAGCGGAGGTTATAGTTAGTATGTAGATCTGGAGTGAGCATACTGCTCAGGTAGCCTGGTAGTTTTCTAGAGAAGTGGTTATGAACCATGCAAGAGAGGTGAGGGGTACATCTAGATTCGAGTGTTAGCCAATTTAGTTCTTCATACATATCACAATGATGGGTTGTGTAATTACATTGAAAGATGAAACGGCACAATGAGTTATACAGAGTGTCAATTTTAGCAAGACGGATTTGTGGCACAGGAGCATATACTACGTCCTCATAGTCTATGATTGGTATTATCATCTGGCATTATCATCTGTTGTACAATACATACATACAATACAGGGAATTTAAATAGGATTTGTTTATAAACAGCACCTATTATGGGATAAAGTTTGAACATGAATTTATCAATATGAAGACCAAAAGTGAGGTTGGGGTCAAGCCACATACCAAGATATTTGTAGGAGTCCACTGTGGCCAGTTTACAATTAGAATCTCTTACAATGGATAGATTGGTATTGCAGAGATTACATAGATTATACATTGTACCATACATGTAGGTGACAGGTCAGGAATGGGATACAGAACAGAGCTGGCAAAAGTATTATACTGTGCGCATAGCAGCAGATTAACCTTTTGTGGATTACTACGGTGAAAACAGCGCTTTACTGTTTAGGCATGCAAAAGTTAAACAATACTAATTAATCTTCATGCTCAGACACCTCCTTTCATGTGTGAACTGTAATAAATAGATAGGGACAGGAAGATAGGGAGAGGTAGGGACAGATAGACAAGGACAGATAGATAGGGTGAGGTATGGACAGACAGATAGGGACAGATAGATAGGGAGAGGTAGGAACAGATAGATAGGGACAGATAGATAGGGAGAGGTAGGGACAGATAGATAGGGATAGGTAGGGACAGATAGATAGGGACAGATAGATAAGGTGAGGTAGGGACAGATAGATAGGGATAGGTAGGGAGAGATAAATAGGAACAGATAGATAGGGAGAGGTAGGAACAGATAGATAGGGTGAGGTAGGGACAGATAGACAGGGACTGATAGATAGGGAGAGGTAGGGAGAGATAGATAGGGACAGATAGATAGGGGGAGGTAGGGACAGATAGGGTGAAGTAAGGACAGATAGATAGGGACAGATAGATAAGAAGAGGTAGGGACAGATAGATAGGGATAGGTAGGGAGAGATAAATAGGGACAGATAGATAGGGAGAGGTAGGAACAGATAGATAGGGTGAGGTAGGGACAGATAGATAGGGACTGATAGATAGGGAGAGGTAGGGAGAGATAGATAGGGACAGATAGATAGGGGGAGGTAGGGACAGATAGGGTGAGGTAAGGACAGATAGATAGGGACAGATAGATAAGGAGAGGTAGGGACAGATAGATAGGGACAGATAGATAGGGAGAGGTAGGGACAGATAGATAGGGACAGATAGATAGGGACAGATAGATAGCATGAGGTAGGGACAGATAGATAGGGAGAGGTAGGGACAGATAGATAGGGACAGCTAGATAGGGAGAAGTAGGGACAGATAGATAGGGTGAGGTAGGGAAAGCTAGATAGGGACAGATAGTTAGGGACAGATAGATAGTGACAGATAGGGTCAGATAGGGTCAAATAGATAGAGTAAGATAGAGTGAGGTAGGGACAGATAGATAGGGTGAGGTAGGGACAGATATATAGGGACTGATAGATAGGGAGAGATAGGGACAGATAGATTGGGTCAGATAGATATGGTCAGATAGATAGGGTGAGGTAGGGATAGATAGATAGATAGATAGATAGATAGATAGATAGATAGATAGATAGATAGATAGATAGATAGGGACAGATAAATAGGGACAGATAGATAGGGACAGATAGATAGGGTGAGGTAGGGACAGATAGATAGGGTCAGATAGATAGGGAGAGGTAGGGACAGATAGATAGGGTGAGGTAGGGACAGTTAGATAGGGAGAGGTAGGGACAGATAGATAGGGACAGATAGATAGGGAGAGGTAGGGACAGATAGATAGGGACAGATAGATAGGGACAGATAGATAGCATGAGGTAGGGACAGATAGATAGGGAGAGGTAGGGACAGATAGATAGGGACAGCTAGATAGGGAGAAGTAGGGACAGATAGATAGGGTGAGGTAGGGAAAGCTAGATAGGGACAGATAGTTAGGGACAGATAGATAGTGACAGATAGGGTCAGATAGGGTCAAATAGATAGAGTAAGATAGAGTGAGGTAGGGACAGATAGATAGGGTGAGGTAGGGACAGATATATAGGGACTGATAGATAGGGAGAGATAGGGACAGATAGATTGGGTCAGATAGATATGGTCAGATAGATAGGGTGAGGTAGGGATAGATAGATAGATAGATAGATAGATAGATAGATAGATAGATAGATAGATAGATAGATAGATAGGGACAGATAAATAGGGACAGATAGATAGGGACAGATAGATAGGGTGAGGTAGGGACAGATAGATAGGGTCAGATAGATAGGGAGAGGTAGGGACAGATAGATAGGGTGAGGTAGGGACAGTTAGATAGGGAGAGGTAGGGACAGATAGATAGGGACAGATAGATAGGGAGAGGTAGGGACAGATAGATAGGGAGAGATAGTGACAGATAGATAGGGACAGCTAGATAGGGAGAGGTAGGGTCAGATAGGTAGGGATAGATAGGGACAGATAGATAGGGTGAGGTAGGGACAGATAGATAGGGACAGATAGATAGGGAAAGGTAGGGACAGTTAGATAGGGAGAGGTAGGGACAGATAGATAGGGAGACGTAGGGACAGATAGATAGGGAGAGGTAGGGACAGATAGATAGGGAGAGGTAGGGACAGATACATAGGGACAGATAGATAGGGTGAGGTAGGGACAGATAGATAGGGTGAGGTAGGGACAGATAGATAGAGACAGATAGATAAGGAGAGGTAGGGACAGATAGATAGGGAGAGGTAGGGACAGATAGATAGGGAGACGTAGGGACAGATAGATAGGGAGAGGTAGGGACAGATAGATAGGGAGAGGTAGGGACAGATAGATAGGGACAGATAGATAGGGTGAGGTAGGGACAGATAGACAGGGACAGATAGATAGGGTCAGATAGATAGGTTGAGTTAGGGACAGATAGATAGGTTGAGTTAGGGACAGATAGATAGGGTAAGGTAGGGACAGATAGATAGGGTGAGGCAGAGACAGATAGATAGAGACAGATAGATATGGTAAGGTAGGGACAGATACAAAGGGACAGATAGATAGGGACAGATAGATAGGGTGAGATAGGGACAGATAGATAGGGACAGATAAAAAGGGTGAGGTAGGGACTGATCGATAGGAACAGATAGATAGGGTCAGATAGACAGGGTGAGGTAGGGACAGATAGATAGGAACAGATAGATAGGAGAGTAAGGGACAGATATTCAGGGACAGATAGATAGGTACAGATAGATAGGGACAGATAGATAGGGTCAGATAGATAGGGTGAGGTAGGGACAGATAGATAGGGACAGATAGATAGGATGAGTAAGGGACAGATAGATAGGGATAGGTAGGGACAGATAGATAGATAGGGACAGATAGGGTGAGGTAGGGACAAATAGATAGGGACAGATAGATATAGTGAGGTAGGGACAGATAGATAGGGAGAGGTAGAGACAGATAGATAGGTACAGATAGATAGGGTAGAGGCAGATAGATAGGTACAGATAGATAGGGTGAGGTAGGGACAGATAGATAGGGAGAGGTAGGGACAGGTAGATAGGCAGGGGAGGGCTGGGAACCTTTGGCCTGGGGGGCAAATATAATCAAGTGGCCCATTTCTGCTATCACTCCAGCCCATCGTCCCAGCCTACCCCCTTTTTGTTAGCCAGAGAGAGGTCCAATGGCTGACACCCTGATGACACATTCAATGAGCCTCAGCTCCATTTTCTACCCATTCCAGAAGCCTTATGAATGCCAAAAGGTTGTGCAAAGCATTAATCAGCAATGCATTGAACAACCCACTGATAATCAAATGGTTAAAGGGAAGGTTAGAAAAGGGAAGTGCAGTCTCGTATATTTTTTCTTTACCCCCCCTCCACTCCCATTATGCAGATGTTGATACTTCAATGAAGAGCACCATGAGAACTTTAAAACTGCAATGTGTTCTGGGTACCTCTATTTAACCTCAGTTAGAGAACCAATTTCAAAACATGCTCAGTGACTGATAGCAGGCCTGAACTTAGCACAACAATATGAGGTTACTTGTCCGAAAAAAGAAATGCCCTACTAACTGCTGCACTGTCCCTGCAGTTGAGAAACACTGACCTAGGGCACCGAGACCATTCAGGGTGAGATCCTGAGATTTAGGTCAAACCCTGAGAACTCCAGCATATGACTACTTTACAATAACAAAATTCATCAGCAAGACAAGAAGAGTTTGCACAGATCTTGCATACAAACGCAAAGGAATGGTGTGAATTGCCAGTACACTACCCATATTGCCCACTTCTTGTCACACATGGTGCAAAGCAGACATAAATGTGTACAAAAAGGTAATGATCAGGTGCAGTACACAAGAACAAAAAGGTAATGATCAGGTGCAGTAAACAAGAACAGTTCTTTACACTTTTTAGAGCAAGACTGGATTTGTGCTCTCTCATTACATACATATACCGCTGCCCATGCAACACAAATGTGCTTGTACACAAAATGTGTACCCCCATGGATGCTAAAGACAAAGGTGTGGATTAAGCTAGTATCCAATGGGTTAAACAACCACCACAACAGACAATATTAAAGCTAAACAAAAAACACAAGCTACGTTTAACTCTTTGTGTACCAGAGGTTTGTGTGAGGTAATTTATTAAAATGCATTGCATACACTTTTATTATTGGAAGAGATTAATGAAGTATGGTATTCCCATAGCCCATGTTGCTCACATATCCACTCTTACACACACACACATCCATAAAATCTGACAATCTTACACACACTGCCACTGTATCACAACAAGTCAAGCTTAACCCTTTGAGTGCCATGATGCTCATAGCATTGCTCTGAGATGCTTGGCACTCATCTCTTGCACTTGGAGGGTTAAATCCCCTGCACTGTCTGTATCCCTATAGACTTCATCCATTTCAGAGCACTAAACTGAACACAAATTACAACAGATTCAGCCTGACTCTGTCAGTAATATAAAGTCTCTGTCCACCACATAGGTGGGGCTAGGCACAACTCACCTCTTGTATTAATTGCTGTCTGACACTATGATGCAACGCTAAGAGTAACCCAGTTTTGTTCAGATACAAGTCCCTCCTTTGCCCCTTTCCTCCTGTCTCTAGGGATATAAAGCTTACTGTACTTCAGATGAACAATATGCAGCAGTGCACACAGCTAGCAGTCCTTGCTGAGCTCTCCCATGGTGCTAGATACAAACACTGTGTCGCCTCCATAATGGTCATGTGACCTGTCCCAATATCCTTCTCCAAGTGTGCACTATCATTGGTGGAGATGGTGAGTGGGTTCTTCATGCTGAATCCTCCATGAGGCGAGAGACTCTTATCCCCAATCATACTTTTTTCTAGCACAGCTGAAATAATACCCACACCAGCACAGCACATGACATAAACCTGTATCACAGACAGACCTGACTGATGGTCCCAGACCCAGACATAAGTATTTTGTGTCTCTACTTCCCACTCCACTCACTCGCTGGTTCCTTGCTGCTCTCTCAGTCAGCATCACAGTCATGTGGCTGAGCGACAGAGGCAAACGATCAGAAGAAGAAACGGGGGCAGTAAGAGTTCATGCAGGCTTCTCTCTTTGATTTATTACAAAATGGTAACCCTTTTAGTGCCAGAGAAGTATTGGATGCCTCTTTGGCACTTGAAGAGTTAACCCTTTGAGTGCCAAAGGGGAAAACAACGTATTGTTAAGCAATGCATTGCACATCCCTGTGGCACTCAAAGGGTTAAGTGTCACTGGCCCAACACAGATCAGGGACAAATAATGCCTCTCCTGAGTCTCCTCCTACACGCTGAATAAATTAAAGAGGGGCCGGTCCAGACTTTCTGCTCTTTGTGGCAACAAATAAAATCCCTGTGCTGATGGATCGAAGGTGCGGAGCAACGGCCCCCAGCTTGATGGGACATTGCCCACTGAGAGGTCCATAATATACCAGTGGGACAGTCTATAGTGCTGTAGCTGCAGAGTGATCCACTACACACCTGCCCAATGCATTAAACAAGTCTTATCCTCTAGTTGCTGATCCTGCAGACAATCTCGTGCACGCCTCCTGCTGGCAGGAGATGGCTTGATGCTGCGCCCCATTGGCTCAGATTTATGGCCGGCCCGGGGGGCAATTGCCCCCATTCCACCCGGCCCAGCCCCCCTCTGTAGATAGGGACAGATAGATAGGGACAGATAGATAGGGTGAGGTAGGGACAGATAGGGTTAGGTAGGGACAGATAGATAGGAAGAGGTAGGGACAGATAGATAGGGTGAGGTAGGGACAGATAGATAGGGTGAGGTAGGGACAGATAGATAGGGAGAGGTAGGGACACGTAGATAGGGTGAGGTAGGGACAGATAGATAGAGTGAGGTAGGGACAGATAGATAGGGACAGATAGATAGGGACCGATAGATAGGGTGAGGTAGGGACAGATAGAAAGGGAGAGGTAGGGACAGATAGATAGGGACAGATAGATAGGGTGAGGTAGGGACAGATAGATAGGGTGAGGTAGGGACAGATAGAAAGGGAGAGGTAAGGACAGATAGATAGGGTGAGGTAGCGACAGATAGATAGGGTGAGGTAGGGTCAGATAGATAGGGACAGATAGATAGGGTGAGGTAGGGACAGATAGATAGGGTGAGGTAGGGTCAATTATACAGTCTAAAGATGGATTATACAGTCTAAAGATGGATAAGGTGACAGAATACATTGTGTAGATATTGTGCTGTGTATTTAGCTATATTGTCACTAAGATCTCATAGCTAGTATGATGTTTATATCTCAAAACAATATGAGAATAATGATATGTGTTCTACTTTAGAAAATGTCAATCGACACCAAAGAAGTTGCTGGTATAAGATTTACCATGATTAGCTGTGAATACAAAAAATATACTATGAATGGTCAAAAAGTCACTTAAAGTTCATTATTAAAGATGGACACTTAAGGTCCATTCTTTGTACAAACCTGCTGGCATTATGCTGTGTAAAAGGAAAATCCAGTGATAGAGACTGGTAGAGATCAAAGTGACTATGAGAAGGGAACAATCTATCTCTGGAGTAAAAGGAGACGCAGATATACAAATAAGGTAGATAAATATCTCAGTGAAACCTCTGTATCCAAATCAGGCCACTCTGACAGTGATCAAGCCTCTGATAGAACTCAGTCTGTTCAGTCAGCCAGACAGGGTCGCAAGGGAACTGAGGAACAGGGACAAGTGGGCCTACAAATGAATGGATTGCACATAATGGAGAACAATACTGAGATATTAGATTTGCAGATCATTAATCTCTCTGGCCACATACTTACTGACTTTCAAAAAAGAGTTCTTTCAATGGGTCTGAGCTTTTTCAAATAAATTTGAAACTGTTATAGATTTTTAGATTTTTATGCTTAAACTATTGATGCACATGTTCTTTAAGGAGAGGGACAGATCTGAAGTTGCAGATACACAATCACTCCCTCTTACCATTTTGGATGAGGATACAGATCTGGATAACCTTATTAGTCTCATTAATGTAAACCCCAAACACAAAATTCCCTCTGCTCCTAAACCAAAATCCATTCTTACACCGCCAGGTAACATTTATCCTACAGTACAGATATTTATTAACCTAGATTTTGGATTTGCCCAGTATTACTACCAATAGGAATCTAAGCAGAGAAGAAAATCAAGCTCCTAGATATTGGTCATTGGGATGATGTGGTCATTAAGCCATCCGACAAGGGTGGCAATGTTATAATCTGGTCCATGGATATGTATGAAGCTGAAGCAGTAAGACAGCTGAATGACCAAACATGCTATAAAAAAACTTTTCAGTGATACAGCCTTGGACCTGAAAGGCCATTATGATAGAATCATTATTGAGGCATTCAGCCAGTCTCTTCTCACCAAGCAGGATTATAATTTTCTACTGGTAGCTTATCCAAGAACACCCACTTTATATCTTCTACCTAAAGTCCATAAAAATGATGAAATACTGCCTAGTAGACCGATTATCACAGGCAATGGCAGTCTGACAGAAAGAGCATGTCAGTATATGGACTATAATCTTAGACAACATGTGTATAGTCTTAGCTCGTACATTAGGGACACTGGAGATAGCCAAGAATGAATTACTGCCAATCTCATCAGTGACTTTACTAGTGATTTGTGATGTAGAGTCATTGAATACATCAATAGGTACTTCTTTTGGTTTACAGGCAGTAAAATACTTCTTGGATAAAGATGGTACACACAGTGATGATAAAAAACAATTTCTCCTTGATTTACTGAAATTTATTCTTACAAAAAACTTTTTTGTTTTCAGAAATAGTTTTTTCCTGCAAACCCGAGGTATCGCCATGGGGAGCGCATGCGCTCCCACTTACGCAAATTTGTACCTTGGGTGGTGGGAGGAGATGATTGTTTTTTTCAGAGTCCTTTGAACAATATACAGAGCATGTTTTATTATGGCTACGGTATATAGATGATCTTTTCATCTTGTGGACTGGCTCTCAGGAACTACTTGTTGATTTTGTGGGTAAACTTAATAACAATACCATGAATCTTAAGCTTACAATGAATTGTAACAATAAAAAGAAGTACTAAAAAGCCCACAGCTACTAACAATTTGTTACATTATAAAAGCCCCCACCTACAAATTATGAAAAACCCCAGTGGGTGAATTTCTACGTTTATGCCATAATTGCTGTACCATGGAAGACTTTAAAACCAGATCTGAAGATCTAACAAATCGATTCATTCAGAAAGGGTACAGTAAGACGGTGATTAAGAAAGCGTACAAATGGGCTCTGTATAGCTCACGCCCTTTCCTCTTATATCATCCTAAGAGGACATCAGGGGAACAAAAAACACGGTTCATAGCTACATATAATTGCCAGTGGGAACAACTCAAGAAGATCATTAATAAACACTGGCATATTTTAATGAGTGACGAAGATCTCAAAACCATTTTGGGAGACAGAGTCTCCATGTCCTGTAAGAGGGCACCCAACGTGCTTGATAAACTGGTAGACAGTCACAACATAAAACCAAACCTGTTATTTCAGGATCTCACCCTTGTGGTCATTGTATTGCTTGTCAACACATGACCATCACTTAAATGATTAAAGATAGATTTGGTAAACAACATGTCATAACCGACTTTATCACATGTCAAACTAACAGAGTGATTTACTACCTTGAATGCCCATGTGGCATGCGATATGTAGGAAAAACTACCAGAAAGTTAAAAGTAAGAATAAGAGAACATGCAAATAGTATTTCAAGGGCGCCACAAGAGTCATGCAGTGTTGGAAAACAACTGACATCTGTAGCTAGACACTTTGGGGTAGATTTAAAGACAGTCGTTAGCAAAAAAAAAGCACTACCGGGTGCGTTAAGTTGTATTTAGCAATTTAAAGATCCGTCTAAAGAACAGCTAATGGCAGTCTGATAATTCTTACTGCCGATACACTTACGGGCATTGAAAGGCATGGAACAAGAATCCCCAGAGCCATTTAAAGGCTTGTGGTACTGTTAACGGCTGAAAAAAAGACACACTTAACGGACAAAAGTTAAGAGCCAGTTTTTTTAGCCGTTAGACACTTAACGGGCAAAAAAAAACAACCGTTACATAGGAAAACAGATGAAATGCTTACTGCACAAGCATGTAAATGGCAAAATTAACCCGTGTAATGCCAAAAGAACAGAAAAACATGGTCAGACACCACACATCACTGTCACACACAACAACAAGCAACACCACAGGGACAAGGACCCCCCAAAAAATACCAACACAACATGGCACGGAACAATGCGGGTTATCACACAACACGGACACCTGCCAACACAAAACAAGCTCACCTGTACAACATCACCACACAATCCAGATGCAACCTGCACCCCACAACTGCACACTCGCAACTGACAGAGAGACAGCAAGCACAACACACCACATCTTAAAACACAGACACACCTGCAAACACTTACCCGGACAACAAACACCTTCCCATTGGTCATAACTCACCTCATCACCACACCTACAAAACACCCTACCAGGTACTTAAAGGGACAGCTCACCACACTCACTTGTGGCTTGTCTTCCACTCAGGGAGAGATAGAGAGAGAGCAATAAGTATGTTGGATTACATATTGATGAGTAGACTGTGGAGAAGGCATGCAAGGGCTAGAGCTAGGGAACACCAGCAAGCCCCAGGCACATCTGATGAATAGCCTTCACCTGCTGCAAGTGAGGAGGCTCTGGCTCAACAGCCACACAGGAGCCCATCCCCACCTGGAGGATAGCACCTGCCTACAGATGCACAGCTGCAGCAACAGGATGCTCCGCAGCAACAGGATGCTCCCCAGCTGCTACAGGGACCCCTGCAGCAGCAGAGGATGGGTAGACGACCACCAAGAACAAGGTTATACTGCCCAAGGGTCACCATCTTTGGAATGACAGATGACAAGGTGATTCATCGCTACAGGTTGAGGCCACACAGCATCATTGCCTTGTATGAGGTCATCAAGGATCAGGTGGATCTCATCCACATCCACAACCATGCCCTATCTAGCCTACAAAAACTCCTGTTTGCCATACACTTCATAGCAAGTGGCGCTTTCCAGTTGACTGAAGGTTACGCAACTGGCATGTCACAGGCCACATTCTCCAAAGTGCTGGCCCAGGTCTTGCCAACCCTCAAAGGTAAGGCCAGTGCCTACATACATTTCCCCACCACCGACATGGAGTGGATACATCTGAAGCACGAGTTTTACACAAGGGGAGGCATGCCCAGGGTCACGGGTGCTATAAATTGCACCCATGTCCATATCAAAGCCCCAGCACCTGATGCACATCTTTTCATCAACAGGAAGAACTTCCACTCCATGAACGTGCAGATGGTGTGTGACAGCAACATGAGGATTATGAATGTCTGTGCAAAATATCTTGGCAGCTCTCATTCTACAAATCTCCTCAGTACACAGAGACTTTGAGAATGGAACTTATACAGGGGGATGGCTTCTGGGTGAGTTCACAATACTACATCACACCACATCCACAGGTGTACACACAACACTACTTAGCATGCTCCTGACCCACGGCTACTACATCCACCACACAAAACATCATTCACACAACATGTGCTCCCGGTCTCACCATGTCACTCACATTACACAGGTGATGCTGGCTATGGATGCAAATTCTGGCTACTGACCCCAGTCCCCAATCCCCAAACAGATGCCCAGGAAAGATACAACCAGAACCTGGAATGCCATTGAGCGGACTTTTGGCCTCCTGAAGTCTCGATTCCGATGTCTGGACCACTCGGGGGGAGCACTGCAGTATGCCCCAGGAAAAGTGTGTGACATCATAATGGCATGTGCAATACTTCACAACATCGCAGTGGACACCCGGCTGGTGGATAATATCCAGGACCCCCCATACCTGAAGTGCCAATGGACAACGGCCATGTTGAGGAGACTCTGAGAGGGGTGCAGATCAGAGCCAGGCTCATCACAGACCACTTTAGCTGTGAGTATAACACAGACATTCAAATAATCCATGCAAGTCCTCCATCAGCCCTGTGAATTGGTGCCAACTCACTAACTACACCGCACATCATGTTCTGTTTCACCACATAGGATCATTGACACAGCACTGCTCTGGCAGCAGTCCGGCCCCAAACATCATGCATACTATAGATGTGACATATTGTGTGTGGAGATTCCAAAAACCATCTTCCATTCCCTTCTCCATGTTGTCATTGATACCTCAAGGATATCACACACACCCCCAGGAGAAACAAAGTACAACACATAACCCATGTGCTTGATTGATTTTCCATGATCATAGCCAGAGCAACCATGGTACCCTTGTAGCGAAAGAGTGTTATCCAATGCAATGTATTGCATAACACTCTGTCACATCAGGGGTTAAAGGGCCATTAGAGTCAAAATGGGACCTGTAGTTTGCTAGAGCTGAGAAGAGCAGCAGAGGGATGGATCTACAGTGGTATTGTTACACAACATAGAGGTCATGAAACGTGGATCAGATCTCCAGGGACACCATGCTGACCTGTGAGTGTGTAGTGATATGTGGCCCTGACATGAATACACACCTCAACAAATATGTCATAATAGTTCAAATAAAATTGGGATACCACTGTCACAGTGGCAGCACAAATACATTAGTTTTATGGAGCTCTCAGAACATATTTGTCTATGTGTGTGTATTCATGTAAGGGGCACATATCCCTAGGGCTAGTTCATATTTCCTTAGTTCTCTACATAATGGGTTGCAGATGAGTACACAAGACATTACAAAGCAATGGTTTGTGTACTCACCTGTAATGAAAAAGATTGAGGGGATTAGGAAGTTGAAGTTGTTGCATGATGATCAGCTCAATGGTGCTGCTCCAAATCCTGTCCTCTTGTCCCACAGGCATCCATAGCATGATCCATCCTTGGACAGAAAGTCTTCCATGTGACTGGACTGATGTCTTGACAACACTTCTATGACACTCAGCCTTGGTGTTGCAAGTGTTTGTGTTGGTGATGCAATGTTTAACCTGATTTTCATAGCAACCTATACTGGAACATTCTCATATAAACACAGAAAACACTGATTCATGTGTGTACTAACATCCAGGTATCAAACCTGTACAGTTAGAATGCACATCTACAGAGTTGTCAAACTTTGTGGACAACACATGAGCAGGACAGTAGTGTTTCTAAAGTATTAAGATTTAGTTTCAAAGTATACTTAGTGTGCTCATGCAAGTGTCTAATGCATATAGGCAACATTTCCAGAAAACACATGTACGTTCTAATGTACTTTGAGACACAATAAAGAAGAACCATCACTATTCAATCTGTGTCTGTATGAAGAAATGTTGGATTACACATGTGTCAATGGGTAACCACACTCAAGGCTAGAGTATCCCCCATACATGGGGAGGCATGACCCACATCACAGGAGTCCACTACTTGTTTGCCAGTGAGTGGACTCTGTGATGTATTCATGCAAACAGATGATGACAGTGATACATTAATGTGTGTTGGAAGTAATAAAGAGGTGATACAGGGGACATACTTCCACAGTGATTTCATGTCCACGGTTTCTATGTTGCTCAATATAATCAATGTTCTGAGATTGCTTTAGTTTGACATATCTCAGTACATGGGCTACATCAAAAAACAACCAAACTAAGTGGACAAGTGTTATCACTGTTGAAGTCTGTTACAACCTTACTGGAGAACCCAATGCTCACCCCAGGATTTCAAAGGGTGTGCTACACATTGAAATCCTAGGGCGAACATTGGGTTCTCCAATAAGTCAGTTTCACAATAACAGTGTGAATCAAAGACTATTTTGCTGCATGTTCCATCTGTCCTGCTTGTTAGTTATCTGCTAAGTCAAATAGCTATTTGTTTGGTTAACCTCTTAAACACAACAATTGATGCAGACGAATGTTAAGTGTTGCACCAGTTGTTGTGCTAAGGGGTATGTTTTGTTGTTCAAATTCAACCCACAACATCGCCATATAACACTGTCATGTTATATGGCTTCAGGGATGGATTGCCAGTAGAATTTTTACAACGGTGTGTGTTTATGAAACCATGTTGTAACATCCTACAAACATGTTACCTAGGCAGAAGTGTTTGCTGCATTGCTTGCCACTGCATTGGAGACAACTCTGCCACCCAATCAATCACTAAACACAAAGAAGATCAGACAGGATTCCAAAACACAGTTATTTTATTTATGGGGAAAAGAACAACTTGGGATGTTTATTTATTTTTCTTGGGGAGGACCTTTGACTGGGTGCCAGATATTGATGCCCTGGCTGACTGCCTGGTCACCCTTTGCCCCCTAGGTGTAGCTTCAGGGGTCACACTGGAGGGAGTGGTGGGTGCAGTGGACCCCACTGTCGACCGCTGCTCCCTCTCAACCCATAGGCTCTCCCTGTGATTGTGGTCCCTCAACTCCACCAGCACCTGGCCAATCATGTCCATCATGCCCGTGTGGTACTGATGGAGTTGTGTGTTGATCCTGGTCAGTTCAACCTCCAGGGCATGTATGCAATCCTCTGTCCTTGAGGTGTTCCTCCGGGATTCCCTTCAGCTCCTTGATAAGTTGTGATCAGTACTGCGGCATGCCTGGAGTAGCCTCCTCTGAAGTACCATGCACTCTGCCTCCATCCCTGTGATGCATGCAATGGTAGAGGTGGATACTGGTGCTGTTGCCTGTGGGTGTGAGTCCTCTGCTGCTGTGGCTGCTGCTGAGTCCTCTGCTGCTGAGGCTGCTGGTGCTGAGTCCTCTGTTGCTGTGAATGCTGACGCTGAGTCCTCTGCTGCTGTGAATGCTGCTGCTGGGTCTTCTGCTGCTGCTGTGGCTGCTGAGTCCTCTGCTGCTGTTGTGGCTGCTGAGTCCTCTGCGGCTGCTGTGGCTGCTGCTGTGATAGCTGGTGGAGTGTCTGCTGCAGATGATGGGTATAGGCCCACCACATCAAGTGACCCACAGCTGCCCACTGATGTTTGTGCTGGTGGTGGAGTGATGTCTTCCAGGGCTAGAGGGTGCTGGGGCTCCCCAATCAGGTCCAGGTGTTGGTAGTCCAGTGGACAAGGGTCATATCTTGACCACTGGTATGTGCTTGGCCCCCACCTTGGATCATACCTGGGGCCGTGCAGGGGAGCCATCCAGAAGGGTATGTCCATCTGGTCTCCATATGTGCCATAATGCTGGCTGGCCACTGTCCCTGGAAGCCATTGCCTCCCTGGTGGTGGTGCTGCTGCTGGAGGGTAGTAGCTCCTGAAGGTGGTGGGATGCATCCACCTCTCCTCCTGTTGCATCCAGGCACTGTGATAGGGTGGTGCAGCCAGTGGAGGAGCAGCCTGTAGTGGTGCAGCCTGTACTGGTGCAGCCAGTGGTGGTGCAGCCTGTAGTGGAGAAGCAGCCTGTAGTGGTGCAGCCTGTACTGGTGCAGCCAGTGGTGGTGCAGCCTGTAGTGGAGAAGCCTGTGGTGGAGTAGCCTGTGGTGATGCAGCCTGTAGTGGAGCAGCATGTGCTGTTGCAGCCTGTAGTGGAGCAGCCTGTGGTGGTGCAGCCTGTGGTGTTGCAGCCTGTGGTGTTGCAGCCTGTAGTGGTGCAGCCTGTAGTGGTGCAGCCTGTAGTGGAGCAGCCTGTGGTGGTGCAGCCTGTGGTGGAGAAGCCTGTGGTGGAGCAGCCTGTGGTGGTGCAGCCTGTAGTGGTGCAGCCTTTGGTGGTGCAGCCTGTAGTGGAGCAGCCTGTGGTGGTGCAGCCTGTTGTGGAGAAGCCTGTGGCGGAGCAGCCTGTGGTTGAGCAGCCTGTAGTGGTGCAGCCTGTGGTGTTGCAACCTTTAGTGGAGCAGCCTGTGGTGGTGCAGCCTGTAGTGGAGTAGCCTGTGGTGGAGCAGCCTGTGGTGGAGCACCCTGTAGTGGTGCAGCCTGTGGTGTTGCAGCCTGTAATGGAGTAGCCTGTGGTGGTGAAGCCTGTAGTAGAGCAGCCTGAGGTGGAGCAGCCTGTGGTGGTGCAGCCTGTGATGGAGCAGCCTGTGGTGGAGCAGCCTGTAGTGGTGCAGCCTGTAGTGGAGCATCTTGTAGTGGAGCAGCCTGTGGTGGTGCAGCCTGTAGTGGAGCAGCCTGTAGTGGTGCATCCTGTAGTGGAACAGCCTGTAGTGGAGCAGCCTGTGGAGGTGCAGACTGTAGTGGTGCAGCCTGTGGTAATGCAGCCTGTAGTGGTGCAGCCTGTAGTGGTGCAGACTGAAGTGGTGCAGCCTGTGGTGGTGCAGCCTGTAGTGGTGTAGCCTGTAGTGGAGCAGCCTGTGGTGGAGTAGCCTGTGGTGGTGCAGCCTGTGGTAATGCAGCCTGTAGTGGTGCAGCCTGTGGTGGTGCAGCCTGTAATGGTGTAGCCTGTAGTGGTGTAGCCTGTGGTGGTGCAGACTGTAGTGGTGCAGACTGTAGTGGTACAGCCTGTCGTAATGCAGCCTGTAGTGGTGCAGCCTGTGGTGGTGCAGCCTGTAGTGGTGTAACCTGTAGTGTTGTAGCCTGTAGTGGTGTATCATGTAGTGGTGCAGCCTGTAGTGGTGCAGCCTGTAGTGGTGCAACCAGTGGTGATGCAGAAAGTGGTGGTGCAGACTGTGTTGGAGGCGATAAGGATGGTGGGTATGGTGACCATCGGCTGGTCCCCTCCTCTGTGTACTCCTCACTGGGTGGTGACGTAGCCTCCTCTATGGGTTCCCACTGTGCTGGAGGGCCGTAATCTGTGTGGAGAAAGGAGATGGTGTGATTAGTAAACGTAGCCATGATAGGATTAAAGGGATAGTAATACTTCAAATGTAAGAAGAAACTTTTTTGGGTGGGGTTTATTCCCCTGAGTAAAACTAGGGTACTCCCACTGCTGAAAGGTGTTTTATTCCAAAGTTATTACAGCTGAAAGTTGAATTTTTTACGTGCAATATCACAGTGGCCGGAAATTGTACAGTGCCGCTGTTGCTACACCATCCTATGGAGATTATTGGTCCCGGGACCAGAGGTGTCCATGGGATGGTGTAGCAACAGCCCCACTGTACAATATCAGGCCACTGTGAGATTGCACCAATGAAATTCAATTTTCAGCTGTAATCAATTTGGAATGAAAACACTTTCAGCAGTTGGAGTACTATTGTTTTACTCAGGGGGATGAATCCTACAAAATATGTTTCTTTTTTACATTTGAAGTATTACTATCCCTTTAATGGGATAGCGATGGTTAATTTCACCTTGATGTCCTATTGTAGGCATTGGAATAAGATGTGGATCGATGTTAGTGCTATCCCTCAAACCTTCATGGTTAGACAGATATTGCTCTGTGTGACAGATGGAGATTTCACACATTTGACCACACTAAGGGCTCGATTTAAAGGCAACCGTTAAACCAGCCGCTAAGTGAAAAAGGCACATCGCTCGCAAATAATACAGGAGTTACGGCAGATTCAATAGCTACTCTACAAGAATAGCTATCGAGCGTAGGCACACAAAAAACACGTAACACAAAACCCGTTGTCGCTCATGTTAATGCACAACGGGCGGACAAATCACACGATAACTGAGCTCCAAACAACATGTAACATAACGGCTGCCGTTGTCAAGCAACCATGATTGATGCCAAAACAAATTCAAACACACATCCAATCCCAAAGGCCCAATGTATCAAATAACTTCAAATACACCTATATATACCCAAAAATAACCGCCACACACTGTCTGTTATCGAGTTCTTCAGAGCCAGATATCAGGACCCAGGAGCGGAGGATAGTCATTAGAGAGAGGGAGAGAGGCGCGTTCATTGGAGGTAGAGGAGTTTTGCAGTTTGGAGAGAGGAGAGAGGTGCACTATATATACACATATCACACTTTTGCACATATTACATACACACATACAAACACAAACACATACACATACATACACATAGTCCTTTTATTTCATAACACCTTACACATTTTACTTTTTATTTTGACAGTGTGAATCTGGGAGTGAAAGTGTGTGACAGAGAGTGACTGGATCGAGTGTGTCTGTGAGGGCCTGTGGGAGTGCCTGGGTGTGACTGGGTGAGTGATGTCAAGGAGAGGAGGACAGGAGAGAGGGATGGGGAGAGTAGTGGAGGAGGAGGAAGGTCAGGAGGGGATCCCTCAGCAGAGCAGGGGTGGGAGAGGGAGATCCGCAGGGCGGAGGGGGACCAGGCCCACCAGAGCAGGAACACGCAGGACAGGGACAGAACCTGCAGTGGGACGAGGGGTAGTTCCTGGGGAGCACCCCACACAGGCAGGGTCAGACCAGACAGGGCACTCCGGCTCTGAATCCTCCCATGCCGGAGCTGATGAGGGCAGGATCAGGGATCCCAGATATAGTGAGGAGGAGAACACGGCTCTTGTGGAAGCTGTCCTGGAGAGGCAGAGTGTTCTCCACCCGACGGCAAAGGTCCCTGGCCTGGCAGCGCGGAGGAAGGCAGCCTGGAACCAGATCTGCAGCCAGGTGAACGCGGTGGCAACATGCAGGCGGGACGTGGAGTCTGTGAAGAAGAGATGGGGCGACTGCCGGAGGGTGGTCAAGAACAAGATGTCTGACATGGCCAAGCAAGCCCGAGGCACCGGAGGTGGCCCATCTGTGCCCATCACATTCTGCGGCTGGGAGGAGATGGTGCGGCAGAACATGTCCCCGACCATGATCGAGGGGGTCGTGGGAGGAACTGACACTGGGGATGAGAGGAGCCTCCACACTACCGGTAAGTGCAACACTACAGAACAACACACTACAGCAACCAACACCAGCTGCACACACGCTCACACCTCAACACATGGCCATCACTCAGCCATACAACTGCACCAACACAGCACCATGAGGGTTAAAAAAAGGACACAACACCTGGACAAATGGCAACGTCCAACTTGGGACAAACCTGTCAAAGTCCTACTTCAACCCTCCTGTCGCTGTGCTCATTACACACAATACACAAACCTTCATTTTCAAATTGTCGACTGTCATAGATCATCACTGTTCACACACAATGTCACCCATGTCCCCACCCCCACCCTAACCCCTTGAGTGCTAGAGGGATCATCAATGCATCGATCAACAATGCATTGGCAACCCCTCTGGGACTCAAGGGGTTAACCTGACAACAAACAAGTCAATAGGACAACGATCACATGCTACACAGGGGACATTCACTAAGCGGTGACAAACACATGGTGGACACAAAGTAACCCTCACACACCCTCACTTCACCAGTACCAGTGTTAGTCCATGGAGAATATGCCAAAACAAGAATCAAGTTCATAGGGTCCCATTGTACAGACTCCATGGAAAACACTGGAAATGGGGAAAGGAGATCACTGGAGAAGTCACCATCATGTTCATGTCATCGGTTCAACATCACCGCTTACTGAATCACAAAAGGGGGCATCAGATCACACATCACAGTGTCACACAGAATAAATGCTTGTAGGTGCAACACACAGGCCGAAAACTATTTTACAGAATTCAAGCTGGAAAAAGTAGGCATTGGTGTTGTGGCTGCAATCATTTACTCTGACTTGAAATGACATATCCCATATCTGATTCCCACATGGATCCACAGGGGTGCTGATGCCATGGATCGATGGTACACCAGCATCTCTATGCAGGATACATATGGGAAACAAATAGCAAACATTGTACCTTGGTCACCAACAGGCCATGACTGATGGATATCTAGGACTGAGTACGGTTGCCTCACACAGAAGGATGGATGGGCTCATACACAGACAAAAAAACAGGCCTCAATCAAAGATATCCCTCACTACTGGCTGGATTGTTGCCCTTAGGATTCAAATGTTACTAAATATGTTCCAACATGATGTGAACACAGAGATCACTTCACTGGATGTGATTGCCTTACTGGCCAGATATGTGCACCCATCACATATCAACCTACATTGCTACCATCCAAATACACATACATAGTATATCACACCCTACGTAGATGGGATATACGAGGTATGTTCATATCCATCATATCAATACAATGTCTTGTTGGATGGGTGCACATATATAGCCAGTAAGGCAATCACACCTAATGAAATGCTCTCTGGCATCACATCTTGGAAGGATATTACTCCATCCATATGAAGGGTACATATCCACATACATATATCACCATTTCTACTTGTGTGTCACTGTAATGGGATAGCAATGGGTAATGTCATCATGATGTCATATCATTGCCATCGTTAACAGATGTGTCTTGATCTAAGTCCCATCCCTCCAACACTCATGGTTATACAGATATTGCTCCATGTGACAGGTGAAGATATCCATCATTTGACCACACGGAGGCTCTTCAGCAGAGCCAAAGTCACAACATATAGAGAGAAATACCTCTTTGGAATGGTCCACAGAGTGTGCTTGTAAATCATGCACACCCTGTACACCATTCCAATTAAGTATTGTTCTCTAAATGGGTTGATTTTGTCTCTGCTGAAAATCCCTCGTGTAGACAAATGACTGAAATCTACATCCGTCACATAGAGCATTATCTGAACAACCATGAGGGTAGGAGGGATAGGACTAACAGAGAACAACATCTGTTCCCACAATGTCTACAATCTGACATCAAGGTGGACTTAACCTTTGCCACCCCCCTGGAGGGATAGCCATCCCTACAAGTTGTGAAGACAAATATATGTTGTTGGATCCCCCCCCCCCCCCGAGTTAAACAATGGTATTCGTACTGCTGAAAGGTGTGTTGATGCAAAAGGTATCACAGCTCAGACATGGATATGTCAGGGGCAATATCCTAGTGGCCTGATATTGTACAGTGGTGCTGTTACTACACAATCATATGGACAGCTCTGGTACAGGGACCAGATATCTACATGGGAGGGTGTAGCAACAGCCCCACTGTACTATTTCTGGCCACTGTGATATTGCACCTCAAAATGAAACCTTCACCCATAATAACTCAAACACCTTTCAGCAGTGGGAGTACCCTTGTTTACCCAGGGGGATTAACACAAACACATATATTTTTCTTCAACACATATCAAAGTAGAATTGTCTCCACAAACATATGGCTAAGGTCACTAATCACAACATCTTCTTCCTCCACACAGCTTACGGCCGTCAAGCCCAGCAGGAGACAGTGGAGGAGGCTATGTCACCCCCCAGTGAGGAGGACACAGAGGAGGGGACCAGCCGGTGGTCACCTTACCCACCATCACCATCCCCTCCAACACAGGCTGCATCACCACCTACTGCACCACCCCAGGCTGCACCACCCCTTCCAGCTGCACCACCACAGGCTGCACCACCCTTTCCAGCTGCACCACCACAGGCTGCACCATCCCTTCCAGCTGCACCACCACAGGCTGCACCACCCCTTCCAGCTGCACCACCACAGGCTGCACCACCCTTTCCAGCTGCACCTCCCCGGTACAGTGGCTGGATGCCACAGGAGGAGAGGTGGACACATCCATCCACCTCCACCAGCTACTACCCTCCATCAGCAGCACCACCACCGCCAGGGAGGCAATGGCTGCCAGGGACAGTGGCCAACACCCAATATGGGCCATATGCCTCCCAGATCAACCCACCCTCCTGGATGGCTCCACAGCATGCCCCAAGGTATGATCCAAGGTGGGGTCCCACCACCTATCAGTGGCCACCATATGACCCTTGGCCACTGGACTACACACACCTGGGCCTGATTGGTGAGCCCCAGCGCCCCCTACCCAGGGACATATTCACACCTCCACCAGCACACACATCTCTGGGCAGCTCTGCATCACTTGATGTGGTGGGCATATGGCCATCATCTGCACCAGCCACTCCAACAGCAGCCACAGCACCCTCAGCAGCAGCAGAGGATACAGCACCTCCAGCAGCAGAGGAGACAGCACCTCCAGCAGCAGAGGAAACAGCACCTCCAGCAGCAGAGGAAACAGCACCTCCAGCAGCAGAGGAAACAGCACCAGCAGCAGAGGAGGAAACAGCACCCTCAGCAGCAGAGGAGGAAACAGCACCCTCAGCAGCAGAGGAGGAAACAGCACCCTCAGCAGCAGAGGAAGAAACAGCACCCTCAGCAGCAGAGGAAGAAACAGCAGCACCAGGGACACCGGGCACATCCACCTCCAGCACCGCACGCCTCACAGGGATGGAGGCGGAGTGTATGGCCCTTCAGAGGAGACTACTCCGGTCGAGCAGGAGTACTGACAGCAATATCACCAGGAGCAGGAGGCAATCCAGGAGGAACATTGTCCAATTGGAGAGCAGGATCCAAGGTTTGGAGTCGGAGGTGTCCAGGGGGAATACACTACTCCAGCAGCTCAGGACTGGTGTGATGGACATGTTAACACAGGTCCTTGTGGAGCTGAGGGAGATAAACCGCAGGGAGAACCTGAGGATGGAGAGGGAGAACTTGCGTTCCACTGAGGGGTCTACTGCAACCACCACCCCCTCTAGTGTTACCCCTGAAGCAACACCTAGGGGGCAGAGGGTTACCAGGAGATCCACAAGGGCATCCACCTCTGGCACCCAGGCTAAGGCCCCCCACCCAAAGAAGAAAAAATGAAAGGCCCAACCTGTTAAGTTTCCCCTCAATAAAGAAAACATTTTTTTTTTAATTCCAGTCTGATCTGTTGTGTCTTCAGTTATGGATTGGGTGGCAGGGTTGTCTCCAATGCATTGCCATACAATGCAGTGAACACAACCTCTGCCTATGTGAAATGTTAGTGGGATGCTACAACATGGGTTCACACACACACCGTTGTACAAATTCAACTTGTAATACATCCCTGGAGCCATATTACACCACTGTGTTATATGGCGGTGTTGTGTGTTGAATTTGAACAACAAAACATACCCCTTAGCACAACAAATTGTACAACACTGAACATTTGTCTACATCATGTGCTGTGTTTAACCCTTTGAGTGCCAGAGTGGTAGACAACGCATTGTCAAGAAATGCGTTGGGGACCACTCTTGCACTCAGTGGGTTAATGGGATAACCAGACAAACAGCTCTGTGATTTAGCAGGGACATTATAAGCAGGATAGATAAATGGGACATGTATCCATGTTGTCTTGGATTCACACACTCATTGTGCAACTGACTTACTGAAGAAGCCAATGTTTTTAACCTAGGATTTCAACGTGTAGCACACACATTGATATCCTGGGCTGAGCATTGGGGTCTCCTGTAAGTTGAGTTGCTGTTTCCCTAAGGGTGTAACAGACTTCACCAGTGATAACACATGTCCACTTAGTCTGGTTGTTCGTTAGCCCATGTACTGAGATATGTCAAAGTGGAGCAAAATCTCCGAACATGGATTATACTGAGCAATACAGATACTGTGGACAGGTATTCACTGTGGAAGTATGTCCCCTGTATCAACTCTTCATCACTCCCACAACACAATGGTGCATCACTGCCACCATCATCTGTTTGCATGGATACATCACAGAGTCCAGTCACTGGCAAACAAGTGGTGGACTCCTGTGATGTGGGTGTTGCCTTTCCATGTATGGGGCATACTCTACCCTGGGTGTGGTAACACATTGACATATGTGTTCTCAAATATATCCTCCTACAGACACAGATAGAATGGTGATGGTTCATCTTTATTGTGTCTCAAAGTACATTAGAATGTACATGTGTTTTGTGTGTGTATTGCCTATATGCATTGAACACCTGTATGAGAACACTAAATGTACTTTGAAACTAAATTGTAATACTTCAGTAACACTGCTGCCCTGCTCATGTGTTGTCCATGAGGTTTGACAACTCTGTAGCTGAGCATCCTGACTGTACAGGTTAAAACACTCAAGAATTAGTGTTTTCTGTGTCTCTATGAGAATGTTCCAGTAGAGGTTTGTGTGAACCTCAGGTCAAACTTTGCATCACCAACAACATCACCATAAACAGCAAGGGGTGATCTTCATGAAGGTGTTGTCAAGACATCAATCCAGTCACATGGAAGATCTTCAGTTCAAGGATGGATCATGTTACGGATGCCTGCGGGACAAGAGGACAGGATTTGGAGCAGTAGACCTGAACTGATCATCAAGCAACAACAATTTAGTCTTTTTCATCCCCTCAGTTTTCACAGTTACAGGTGAGTGCACAAACCATTGCTTGACAATGTGTTGTGTACTCATCTGTAACCAATTCTGTGGGGAACTAAGGACATGTGCATCAGTCCTAGGGATATATGCCCCTGACATGTATACACACATTAACAAGTGTTCTGAGAGCTCCATGGAAGTAATGACATTGTGCTGCCACTGTGAAAGTGACAGTGGCAGCCCAATGTCATTTGTTCCATGGAACTGTTAGGACACATTTGTTGATGTGTGTATTCATGTCAGGGGCACATACGTCTGCACACTCACAGGTCTGCATGGAGTCCGTGGTAATCTGATCTACGTCTCATGACCTCTACATTGTGTGCCCATACCACTGTACATCCACCCCTGTGCTGCTCTTCTCAGCTGTAGCACAGTACAGGTCCCATATTGAGTCTGATGTCCCTTCTCATGCAAATCATTAGATAATACTCTTTCACTACTGGGCTAGCATGGTTGTTCAGGCTCTAATCATGGCATATCCAGTTAGTTGCTGTCAATCAAGCCGTGTAAGGTGATGAACATGGGTAATATGTTGTACCTTGTTTCTCCTGGGGGTGTGCGTGATATCCTTGGGGTCTGTATGTCAACGTGGAGAGTGGAATGGAGGATGGTTGTTGAGTCCACACACACAATTTTCCACGTCCACTGCCAGTGCAGTGCTGTGTCACTGTTCCTGTGGGGTGAGACAGAACAAAATGTGCAGTGTGGTTAGTGTCACAGGACTGCTGGGGGACTTGCATGGATTGTTTGCATGCCTGTGTTATACTCACAGGTGAAGTATTCCGTGATGAGCCTGTCTCTGATCTGTGCCCCTCTCATGGTCTCCTCCACATGCCCGATGTCCATGGGCACTTCCTGTATGGGGGGGTCCGGGATGTGCTCCAGCAGCCTGGTGTCCACTGCGATATTGTGCAGTATTGCGCACGCCACAATGATGTCACACACCTTAGCCGGTGCATACTGCAGTGCTCCCCCAGAGTGGTCCAGACATCGGAATCTTGACTTGAGGAGCCCAAATGTCCGCTCAATAGCATTCCTGGTTCTGGCATGAGCCTGGTTGTAGCTTTCCTGGGCATGTGTTTGGGGATTGGCCAGAGGGGTCAGTAGCCAGGACTTGCATCCATAGCCAGCATTACCTGTGTAATGTGAGTGACATGGTGAAACAGGGAGCACATGTTGTGTGAATGATGTTTTGTGTGGTGGACGTAGTAGGTGTGGGTCAGGTGCATGCTGAGCTGAGTGGTGTGTACGCCTGTGTATGTGGTGTGATTTTGTTTTGTGAACTCACCCAGTAGCCATCCCCCTGTAAAGGTTCCATTCTCAAAATCTCTGTGGACTGAGGAGTTTTGTAGAATGTATGCATCATGTGTGCTGCCAGGATATTTTGCACAGACATTCATGATCCTCATGTTGCTGTCACACACCATCTGCACGTTGATGGAGTGGAAGTTCTTCCTGTTGATGAATATCTGTGCGTCACGTGCTGGAGCCTTAATCCGGACATGGGTGCAATCTATAGCACCCATGACCCTGGGCATGCCTCCCTTTGCGTAAAAGGCCTGCTTGACGTGTATCCAGTCCATGTCGGTGGTGGGAAAATGTATATGGGTACTGGCCTTGATTTTGAGGGCTGGCAGGACCTGGGCCAGCACTCTGGAGAATGTGGCCTGTGACATGCCAGATGCGTAAACCCTCAGTGGACTGGAAGGCCCCGCTTGCCATGAAGTGTATGGCACAGAGTAGTTTCTGCAGGCCAGTTAGGGCATGGTTGTGGATGTAGATGGGATCCACCTGCTCCTTGATGACCTCATACAAGGCAATGATGCTGTCAGGCCTCAACCTGTAGCGATCAATGACCTCGTCATCAGCCATTCCAAAGAGTGTGACCCTTGGGCGGTATACCCTGGGCCTTGGTGGTCGTCTATACATCCTGTGCCCTCCAGGTGGGGATGGACTCCTGTGTGGCTGGTGAGCCAGAGCCTCCTCACTTGCAACAGGTGAAGGCTGTTGATGAGGCGTGCTTGGGGTTTGCTGATGTTCCCTAGCTCTCTCCCTTGCACGCCTTCTACGCAGTCTTCGCAACAATATGTAACCCAACATACTGTTTGCTCTCTCTATCTGTCTCTATCTATCTGTATATATCTATCTCTCTCTCTCTCTCTCTCTCTCTCTCTCTCTCTCTCTCTCTCTGTCTATCTCTCTCTCTCCCTCCCTGAGTGGAAAACAAGCCACAAGTGAGTGTGTTGAGTTGTCCCTTTAAGTACTTGCTAGGGCGTTGTGTAGGTGTGGTGATGAGGTGAGTGCTGACCAATGGTGAGTTGTTTGTGTCCAGGTAAGTGTTTGCAGGTGTGTGTGTGTTATAAGATGTGGTGTGTTGTGCTTGTTCTGTGTGTGCCATTTGCGGGCGTGCAGTTGTGGGGTGCAGGTCGCGTGTTGATGTTTCCCAGGTGAGCTTGTATTTGCAGGGTCCGCTTTGTGTGATGACCCCCATTGTTCCGTGCCATGTTGTGTTGTTGTTTTTTTGTGTGTCATTGTTCCTGTGGTGTTGGTTGTTGTTTTGTGTGTAGTGATTTGTGTTGTGTGTGCATGTTTTTGTGTTGTTTTGGCATTGCACGGGTTAATTTTCCCATTTACATGGTTGTGCGGTAAGCCTTTTGTGTGTTTTCCTCTGTAACGGGTGTTTAGTTTTGGCCGTTAAGTGTCTAACGTGTGTGAGAAGTGGGTCTTAACTTTTAGCCGTTAGGTGTGTCTTTTTTTCAGCCGTTATCAGTACCGCAAGCCTTTGAATAGCTCTGGGGTATGTTGTTCCATGCGTCTGAATGCACGTAAGTGTATCGGCCGTAGGAATTGTGCAACTGCCGTTAGCTGTTGTTTAGACGGATCTTTGAATTGCAACATGACACTTAACGCACCCGTTAGTGATTTTTTTGGTTAACGGCTGCCTTTAAATCGAGCCCTAAGACTCTTCAGCTGCGTCAAAAATGTGCCATTTAAATTAATACTTCATTGGGATGTTCCACAGAGTGGGCTTGCAAACCAGGCACACTTATTAGACCATTCCAGAAAAGTATTTATCTCTAAATGGTGCAGTTTTGGCTCTGCTGAAGAGCCTCCGTGTGGTCAAATGAGTGAAATCTCCATCTGTCACATAGAGCAATGTCTAACCATGAGGGTTTAAGGGATAGGACTAACATTGATCCACATATTTTTCCAATGCCTACAATATTACATCAAGGTGAAATTAACAATTTTTATCCCGTCCAAGGCACACAGAAATAAAAAAGGTCTGATATGTATGTGGCTATGTACCTTTCATATGGGTACAAACATATCCTTACAAGATATGAACCCTGAGACCAGTTCAGTACATGTGGTTGCCTTACTGGCTATATATGTGAACACATCACAAACTAACTTGTATTGATATCATAAATAAAAACATACCTCGTATATCCCATCTAAGTAAGGTGGGATATACTAGGTATGTGTATTCTGATTATATCAATAACAGTTAGTTTGTGATGGTTGCACATATATGGACAGTAAGGCAATCACACGTACTGAACTGATCTCTGGGTTCACATCTTGTTGGGACATATTTGAAAGGTACATATCCACATGCATATCTGAACATTTTTCTTTGTGTCCATATATTTTTTTAACAGATCTGCGGTGAGATTCAAGTGGTATTCATCCCTATGTTATCAGTTTATCCCATACAGTGCAATATTTTGTATTATTTTACATATCACTCTCTGGTTGTCATAATGGTATCCTATGCATTGCATTGTGATGCATGGGGTACCACCATGGCAATCAGAGATTGATGTACTTGACAGGATCCTGTCCATGAGGTCTGTTCCAGTTGAATCCCGAAGGGCAACAATCAAGCCAGTATTGAAGGATATCTTTGATTGAGGGCTGTGTTTTTTTTTTCTGGATGAGCCCATCCACCCTTCTGAGTGAGGCAGCCATACTCAATCAGACATATCTATCATTCATGGCCTGTTGTTGGCCAAACTACAATAGTTTATATTTGGTTCCCTTATGCCCCGGCATTTTCTTTTAACAGACATACAATAAAAGTTATTTTTTATCTTTGTGTTAGTGTCCTGACACTCAGATGCTGAAGGAATTTTTCTAGATGATTTGAGTGCTATTTCTGCAGGGCTCTTTCTGTTTTTCTTCTATTTTATTGCATTAACGAGTACACATGCAAAACTGGAAGGCTTTGGAGGGAGCCTCTTTGTCCCTTGGTCAATGGCAACTAATGTGCGATGTATGTGAGCTACTGAAACCCTTTGAGGAGGCAGCCATGTTGGTGAGTTGCATTGGGGCAGGAATTAGTGAAACTGATATTTTTATTGCAGAAAATAATGGAATCTTAAAATAATGACAACACAGACATGCAGCAGCTGGTAAAGGACATGTTAGAGTGCTTTGAACAAGATCGCCGCATAGTGTTCATTAAAAGTTATGAGGAATACATTCTTGCCACTTTGCTGGACCCCCTGCTTCAAACATAAAATTTCAGAATTTTTGCCAAAGGGCCATCAGCAGTTTGTCACAACAAGAAGTCATGATGATCAGCAGCAACTTTATGAGGAATCAGATTCTGTCAAGGAATATCGAGATATTGACACAAACATGACAATGGAAAAAACTATATACATACACAAATCACACAATACCAGTCCCCCCACCACCACCACTACAATACACATCTGCCACATTGTAGGTTGTACTTTATTTTTGTTATTACTGGACATCATCATCATCATGAATATGTGCCAGTGTCACTTAAGCAGGAAGTAAGTGTTGTCAGCAAAGGACAAATGCATTCTGCATGCTAACACATCTTTCAAGGCATATGTTCCTGTTTGTTCTTTACTAATTCTCAATAAAGCTTTTTTGAAAATTAAAAATAAATAAATTAACCTCCGTTTGTTCAGTTTAATTTTTTATAATGAATAGGATGTTCGACTTAACAATCCAGTTAAAAGTCCCACCTCCTGCCCCTTGTCAGCACGTTATGCAAACTCCCCTCAGATATGAAATCCAGTCGCTTGCCCGGATGGATCACAATGAGGGCAAAATTGTCTGTCAGTGTAAGGAAAACTATGCCCCCCCCTTGAAGAAGGAGGGCAGAGTTTTCCTTATGTTGACACATTTTTCCCCCATCTGTTCAAGAGACCAGATTTTGGATCTTAAGGGAGTTTGCATGATGTCCTGAAAAGGGGCGGGAGGGGGAAACTTTCAATTTGATTTTTCACCCCATAAGGACCCATGACATGCTATGACCGTCATGGGAAAACTTGCATTAAGGACCCATGACGTGCTATGACCGTCATGAGAAAACTTGCATTAAGAAACTATGACATGCTATGGCCGTAATGGGTAAACTTGCATTAAGGACCCATGGCGTGCTATGACCGTCATGGGTAAACTTGCATTAAGGACCCATGACGTGCTATGGACATCATGGGTAAACTTGCATTAAGGACCCATGACATGCTATGGCCGTCATGGGTAAACTTGCATTAAGAACCCATGACATGCTATGGCCATCATGGGTAAACTTGCATTATGGACCCATGACAGTAATATCATGTCTTGGAATCTAGGGGTCCCCACGTGGGTGCACGCAACTCGGGATCCCTGAATGCATTTAGCAAAAAAAAAAAACCTCTATTGTACTTAATTGTGAGGCCGGTCGTTAAGGGGTGAAGCCAAACATGACAGTAAGCGATTATCAGAACAAACTATTCACTATAGAAAACTAAGCTGAACAATCTGAGGTATAGTTCATTTTCTGACAGTACTATCCCTTTAAGGCATAACCTGAATATTTTGATGTTTTCTAGTCTGCAAAAATCCTTAGTAATGACCTCATTATTTTCACTTTTCACAGATGGAGTTTCCTCCACCTGTAACCGGGCAACCATGAATTTTCCCTCTAAGATGCTTAAAATAATACTTGTAGGAAAAAAAGGTTTGCTATAGTTACTGAAATTTACAAGTTTAAATGTATTGCTATTCAAATTAATTACTAATCATTTTACATATCATGTGTAACAGTAGAGTAACTACCTGAAATATGTGTTTTCTCTAATTATATATAACACAAATCCAATTCGATTTTCTTAAAAAGGATTTTTATACAAAGCTACAATGTTGTTGTTTTTTGGTCTCTTCTTTAACCCGTTAATGACCAGAGGGGTGTTCAACGCATTGCTTTGCATCGCATTGTACACACCTCTGGCCCTTAAACGGTTAACCCCCCTTCCCCTTTGACACAAGAGATGCCTCCAATGCATTGCCTCTTGAATACCTAACATAGAGGTTATCAACCATGTTTACATCAGTGGAAGGGTTCCTTGGGGGTTATGCACTAAGAAGTGATAAAGAGGTGATAAAGTGGAGATGACTTCTCCAGTGATATCACTTCTCCAGTTCCTATGTTATTCTATGGAGTCTATACACTAAGATCTCCAAAGGTGGAGAAACCTTAGTGCATAGTCTCTATAGAATAACATAGGAAGTGGAGAAGTGATATCACTGGAGAATTCATCTCCACTTTATCACCTCTTTATCACACCTTATTAAATCTCCCCCCATGGATCTCATTGGAACTAACTTTCATCCCTTGGATGATAGAGAGCTACTTTTATTGTCTATGAATAACCAAGATTCATAAACACATCTCTTTTGATAATAATGGCAAATGTAACAACTAGTCTAAAAAAAATCTTGAGCTCAGAACCACAAAAATTGCATTGTATCCTTCATTCAGTTTGCAGGAAAAATATTGCATTGTTTGCATTATCGGGGTTTATCAGTCTACCATTGATTAGGTAATAATAACATCTATTATTTCAGCTGCAGATTTGGTTAATTCCAAGAGCGTGTGCTAAAAGCGCTTTGAGTCCCACTGGGAGAAAGGCGCTATATAAATACTAGCTATTATTATTATTATTATTATTATATAAGAAATCGCTACATTAACCTGTTTTTAAGATAAAGGAAATTTAGTGCTCTGAATAACATTTCTCCCATTTCACACACACATTTTTAAAGGGATGATAAGCCTTTATTTTGAAATTACATATCTGCAAATGTAAAGACAAATTGACTATATCTACATGTGTTGTTTTCATTATTATTTTATTTATTTTTTTGAATATTCACCTTTATTATGTATTTTTATATCTGTAACATTCAATTCCCTGGATCTGTTTTGAGACAGCTTTCTTTTTTTTTCCTCATCTGATGTGTTAAAAAGAATAGAGGAGAGATGCAGTAAGACTTGATAAGGGTATTGTGCAGTGATACAGAGGTGAATTTGTGCCACGTTTACCTAATTGTATCCAATTTTTGGCTTCTTTGAATATTTAAATTTTACTTAATGTGTTTTTATATTAATCAGACTATACATCATGTAACATAGTAACATAGTAACATAGTAATTTAGGTTGAAAAAAGACTTGCGTCCATCTAGTTCAAACCTTTTCCTATTCCTGTTTACCATCGTTGATCCAAAAGAAGGAAAAACACCCCCTCAATATAGCAATTTCAAATTCTGCCTTGAAAAAATTCCTTCTTGATTCCAAATGGCAATCAGATTTCTCCTTGGATCAACAAGCCCTAACTAAATATTAATCCCATTACTAACGTACATAGCCCTCTATGTTATGCTCTTTTAAATAAGTATCCAGGCCCCTTTTAAAGGCATCTAATGTATTCGATATCACCACCTCCTCAGGCAGTGAATTCCATACGTTTATTGTCCTTACTGTAAAGAATCCTTTCCGCTGCTGTAGATTAAATCTCCTTTCCTCAAGTCTAAGTGGGTGGTCCCTTGTCCTGTGTACTGTGTACTGAACAGGTCTTTGGAGAGCCCTTTGTATGGGCCCTGAACATATTTATATAGTGTTATCATATCCCCTCTAAGACGCCGTTTCTCTAGTGTGTACAAGTTTAACTTTTCTAGCCTTTCTTCATAACTAAAACTTTACATTCCCCTTACTAGTTGTGTAGCCCTCCTCTGCACTTTCTCTAGTTCCATAATGTCCTTTTTCAGAAAGGGCGCTCAGAATTGAACAGCATATTCTAGGTCGGGTCTTACCATGGACCTGTAAAGAGGCATAATTATATCTTCCTCTCTTGAGTCAAAGTAGGTCTAAAATCTGGGAATATTGTCAGAGTTCACAAAAACAAAATCTGTATTTTTTCATAGTTTTCTAGATTACACTAATGCAAGTATGTGACACAGAGATGGTTTAGCTTTGCACCAACAGAAAACTCTTTTATTCCAAGATGTATATGGCTAACTTGGTGATGGTGCATACAGTACATAGACTAGTTTATCTGAAGAAAAATAGAGAGAGACCTCAGATAGAAAGTACCTGTATTATGGCACACATCAGAGTTTTTAAAATCACGTATTCTTTATGCAAAATCATTAAAAATGTCCTCACAGTATATTTAATGATTTTGAATAAAGAGTACATGATTTTAAAAACCCTGATGGGTGCCATAATACAGTTACTTTCTATGTGAGGTTTCTCCCTCTCTTTTTCTTCAGATAAATTAGACTAATTCAAGTATACAAGTATAAATGAAAATAAGGAGACTGTAAGAAAGCCAAAATGGATCAAATATGACTTCTAACAGGGGTTTATCTGTGGAGCTATAAATGTGTGTGTTTGTGTATGCATACATGTCTTTATCTATATGGATATAGACATTGTATGCAATTTATTGTGCGTGTATATGTGTATGTATATATATATATATGTGTGTGTGTGTGTGTGTATAGTGTATGTGTGTATGTACACAAGTGTATGGTTAATTGTTTGTATTATGGCTTAGGAATATACAATTGGAAATAAGTTTCTTTAATTAAGAATCCAGTGCAATTTCAGCTGTCCCAAACAGCAGGGGGTCACACAATTACACAAATAAAGGTTGTTTCAAGTAGTTTGACAGGATGCATTCCTTATTTAGCCATTTGAGGACTCAAAGGAAGCTCTCTCTTAGTCATATAAGAAAGGAATGAGGACAGATGTAAAACCTTTCTCTGTTTGTCAACTAAACAAAGATTTCAGAGAGAAGAACAAATGCTTCTGATACACCTGTTTCTGGAGACCCCCCCCCCATCAGTAATATCTTTGATGTCACCATGAATGGCAAGTGGGTGTGGTGAGAAAAGCCAGTTGAGCTAACCAGTTTACACCAGTCCTAAGTGATATTAAAAATGGTATAAAGGAGCAGTATTTTTGGGGGTGGAAGGAGACCTTGAGGAGAACTTCAGGAGAACTGGAGGAGAGAAGAGGAGAACAGAATGAGAGTGGCCTGAGTCCAGCAGTCCTGATCCCTGTCCAGATGTGAGCCCAGCAGATAAGAGACCAGAAACCAAGATTTGTGCTGGAGGGTGTAAGGAGATTTTCATCATATAATTTACTGGTATCCAATTCAATTCCATCTTTTCCATACCTGTAATCTATGATATTATTCAATTCATGTATATGTCATCCAAACTGTAACAGTGTTTTGATTTTGTACATAATACAATCATCTTTATTATTATCCGTTATCTGTGTATTTCTTAAAGTTACAACCAATCCCCAAAGAACAATTGTACCCTTGGTAAGAGGGGTTAGGTAGAATTTCTTACAGATTGGCGAGCCAGGTTTAGGAGGGATTTTGGTGTGACACAGAAATACATTTATAAGTGGATAATATATACTATTTTGTGTTGATTCAAAATACTGTTTAGTGCCTTTTGTCTTTATATTAATTTTGGTAAAACAACTATAGTCTTCCAGTGTATAATGGAAGGTTTAATGAAGAAGATTGCCAAGGTTTCAAACCCTGAGCTTATTGTAAAATGCATGGAGGGCACATCAGATCCCTGGTTCCAAGCTCAGAATTATGTGGCCATGGCAATCAGTGAGAAGAAATTATCAAAGTCAAAGGGTAAAACTGCACTGATTTTTGCAGCTCGCTGGGTAGCAGAGCAGTATAAATCACTGCAGATGCAGAAAGATAGTTTGGAAGGTAAACTGCATGACTTGAATAATGTTCTAGAGTCACTAAAAATATCAGCTAAGAATGCTACTGCCTTGTGTGTAAATAACCAGCAGACAATGGCAGAAAACCAGGTTCTCCGCACTGAAAATGAGCAGCTTTTGGAGAGGCTGAGAGATGCCCAGGGCGCCATTAGATCTCTGGCATCCTCTAGCATTAAAGAGGCTGATCACTCTCATTGTTTGTCAGAAATTAACAGGTTAAAAGAGCAGTTAGGAAAGAGGAATGTGGTTGTTGATGCATTTAATGTTCCAAACTGTAGTGAAAGTATGGTGTGTGGAATGGATTTGGATATGTTTGGAAATTATGAAAGAAAGAATGAATGTGGAATGCCTGCTGTGAAAATGGCACCAGTGTCCATTGAGAAAAAGATAGATTCACAGGGATTATTGGTATCTGAAACCAGTGTTTCCAAATCTCTTTCCTGTAATGAACTTGCTGCTTTGAGTAGAGACCTAGGATGCATAGCATTTACTGATGATCCTATAGAAGTAACTATAAAAATTGATCAGTTTGAAAAAATTCATAGAAATTTAAGTGAGGCAGACCAATATGATGTGATTATGTCTAGTCTAGATAAATCTTTGAGATCAAGTCTGTCCTCTGAGGTGTTTGAGCACCCTAGAACAAAGCAGCAACTTCTGAGTGAGATATTGAAATCGCTGGGTTCAGAGGAATATGATCATCATTCTGCATTTGGTAACTGTGCACAGAGGATGGGAGAATCTGTACAGGAGTTTAGTAATAGATTAGTTGTGTTATATAAGCTAACACTCCCAACTGGTGTGCAGGCAAATAAGAATGATGATACTTATAAGAAGGCATTGCTGAAGAATGCATCACCAGAAATTCGTGAAATAGTGGGTTTGTCTGTGTCTGCTAAAAATAGTATTGCTTTAGTGTTTAGATCTCTCAAAAGGGCTGAGGCAATTGTAAGGAGAGATAAATCTGGCCATACAAGAGTGTCAAAATTAGAGGCCTCTTCACAAGGAAGGGAGAGAGGTGCAAATGTTCCTAGGCATTGTACAAATGGTAATGTGTTTAGGTGTTTTGCATGTAACAAGATTGGACACATAGCAAGAAACTGTAAAGGCCTTCCAGCAGATAAAAGAGGGCAGAAAAGAAATAATGGATGTGCAAGCAACAAAATTCCTCCTTCTGCCTCCAGGATCCCATATCAGTTTTTAAAGTCAGAGAAAGAGAGACTTGAAAAAGAAAATGTCCAACTTAAAAATGAAAGGAAATTTTTCATGGAGTAATTAGGAATATTAAAGTTGGAGCTGTCCAAAGTGTTGTGCAATCATATTTGTGAAGGTGCACAGGCAAAGGGAGAACATGAATCTCTCTCTATAAATCTCCCTTAACAAATTTTTATGTATCTAATGTTTCTCCTCAAATTTTGTTTTTCAGGAAAAAAAAAATGAAACTGACAATTAGAGAAACGTGACCAGAAATGGTTGTTGCATTTACCAATCTTGTTTATTTCAGCCACAATAGAGGACCTTACATTTTTACGTGTTTTTATTTTTAATTTTTAAGGAAAAGCCTCTAAAATCTATGAAGTACAGTCAGGTGGGCTAAATTCTAAATTAATTTTATTGTATTTTTTTTTTTGTTTTTTTTTTGTTTCAAATCGCCTGCACTGCCAGCAAATCATGGCTGGATAAATGAAGAAGGATTTTTGTTTTTTTATGAGTTGTTGCCATACTGAGGTGAAGATACACATATCCTCAGTTATATTTTGTCTTTTTTGTTTTTGTTTTTTTAAGGCAACACCTGGTTATATAACTTTTACATAGGTTGCATGCTGCTTGCATGTGCCTTTAAAATAGACTGAATTATAAACTGTAAAAGCAGCATTCAATCTATATATTTTGTTTTTTTTTATTTTTATAATTTTTTTTTGTTTTGTTTTTTCTCTCGTTTTCTCTTCTTTTTTTGGAGCTACCTCACTTTATCAAGGCGGGGTGCTACCAATAAGAATAAATGGCACAGGGCACATTTCTATTCATATATCTTCAGAGAATGATTCAGATAAATGGTATTTGTAGAGATTTTTGAAGCTGTATGAATTAGAAATTGTAAATTGTCTGTATAATGTCTGTTGTTATTTCACATAAGAGTACCAGTTTACATATGTAAATGTGTCTTTCAGTAAGAGCTTAGTTATAATTAATAGACAGTGGCAACAGAAGAAGTGATACTTTTGTTTTTCTTTATCAAATGCCCACACCAGTCTTAATAATTTAACTAATATTAGGGAAGCAAAGTACCATTGCAACTGTATATTATTTTTAGTAACATCTGTTTGTCATTTTGTTACAGATAGCCAGACTTGGATTTGATAAGGAGACTGAGACAGGGGTGACATGTACCACCAGAGATTTGGCCAAAGATCATACTACGTGCTTTACATGTAGTGTATCTTATAATTTCCTGAAGTCACTAATGAATAAATATCAAGCCCACCTTTCAGTTCATTGCTGATAAAGGAACTTAGTACACTTGTCCATGAAATAAATATGCTATAAGTACCAATAATAACCCACCACCCTATCACACTCAATAAACTGTCCTATGGTAAGTGGTTGTCTCAAATACACTACACAGTACTAAGAGATATATGGTAGGTGTGAGAGCGCCACATGTAACTTGCACCCCAAAATAAGACTCAAACATGGGTCAGGGGGAGGACACAGTGGTGGAAGAAGTGATTGTGGCACAGGTGTACAAACGTGCAGGAATGGATATAAGCAAACAAGTGCAGATGATTATAAAGCTGCAGGAGTCATGAAAGTGGGTTAAAGATATGCAAAGTGGCTAAAGGACTGTAAATTAATAAGTATATTGTAACTGTGAGTATTCTGACAATTAGACTAAATTACCTCACAGTACCCTAAATTCATGATATTATACTATGGGTGGTTGTCAAGTCATTCCTGTAACAGTAAACTGTTTCAATTTCAACTCTTGTGCACAAAGTTAATCCACACACACCAGGACATCCATTTTGTGTTATTGAGAGGGCTCTTATTTTTCACAAATATTCCACCCTCTAGGCGGGGAATGTAAGAAAGCCAAAATGGATCAAATATGACTTCTAACAGGGGTTTATCTGTGGAGCTATAAATGTGTGTGTTTGTGTATGCATACATGTCTTTATCTATATGGATATAGACATTGTATGCAATTTATTGTGCGTGTATATGTGTATATATATATATATATATATATATATATATATATATATATATATATGTGTGTGTATAGTGTGTGTGTGTATGTACACAAGTGTATGGTTAATTGTTTGTATTATGGCTTAGGAATATACAATTGGAAATAAGTTTCTTTAATTAAGAATCCAGTGCAATTTCAGCTGTCCCAAACAGCAGGGGGTCACACAATTACACAAATAAAGGTTGTTTCAAGTAGTTTGACAGGATGCATTCCTTATTTAGCCATTTGAGGACTCAAAGGAAGCTCTCTCTTAGTCATATAAGAAAGGAATGAGGACAGATGTAAAACCTTTCTCTGTTTGTCAACTAAACAAATATTTCAGAGAGAAGAACAAATGCTTCTGATACACCTGTTTCTGGAGACCCCCCCCCCATCAGTAATATCTTTGATGTCACCATGAATGGCAAGTGGGTGTGGTGAGAAAAGCCAGTTGAGCTAACCAGTTTACACCAGTCCTAAGTGATATTAAAAATGGTATAAAGGAGCAGTATTTTTGGGGGTGGAAGGAGACCTTGAGGAGAACTCAGGAGAACTGGAGGAGAGAAGAGGAGAACAGAATGAGAGTGGCCTGAGTCCAGCAGTCCTGATCCCTGTCCAGATGTGAGCCCAGCAGATAAGAGACCAGAAACCAAGATTTGTGCTGGAGGGTGTAAGGAGATTTTCATCATATAATTTACTGGTATCCAATTCAATTCCATCTTTTCCATACCTGTAATCTATGATATTATTCAATTCATGTATATGTCATCCAAACTGTAACAGTGTTTTGATTTTGTACATAATACAATCATCTTTATTATTATCCGTTATCTGTGTATTTCTTAAAGTTACAACCAATCCCCAAAGAACAATTGTACCCTTGGTAAGAGGGGTTAGGTAGAATTTCTTACAAGACGTAGTCATAATGGGAAATATCAACTATCCTTAAACAATGTGGAGAAATAAGCCTTCCAGCACAACAAAGAGAATTAATTGTATAAGTATGCTTTATGATACCAACATGTTATCACAGTCACCCTAAGGAGGCCTTAGTGATCCTGTGCTTCCTTCCGCTGTTGGGATGTCGGCCGGCATGTTTGATGCTACTTCCGCATTTCTGACATCATGGAATGGGCGCTGGTACATGCTCCTGTTTATAGGCCTATTCTGTTTTGCCTAATTGGTTCCCAACTTTATCGGCTCCTTTATAAACCTCCTTGGGCCTAGGAGTCATTGCCCTTATGTGGTGTTTCTGCTAGTGTCTCTTGCGCTCAGTTGCACTCTGCTCCATGTATGATTCTGGCTTGTATGACTTACCCACATCGCTTCTGACCTGTGGCTCTGACTGAATAACTTGCTCCTTGTACACCCCAGCTTGTCTGACTACCCACATCGGTTCTGACCTGCGGCTCTGGCTGACTAACTTGCTCAGTGTAGTCCCCGGTTTGTCTGGCCTCTGGCTCTTGCTGACTACTCGCTCCATATAGTCCCCGTCTTGTTTGACCTGTGGCTCTGGCTGACTACTTGCTCCATGCACTCCTAGCTTGCCTGACCATTAATCTTGGTGTACTGTGGCACAGGCCTGCTCCCTGTTGCCTCTGGTCATGTGACCAGGAGTGGAAACTTGTGTATCATATATTGTTCCCACTGGTGTTCCACACGAACCTCTGTCCTAGTCTCCAGTCTCTCACAGTAGTGCAGTACACAGCACAGTGTGCAGCTCCGGGTAGAAGCCTGGGTTCTATCATCCTGTGGTCTGGGGTTATGTGGGCTAATACTATTATTGCTATACATAATAAATAAAGGTGGTTATATATTTTATGATTGTGTCTGTGCTTCTTTGCCTGAATAACGTGACACATGTCTCAACTAGTACTAGTAGAGAAGGAAGGAAACAAGAAATGAGGACTTTCTGGACAGTGATTTCAAATAGTTCTGAAATGGTATACAATATACAAGTAATAGAGCATTTGGACAGTATTGGACATCATATGGTATCCTTTGAAATTTATCATGAGGAAACCGTTCACAAATGTTCAACTAAAACATTCAACTTTAAATAGTCTAATTTTACAATGCTAAACACGGAACTAGAAAACATTCAATGGAATGTAAAATTCAAGGGTAATAATGTAGAAGAAAGATGTAGTTTGTTTAAAATACTTTTGGATATAATAATATAATAATAATAACTAGTATTTATATAGCGCCTTTCTCCCAGTGGGACTCAAAGCGCTTTCAGCGCACACTCTCGGAATTAACCAAATCGGCAGCTGAAATAATAGATGATAAATATAAGATAAATATACAAGTCAATAAATACCACTGGGGAATACATGCAAGATGAACAAAACAAAATCAGTGTGGCTTAAGAAAGAGGGTCACAGTCAAGAAGGAATATTTTATCCACTTGGGCCTTAATTGATATGCCTTGCATAGTTTTTTTTTCCTTCCTCTGGTTTAGCAAGGGTTATGAGGCAAAGACTGAACTTGATTGATGTGTGTCCTTTTTTGGCCTCATCAACTATGTTTCACCACCCAACATGAGACTTTAGCATACTGGCAAAACTGCCATAGTTCAGAGTTCTTAATAGAGATGTATTTCACAATCCTCTTAGAGCAGAAGATTCCAGACATTAACACATAGAACTGTATTTCAAACTTCTCCATAGCTGTCTAATGTGAAACCTAAGTAATAAAAGACTTAAAGGGCTTGACAATAGAGTTCTATGGAGTGATGTGAAATACACATCTATGGAGAATGTTGAAATATCCTGCTGTGAAGAACTTTGAAATATGGACTACATGTCTATGGTGATTTTTGTGTAGTTTAACATTAAGTTGTTTTTTAATTCCACTGTAGACTTATAGAAATTTGACATGAGATTTATCTTAAAACTAGTATGAAAGCCCGTGTACATGGGCTAAAGTGCCACACAGCGGTCGCGGCTTCTGCCCCGGAGCCGGGAGCAGAAACAGGCTGGTCAGAGTGCCCCACTCCAGATCAGTGCATTCGGCCAGTCTTTACTGCTCATAGCTGCATCATTCTGGCAGTCTCTACAGCGCATGACTGCATCATTCCAGCAGTCTCTACTGCGCATGTGCTCTTAAGCACACAGGGAGCTTCACAGCTTAGCACTTTATATTATAAAACAGATAATCTGCTAATGAACAACATATCTACCTCCCCCCACAGTTTTTAGTGCATTTAGTTAAGTATGTCTCATTCACTAAGGTGAAATGCTTACATCATATCACCAAAAACTATTTGCTATTATACTGAACCATCATATAACACCCCATGAGTAATTCTGAAGTAAACCAACTGCACCATAAGAAACATAAACCTGTCTAAAACTCCCATTGATTCAAATTTGACTTCTATAGCCTTGAATACTAGAAAGGTCTCCAATGCATTATTTACCATTGTGTTGGAAACCACTCTAGTATTCAAGAAGTTAAAGTAATGGGAATTTTTAACTGTCAATAATGGTATAGTTGGTGCAACATCAACATCCTTACTACCCTTACTGTGAAATACCCTTCCATTTAATCAATGCCTTGCAGCTCTTTCTGAGATGTAGGATTCTTCTAGATTATGGGAAATCAGTTACTGTAGATTCATTAGTTATGGACTGTAACTCCCATTCATCCCAAACCAGCCGGTGGCTCGTTGGGAATAAGTGGAGTTGTAGTCTCAAAGAACTGGAGGTGCAATAATTACTACCCACTATAGAATATAAACCTCTGTTTACAGGATCTCCATCTAATCTTGCAAATAGCATTCCACTTGCATATACTTTGGGCAATATGTTCAAAACAAAAGTAATTCTGGGGCAAACCAACTGCACTATAGAGGACAATTAAACATTTTAATTGATTTAAATGGGGTTGAGGTTTCCTATGCATTACAAAAGCAACACATTGAAAAGCATTTTTTTGGATTAAAGGGGGGCAGTGTAAAATCCCCATTTAAAGCGGAACTAACACCGCTAACAAAGGTTATCTTTAATAATTCCCTATCTGGTGACTAGCTGCTTAGTAGCGCTAGTCGCCAGGATTATTACCTCTTCATGAAGAAAATTTGAAGTGATCCTCGGCTGACAGGCAGGACAGAGCGCGGACATCTTTCCCTAGTGACATCCGCACGCCTGCGCTGTCAGTCCCTTCTGGAGCCAATGGCTCCTAGCAACTCCTCCTACAGCCGTCTGGGACTGACAGAGCAGGCGCGCGGACGTCACTAGGGCAAGATGTCCGCGCTCCGTCCTGCCTGTCAGTTGAGGATCACTTCAAATTTCTTCATGAAGAGGTAATAATTCTGGCAACTAGCGCTACTAAGCAGCTAGTCGCCAGATAGGGAATTATTAAAGACAACCTTTGCTAGCTGTGTTAGTTCAGCTTTAAATCATTTAGAATTTTTGGAATGTGTATTTGTCACCTATGACACATTTGTTTTACCCAAGAATGACTCCAGTTTTGTTTTGACCATAAGGCCTGAGAAGGTGTCGGAATGCCTGCTTCAGAAATATGCTGTTGCATGCCTAACATTAATACTATTATTTTCAATTAGATTACTTAATGATGCTTTCATGAACAGGCATGTGAAGCTATATTGCCAGCACAAAACAAATAAGTTAGAGGCTATAATAAATGCAAATTAATTTATAGCCTGCACGCTGCTTTAATCTATTTCAGAGCCATATACTACTTTTTTGCTTGCCATCTCATTAAGGCACATAATTCATTAGCATTTGCAATATAATCTATTTTATTTTGATTTAATTTGAATTAGCATTATATTCAGCATGTTTTGTTGTGCTTTTTGTAATAAATCACAATTTAAAGAAAAAATGTGATTTACTGTATTGTATTTTCACGATTTTTTTTTTTTGATAGAGCTGAATTCTATTATAGAGGAGACATTTATCAGTAAAATGTATCTAAAATATTCTATTGTAGTCATTGGGAAAAATTGGAGCTAAAAACCAATAATAAATACATAATCTCCAGTGAAATCTGGTACACAGTCTTAGTGTTATTATATATTTTTTTTTGTTAAGCAGAAAAAATGCAACAGAGAGAAAAAAATACAGAAAAGCAAAAATACTAAAGAAACAATTTTTAGCTTCACATGTAAAGAAACCAGGCTATATATAAAAATGTAAATCTATGTAACTAGTATTTAAAAAAGCATAAATAATCAAACGCACTATTATAATTGTAAATTTTTTGGCACTCCTCTAGCATTGGATACCCAACATTATTTCCATTAACCCCTTACCACCCGAGGACGTACATGTATGTCCCGAGCTGATGTCCCAGGTGGACAGAGGACGTACATGTATGTCCCAAGCGGATGTCCCAGGTGGACAGAGGACGTACATGTATGTCCCGAGCGGATGTCCCAGGTGGACAGAGGACCTACATGTATGTCCTGAGCGGATGTCCCAGGTGGACAGAGGACCTACATGTATGTCCTGAGCGGATGTGCCAGGTGGACAGAGGACGTACATGTATGTCCCGAGCGGATGTCCCAGGTGGACAGAGGACCTACATGTATGTCCTGAGCGGATGTGCCAGGTGGACAGAGGATGTACATGTATGTCCCGAGCGGATGTGCCAGGTGGACAGAGGATGTACATGTATGTCCCGAGCGGATGTCCCAGGAGGACAGAGGACGTAAATGTATGTCCTGAGCGGATGTCCCAGGTGGACAGAGGACATACATGTATGTCCCGAGAGGATGTCCCAGGTGGACAGAGGACATACATGTATGTCCTGAGCGGATGTCCCAGGTGGACAGAGGACGTACATGTACATCCCGAGCGGATGTCCCAGGTGGACAGAGGATGTACATGTATGTCCCAAACGGATGACCCAGGTGGACAGAGGACGTACATGTATGTCCCGAGCGGACGTCCCAGGTGGACAGAGGACGTACATGTATTTCCCGAGCGGATCTCCCAGGTGGACAGAGGACGTACATGTATGTCCCGAGCGGATGTCCCAGGTGGACAGAGGACGTACATGTATGTCCCAGAAATCATTTTAAGGAAAGAAAACATGAAGTTTGGCGGGCGTTAAGTGCCAGCCGCATGCGCGCGCAGCCAGTAACTAAGAGGTTAAAAATGAAACTGAGACTGCACTGGAAAGACATCCCTAGACTCATCTTAAAAAAAACAGACAAAAACTAATAACTATAACATGAATCACATAATAATCCAAACAAAAAACCTAAATATCTAAATGGAAATGCAAATAGTAAAAGAAAAAAAAAAGAAAAAAAAAAAAAAATATATATATATATATATACTCTTTAGATATACTCAGCCTAGGGATGTCCCATCATCGTAAGATACAGCACTCAATGTGAATTCTTAAAGAAAAAAATTATTTATTACATCCACATAAAGACAAATGCTTACCGTTCCTTCAGGACCTTCCTCAGGGCAAATGGTTTGTCCTGTTCTCAATTAACGATTTATATACACATACAAAGAAAAATAAGTCCTACCCCATCATCCTCGTGGTCTTTGAGTGCCAAAATGCAGCGGTGCAGTTCGGTGCTCACGGGGATGATGTCATAGGATTCTCGTTAAGTTGCTAGGTTACGAACATAAACTAATTACTGTCATTGTTGCCCTTGCCGGCTGAAGGCAAGAACAAACACCTGTCTATGCCCCCTGTGAAGAAAAATTGCACCAGTACAGGTGCAGTAGTGTACACCATAATAATAATAATAACTAGTATTTATATAGCGCCTTTCTCCCAGGGGGACTCAAAGCACTTTCAGCGCACGCTCTCAGAATTAACCGAATCGGCAGCTGAAACAATAGATGTTATTATTACCCAAGCAGTGGTACTCATTTATCGACCTCAGAAGGATGAAGGCTGAGTTGACCCTGCCAGGATTTTAACCTGCAACCTTGAGGTTTGAACAGGCTCTATAATCAGGGAATTTACCACTGAGCTATCTCACCATCATCATTGGAATGGATCAAAAATTTAGCAATCCTATTATATCCTAATGTAAATGCTGTATATGTTCCATTAATTCAAATGAGTCAATGTTCCATTAATTCAAATGAGTCAATGTTCTATCTCCTTCTTGCACATCATGTTAGCAGTTGTATTATAAATACTGCTATATTAACTGTAAATATATCATCCTCACGGGACCCATCAATCAAGTCAGACGGTACTCCATCGCATTCCGGAGCATTGCAATCATAGTAAATAATTGTATACATGTTTGTTTATTAAATATTTATGTATCGCGAATATTCAGAGTTTGATTGCTGATAAACGGGGACGGTATTTCTTCTTCACTGTCCAGTCGGTATCCATTTATGTTTTAAAAGGATGATACTGTAGCAATCTCCTCAAGTTCGGCTCCATTCATTCAACTAGCAAACATGTTGCCAGACTGTACATCCTCATATTTAGCAGCTTATTATCAGATGCTCTGGACCACAAGCAGTCTGTATTGTTCGTGAGGCATCCAGCCTTGTTGTATCATATCAGGGAATGGATTTCTCTTGAAACGATACCAAAGTAAGGGCTCCATTTAAGCCTTGTTGTATAATCCTTAAAGGGATAGTAATACTTTGTATTATCTTTATTTTATTTTGTAGGCATTAAAAAACATGAAGAACGATATGTCTTATCTCTCAAACCTTTAAGTTTTGAGAGATATTCACAAGCAAAGTTTCCCCTCCCGCCCCTTTTACCTAGTGTAAGCCATCTCTTCTCAGATGTGGAATCCAGTCCATAGACCAGACAGATAACAGCAGGGGACAATCTTCTTCCTATGAGAACAATTAAAGCCCTGCCCCCCTTGACAAGTTTGTCAGGTTTTTCCCTTATCTTAATTGAAGATTGTCCCTCTCTGCAGTCTACCTGGGCACCGCCCTTCTGATCTGGCTGAACAGTGTTACATCAGTAAAAGGGGCGGTAGGGGGATACTTTGTCATTGAATTACTCTTGAACTACAACTCTGACAGAATTGAAATAACACTCTCCAGAGTCTAAATACTATGCTGATTAATTAGAGCTGCTTTTATTATGAAACAATGCAGCCGAAAAACATCACATGTCAAGTGTATTAGGAACTTCTTACCGTGGGTCTTGCCACAGATAAGGTCCATATTTCATACATCCTCTTTAGTGGAAATTCGGAATAGTATATCCACTAATGATTATCCTTAATAGTAAAGTCGTGCTTCCATATATATATATCCTACTTATTTATAAATCATTGGTTAGACTTCATCTAGAATATGGAGTACAGTTTTGGGCACCAGTTCTTAAAAAAGACATCAATGAACTGGAAAAGGTGCAGAGACGTGCAACAAAACTGATAAAGGGATTGGAGGATCTGAGTTATAAAGAGAGACTAGCCAAACTGGGTCTGTTTACATTAGAGAAGAGACATCTAAGGGGTGATATGATTATATTCACAAATACATTCCAGGTCAATACAACGAAGTATCCAATGAATTATTTATGCAAAGAGCTCAGCTAAGAACAAGAGGTCATCCATTAAGACTAGAGGAAAAGCAGGGATTCTTTACAGTAAGGGTGGTAAGGCTATGGAATTCTTTTGCTTGGGATGTTGTGCTTGCAGATACTGTAACTGCTTTGAGAAAAGTAATGGATACCTATCTAACACAGAACAATATTGAGAATTATAAGAGATGGATTCAATGCATACATGTTGTTGATCCAGGGAAATATCTGACTGCTGTTTGGAGTCAGGAAGGAATTTTTTTTACCTACTTGGGGCTTAATTGGAAATTACTTCAGTGTTTTTTTCTACTGTCCTCTGGATCAATAGGGGTATTTTGGCATTGGCTGGACTTGATGGATGCTTGTCTTTTTTCAGACTTGTTGACTATATGATGGTGTCGGCGCCGGGCATCGCTTCCGGTTCGCGATGCCGGATTGTCGGGCGGCCGTCACCCCGCACGGCGTGGTGTTGCTAGGTTACCACGCCGTGGGCGTCGGGTCCGGCCACCGTGACGTCACCTCTCCATCCTTTATATACTGAGCGGCCGCTTCGGCTGGCGCTCAGTATACCTTGAGCTCCTGTGCTATCAGGTTCCCTCCAGGGCTTCTCCTCCTGCATCTGAGCCCTCCTGTCTGATCAGGGTCGCTTACCTCTCCCCTGCCTCCTCAGTCTGGTGCTCTGCTCCTCTTGTCTGGACTTACCTCCTGCCTCCTCAGTCTGGTGCTCTGCTCCTCCTGCCTGGACTTACCTCCTGCCTCCTCAGTCTGGTGCTCTGCTCCTCCTGCCTGGACTTACCTCCTGCCTCCTCAGTCTGGTGTTCCTGCTCCTCCTGCCTGGACTTACCTCCTGCCTCCTCAGTCTGGTGTTCCTGCTCCTCCTGCCTGGACTTACCTCTTGCCTCCTCAGTCTGGTGCTCTGCTCCTCCTGCCTGGACTTACCTCCTGCCTCCTCAGTCTGGTGTTCCTGCTCCTCCTGCCTGGACTTACCTCCTGCCTCCTCAGTCTGGTGTTCCTGCTCCTCCTGCCTGGACTTACCTCTTGCCTCCTCAGTCTGGTGCTCTGCTCCTCCTGCCTGGACTTACCTCCTGCCTCCTCAGTCTGGTGTTCCTGCTCCTCCTGCCTGGACTTACCTCCTGCCTCCTCAGTCTGGTGTTCCTGCTCCTCCTGCCTGGACTTACCTCTTGCCTCCTCAGTCTAGTGTTCCTGCTCCTCCTGCCTGGACTTACCTCTTGCCTCCTCAGTCTGGTGTTCCTGTTCCTCCTGCCTGGACTTACCTCCTGCCTTCTCAGACTGGTGTTCCTGTTCCCTCTTGTCTGAACCTGGGCGCTTCCTTTGGATATATACAGGTACACGGTTATATGTATATATATATATATCTGTTGTCCTTTACCTGCTAATGGTATCCTTCACTCTTGTTTAGTGGGGGTGTCTTCTGTTTTACATTATTGTTGCTGCTTGCCTGTTCTCTGCGCAGCTACCTCTGCCTAGAGTCTCGTTCCTCGCAGCGTACATCCCCACATCCCTAGGGGCCCTCACAGATGGTGCTGTATCCAAAACCTAAATGATTACAGATGTTTAAGCAAAACACTTTGGCCAAAATGTAAATATTCTCAAATATTATTTAAAATATTGATGAATGAATTTATAAAAAAAATGCAACCAGTAAATGTAGATGGATAATGATTATGAGAAACCCAGTTCCAATATGATATTAACAGTTAAAGATTAATATGGATGAAATCATTGAATGGTATTGCTTACAAAAGAAACACATTCCATTATCAAACTGACTTCTGCAGGCAAAGTAGAAAGTGTGTTGTAGATGATAACAGATCACTAGACAATTCATAGTGTATGCTATATGCATGGCACTGAAAGATAAGGCCATTAGGTCAGACAAGCAGGGCTTTTCTGTAGATGAACTGCTAAGATTTGATTTGGAAGGTGGACATAAAATCGATGAGATATAATGCATGAAGATTTCAGCAACATTGAAATCAAACTTTGAAACATATAACACTCACCAACCTCATCTTCAATAACAACACAAAAATGTGAATAGCTTAAACACAGCCCACAATGCATGCTGTAAATCAGTGTAACTTTTCATAGGTCCTTTTAAGTTGTAGCAAGGTTGATAAAGATATGATGTCAATGATAGTCTTGTTTTTCTTCAAACAGCTAGATTAGTATATATTTAGATATATTTAAATAGAAGCTTAATCATCTGACACATTTTGGAAGAGTCCTCTTTCTTCATCTGGGATATGCAAATGTGTAATACATGTGGTAACAAGTTACAGCAACAGCCATGTGGAAGGGTGCTAGCAATGAAGTGTTGCCAAAGAGCCTAAATTGCACTGTAGTACGTTTTCCCAGGAAGCTCAGATGTTCTGATTCTGAAAGGTGAATATAAGTTTCTCTAGTATCAATACAATGGTTGTTCTATCTTATTGGGTGAGTGCTTTTGCATCTATGAAATGGACTACACATTTTAACTCAGTTTAGAAAGTAGAAAAATAGCTTCTGTATTTGGATAGAATACTCAAACAACGTATGAACAGAGCTTCAAGGAACATAATCAAAATGTGGCAAAAACAACAGGAGTAATACTAAGCACAGTACAAACAAGTACAAACTCACATAACCCTCATAGGGTATAAGATGTCTTGGGGGCCTCCCTCAGCAGCTGCTATCCTCGTCCTTCTCAGGAATTGCTCTGAATTGGCTTCTTGTGTCTCTTCTTTTCTTTAGAAAAGTGCCTCCAATGTTGTAAATGTTGGAGATGACCTTTGTTACTGTGAGTGACTGGGTGTGTGTTGGACTTGAAGTATCATACAGTTTATTAATAGGCACAGTGCTCCTTTTAAGTGTGTTTCAGCTAATTTTCTGGCTATGTCATCATCTCTCTTACTCTGTATCTGAATAAGAGGAGGATGCCTAGGGATATATTCTAGGTCAACACATCATCACCAATAATTAAGTCATCCTCAGCACTGGCTGCAATTTCTTTTATATACTGCTCTAGGCTTTTTGAAGTCTCAAACTATTTATTTTTTACTATTCTCCTTAGAGGGGTTTCAGAACATTTTTCATTACAGGTTGTTTTACTCTCACTGACAGGCACTGCAGTTGGTTGAATTGATGCACCTTCCTCCGTTATGCCATCAACACTAGAATGCAACACATTGTCATTGTCAGTGTCCTTAGATGGTATATTAATATCACTAGTGGTGGAGGAACGTTTTTTTGTGATTTTGACAAACAGCTCCCTCGAGCGGATTGTGCACACTGTAGAAACCATCACTGCAGTCAGTTTATGGACTAACACTTCACTAACATGTTCACTTCTACTTTCAGGCAGGTGTTGTACTTGTTTGACTCACTGTTAGATGCAGCAGTTGGTTGAAGTGTTACGCATTCCTCCATTATGCCATCAACAATAGAATGCGACTCCTTCTCATCTTCAATATTCTTAGATGGTTTATTAATATTACTGGTGGTGGTGGAACTTTTTATGGATCTGTGATAAACAGCCTCCTCAGGTGGAGAAGGATGATGATCATCATCATTTATTACATAAGCTGCAGCAACCATGGTTGCAATCAGTTTTTGGACTACCAGTGTATAATTATTAGTGATGAGCGAGCGTGCTCGGCCGATGCTTGGATCGGCTCGAGCATCGCTCTGCTCTGCACATGGCGGTACTCGTCGAGTACCGCCATGTGCTCGCCCGACATGTTCGGGTGGCGGGGATCTGTGCCGGAAGAGGCACAGATCCGAAGAAGCTCCGCTGGACCACCAGGGACTGGAGGTACGGGGGCATTGCGGAGATGAAGGGGGCATTGCGGAGATGAAGGGGGACATTGTGGAAGAGGGGCATAGACTCTATGCCCCTCTTCCACAATGTCCCCCTTCATCTCCGCTATGCCCGTCTTCCACAATGTGCCCCTTCATCTCCGCTATGCCCCTCTTCCACAAAGTGCCCCTTCATCTCCGCTATGCCCCTCTTCCACAATGTCCCCCTTCATCTCCTCTATGGCATAGAGGAGATGAAGGGGGACATTGTGGAAGAGGGGCATAGCGGAGATGAAGGGGCACATTGTGGAAGAGGGGCATAGCGGAGATGAAGGGGCACATTGTGGAAGATGGGCATAGCGGAGCTGAAGGGGGACATTGCGGAGCTGAAGGGGGCATTCGGAGATGAAGGGGGCATAGCGGAGATGAAGGGGGCATTGACCAGGCACCCTCCCCTCATCAGAGCAGGGGGTGCCTGGTGTCGCCCCATTCATTCCAATGGGGCTCGGGTGCTCGGCCGAGCACTCGAGCCTCAGGGGGTGCTCGGTCAGAGCACCCGAGCACCCGAGCATCGTGGTGCTCGCTCAACACTAATAATTATATATAATTAGATTTTTTATTAGTAAAAATTTACATTTGTAAACATTGAGGCCATCTACTGTCTACCTCTTGACTAAAAGTAGGTGCTTCAGTCTTGGACTTGGGTTTCTGTTGACAGATAAACTTGTTTCCATCATCTGTGTTCTAGGTTTTTAGAATTCAGTGAGTGCTTGTTTGTCTTGAGTTAGTTTATGAAGGGACTCCGGTGAGGGGATGGATTGGAGGATTAAATTATACATATTTTATCATGAAGCATTTAAAGGCATTGTCACAAATTAAGGGTGGATATTTCACCATTATCATTGATTTGGAAAATTTTGCTGAAAAAGTGCGATCCTCTAAGAATAAGGGATCATTCTCCAGCTGTATGACCTTAGGTGGTTTAATGGAAGGTAGAGTGTTATTGCAATGGGTGAATCATCAGACAGATGTTCAATAAACTAAGATATTGAAGGGGTTGGTGTTTCAGTAACACATATGTGTAATCCTTAAAAAATCTCCAGGTGTGTTGGTGGTGGTATCATAAAGCCTTAGAAATTATTAACGTGTGTGATTTAGGTAGGGAGGATTTTTTTAGATGACTGTCAAGGGAATGGTCTAAAAGGACATTCAGGCCACCACCCACTACCACTAGACCCTCTTGGAATGATGATAGAGAATCTATGGTTTCAGACATAAAATTCTGTTGCTTTGTGTTAGTAGCAAAGATGCAAGCTAAGGTGTTCAGTACGTCCCTTTCACAAATTCCTAGTCACCTTCTGAAACTGAAGCTATGTTAAGTATCTCAAATGACAGGGATATGTGAATATATTTTTACAATGTCCCTTTTCTTTGCATGGAAAGAACTAAAGAATTGCGAGAGCTGCTTTTTTAGGTATGTCATCAGCATGGAAGTGAGTTTCTTGAACAAATACAAATTGGGCCTTGTATTTCTTATGTTCAGAGAAGAATGTTTCTCTTTTGAAGGATGTTACCCTTTGATTGTTGTTGAGGGGCACAACATATTGTTTTTGCTGTGTGTTGAGTACCCCTCTGGCATTCAAATCATTAAGGCCTTTTGAATTTATGGACAAGATTTTAAGTTCAAACTTAGGCTCTCTTTGTAAGGTTTTTGAGGAAGAGTATCATAATGAGGATCTCATTATTTTATCTGCATGTTAGCTAAGCTTTGGGAAGGAAGAAGAGAATAGGGAATTGGAAGGGTTAACGAATGGAATGGAAAAGCCTACAAATAGAATTGGGGAATAAGAGAACACACAGGTCATGATGTACTAAAGTACACAGCAGAAATCAGCAATATGCAATAGTCACTACACAGCAAGCAAACAAACCAAGAATATGATTATTACTTTGGGAGGCAGTGTATGTACACAACATTGAGCAGCTGAGCTCTGTCAATGGCTATTTTGCTGAACAGAATAATTGGACAATTTATAACAACTGAAAGAGGAATCAAAAGGCAACTTAAATGACAGTGGTTACAATAGCGTAGAGACTGTACCTACGGGGGAGGTCATGACATGTCTGTTAAAATAATTAGGTAGATATTAAGAGGCTGGCTAAGTTACAAAACAATAAGATGCTTAACCAGTAAAGACAAGGGAATCAAAGGATGTGGCTCTTTAAGATGCAAAAGAGAAGGGAACTGAATGGGAGGTAAAGGGAAGATAGGTATACCGTAAATAATTTAGCTTAGAAGTGATGTAACGCAAGTGGTAAGACGTTGCTGCTATGTTATTACTGTGGAATATGTTCTGCAGGAATGGGCAAAAACTTTCAACTGATAAAAGAGACATGGGAAAAACTGCACTTTTCGTCTTCCAAGGGAATTCTCATAAAAAGTGTAATTTTTTCACTTTTTCTCATGAATTGCAATCATTGCTAAAAATGGAATTCCCTCCCATGTGTAAAGCTTCTCCCATGTATTCCCACCATATAAAAGGGAATGTCAGTTTACTGACAGTCTATGCTGGAACAGAGAATTAGAGCTGATGAAAGCATAGACCACTCCAGACTTGTACCTCTGACAGCTTTAGAAGCGCACATTCTGACTCCGCCCCCAAACTTGTCCCACTACCCTGATATCCATAAAACCCATGCAAATTGACTCCTCAGGCTTTTCCCATGGTAGCCATATAACTATTAGGGATGGGTGAAAAATTTAGCCTCAAACTGAAATCAGCGAATAATGGCACTTATGCTTTGCAAATAATTTCCCGGGAAAAGTGACGATTTTCCGCTTTTTTTTCCCTAGCTCATTCCATTGAAATGAATTAGAACTTTGAATTTACACATAACACATAAGATATATTATTTGATTTCCCAAAGGCATAGTAGAAAAGGGGCATGAGGGTGCCTGTGTTGGTGGGGTGTGGGGAAAGAATCAGTTGAACAGGGAATATTTTTTGGGGGGGTTGTTTACTGGGATTGGGGGGCAGTTAATAAAAAAATAAATTCTAACTACAATTAACCCCCCTCCATGAGACATAGTATAAAAGGGGCCTGAGGAGGGTGCCTGTGCTGGTGGGTGGAGTCTGGTGAATGAATCAATTGAACAGGGAATTTGTTTTTGGGGGGATTTCTTGACTGGTATTGGGGGGGCGGTTAATAAAATAAATCAATAAAATAAAATAAGAAATGTGTATGTAAAGTGTATGTAAAGGAACCTCCTGACATAAGCTGCCTCTGGGGTGGACTGATACTTGACTTGATAGAGTGTTTTGTAGTGGATGATTTGTTAGATTTGTTGTTAGAGGGAACAAGCCCTGAGGAAACATTGATTTGTAAGACTTAGACTTATTAGAGGCCAAAGCCCTGAAGAAAAATTGATTTCTGGGACATAAGCTTGTTTGGGACAAGTCCTAAGGAAACATTGATTTGTTGTATTTAGAAGCCTAAAACAAACCCCCTGCAAAAAATTTATTTTGTAGGACTATGTTTTTTTTATTTTTTAAAACACAATCCCTGAGGAAAAAAATTCCCTACTGGCATAGGGCAAGCAGGTCATGTTGTCCAGTGGCCACTGGCCAATGTCAAATGTCCCCCTGAGTACATATTTGTGGAATTTGCAATGGCAATTCTTGCTTCTGCTACTGAGTTGTTTAAGCAGCAGGATGATTAGGCAACCAAAACGGAATGGGATCAACAGCAGTAACATGAGTGATGGATGATGAAGGTTCCACTTGCCGCAACTAGCTCCAGTGATGCGCCTGAGGCAGTAGCAGCACAATAAGTAGCCCCCAGTCTATGTGGAGAAAAGAAGAAGTTGGCCAATAATTCTTCTCCACCTGCCCCTCCTCCAAAATCATGGGTGTGTTGTTATTAGAATATTAATTTTTCCATTGAGAGCAGGAACTGTGGCTTCCATCAGCAACTGCAATGTGCACAGTGTGTATGTGATAAATAACATCTGGGGGGCAGAACTGTATCCAAACACCATGACACCAGAACCCAAATACTGCTACTGTCACTATATTCCTTGTCCACACCTCGCTAAGGACACATGACTACTTGCTGACATTTTAATAGTAATGATGACCCTTCCCTGCCACCATCTTAGCATATTCTGTGGGGTGGAATATCCACAGATGGCGCTTGATGCCCTGCTTGTGACTCTCCTCCACCAAACTGCCATGTGTGGTCAGTGCACTGCACAGTGTGCAATGGGTAGACACGAACTGCCACATCCTAACATCAACAGAGTGGCTATCATTTGGCAGGGAGGTAACGATGAATGAGGTGGATTGGCAGAAGATGTAGTTAACTTAGAAAGTGATGGTGATGGCGAGCTAGTTGTTTCACTTGTCATGGAACTTCCAGTCTCTTCCTGGGTTTCTCTACTCTTCCTCCTCTTTGATCTCCACCTCACTTCTTGTTGCCTTTCTGGAGAGTCGGGGAGTACAGTGACGGCAGAGCTTGATTCCTGTTGTGGGTGTTTGGCTTTAACATGACATAAATGTCATGGTATCTGTGTTTCATGTGTGTTATCTGGGTGCTTGTGCCAAGGTGCTTTCCTTCCTTTCCCCTTCTCACTGACTCATCACAAATCGTGCACAATGCCAGTTGGTGATGACTGCACATTGCCTGCCCCAAGAGAAAAATAGTCCCACAACCATGACTTCAGGGGGAGGGAACAGGTGGAAAAAAATAGCCTCTCTCTTCTTGACCTCCATATTCCCCTTCACTGTCTGTGGCAGTGAATAATGTTGCTGCTGTTGCTGCTACTGCCTCAGATTCAGCACTGCAAATAGGGCCAGGAGTATTGCTGGAGCTGGCAAGCTGAACCTGTCCTAGTCCCACATCACTTGTTGACCCCATTCCCACTGTGTCCACAGTGGTCTGTGGCATACTAGCTTTCTCCTCAGCATCCTGCTGCCCTTGCATCTCAGTTGAAAATTCCTCAAATTCCAAAATCTGACTGCTAGTAGTAGTACTGGTGATGCCCATCCTCATCCCTGTCTCCCATTTTTCTGAGTTTTTGCAAAAAAGGCCATCAATGTCTGTTCCACCATCATCATCACCACCACTACTAGTCCTTATGTGCTGCTGCTCTATTACAGACATCTCACTTCTGCTTGGTGTATTTGACGAGCAATGCGACAGAGGGTCCCCTATTGTCACACTTGGCATTTCTTTTTGACCTGAAGAAGGCAGACTGGCAGCAGTAACAGCAGGGACAGGCAGCTGATCTATGCTCCTGCTGATGGTGCTGGTATTAAATGTGTGCCTGCTCTCCCCCAACAACAGTTCTGGCCTCTTAGTCTTCCAGATCATGTTCCATTTGGACACTTTAGTGAAGGGAAGGGGTGGACTCCCAGGGTCAGAGGAATGGTGTAGGCTCCTTTGACTTGACTGCTAGTCTTGTCTCTCTCAAATGTTTCCACAACTACTCCAGCTGCTTCCCCATTACTGCTACTACTACTAACACCAACCACATCAAGTTCATACGCAGAGTCTTCCTCCTGATAGTCACAAGTAATATGAGGTTATTGATTACCCCCTCCTTCACTCCTAAGGCTAACAAGCTGCTGGACCTTAGTTGTATTAATACTAGCACTGGCGGGACTGCTTGGTGTTGGCAAGTGTGACTTAGGGTCCCTTGCTGTCACTCTTGGCACACTTGGCATTCTTTTCTTCTTCGCCCCTCCTAAGTATTACAAGACACCCTAGCAGTAGGTTCAGCACTGGTGGCAGCAGGGGGCACATGTCTGACAGCAGGCACAGAACTAGTGCAGCAGGGACAGCGTGTCTGACAGCAGGCACATTACTGGTAGCAGGGGCCGCATGTCTGACAGCAGGCACAGCCCTAGTGGCAGCTGGGACAGCACGTCTGACAGAAGGCACAGTACTAGTGGCAACAGGAGCAGTATGTCTGACAGTAGGGACAGTACTGGTAGTAGCAGTAGCATGGTCAGCACTTCTGATAGCAGGTTCAGCACTGGCAGCAGGCACAGCACTGGTGGCAGCAGGGGCAGCATATCTGACAGCAGGCACAGCAATGGTGGTAGCAGTAGCATGGTCAGCACGTCTGACAGCAGGCACAACATTAGTGGCAGCAGGGGCAGCACATCTGGCAGCAGGTACCTCACTAGTGGCAGCAGGAGCAGCACATCTGGCAGCTGACCTGTCCTGCTCTCACTAGTACTACCCTTCTCTTCCTCCTTGCCATTAATTTCCCCAAGATCCCTAGGGGTGATTTAGGGGGCTGGACAGCATTGGTTCTGTATTGCTCACTTCCTCCTCTTCCTCAGACTCAGTGGACACATAAGGGTCCTTCCAGTTCCTTCTTTTTCTATTTTTAAACTTTCTCATAGTGATAGCAGTCACTATGAGCCTCTCCTGCCTCAATTTCCAAATCAATAACAGCAGAACAGCACAGCACGTCTACCTCGTTCTGTAGCTGCTTCTATTGTGTTCCACTTCCGCAAATGCGTCACGTTTTTATAGTGAAAAGGCAAAAACCACGTAAATAAGTGGGCAGAAACCTTCTATCCACTGAAAAATTGATGGGGAATTTTGGCCATTGGGCGAAAAATGTGAAGATTTTAATCTCTGTTTTAAAAGTGGATTTTTCCCGGGAAATAGCAGACAATAACATGTTTTTCGATGGATTTTTCATGAGAACACAGCAACAACTTTCGCCCATCCCTAAAAACTAACGTACTGCATCCCCAGCCTTGTCCCACAATTACACATACTGACCCCATTATTGCAGCACAAATTCTTGGGCCATAGAAAGCATAGTCCAAAAATACAAACCTCTTGCATGAATATATTGAGGTTAATGAAAAAAGTAAGAACATTTTGGGTTTTCTAGGAGTGGGATTTTTCTCAAAAAATGTGCAGGTTTTCCACAAAACTTCCTACTGGACTAAAAGCAGGACTTGTTCACACATTCCTAATGTTCTTACTATCAAGACATGGAGAACTTTTACATCCTTCTGAGCCTGCACTATTAGAAACAGAAAGAGTCCAAGAAATGGAAACTCGTACCTTATGCGACCACCTCCCAAACAAAAAAACAAAAAGTAAGGAAGAAAGCAAATGGATTTTTGAAAGCATGTAACAGATTGTTCTCTTTTTTTGTTCTTTTTTTCTTGGGGGGGCAGTGGCTGAGTTCCCCCGTTTGTAGCCAAATAAATGCTGGTTTAGGACTTTAGTAACATTTAAAGCTTAAAGGGATAGTATTACTTCAAAATTACTATCCCTCATTTTGTAGCCCTTAATAAACTGAGTTAAATGACACCAGCGGCATCTCTCAAACATTTCTGGTTTAAGAGATAGCCACTTTCAAAGTTTCCTCTCCCCTGCTGTCAGCGTTCTGCTGCCAGCAGGGGAATCCGGTCTCTGAATCAAGAGAAGCAGGGGAGCAGGGGAATCCGGTCCCGGGACAGGCGGACGCTCTTACACAGAGCTGATATCTCGCTATGGAAGGAAAAATGATTCATTGAAACAGTCTTCTACGTGTGCTTGGTTACAGCTGACAGCAGGAGAGAGGAAGCTTTGAAAGTGGCTATCTCTTAAACCATAAAGGTTTGAGAGATGCCGCTGGTGTCATTTAACTCAGTTTATTAAGGGCTACAATATGAGGGATAGTCATTTTGAAGTAATACTATCCCTTTACTTGATAAATATCATGGGTAATATTTAATCTATCCTAAAGGTAGCCTGCTAATGTAAACTAGACATGTAACTATGCATATATATGTAATGATTATAAAACTTATGAATCTCCAACCTTATTCATTTTAGAAGAACGTTTAACAGAATTAATTTTTTCACCTGTGGGAGAACATCCAAGTCTTGTTTTGTACTGACAATGATAAAGTGCAATCCATCTGCAGAAGAGATTGATTCAGGTTCTTAAATGTTGATTCAGAATGGTCCAAAAAACAATGATGTGTATTCTTAGTTCAGAGTACACAAACGTCCAGTAATTAAAGGGATAGAAATACTTAATAATTACTAACCCTTATATTAAAGTCATATTAAAAAGAAATGTATTGCCCCCAGTGTCATCTCTCAAACCTTTATCGTTTGAGAGATAATCACTCCTGAAGTTGCCCTCTCCCTCCCCCTTCCCCGTAGTCAGCCTTGTAGTTGACTGAAGGGAAATCTGTTCTTACGATCAACAGGCGGCTCTGCAGCATTAACGATATCACGTTAATAAAAACAAAATCTTTCACATTAACGTTCTTCTACGTGTGCTTGCAAACCAAACCAAGCACACGTAGAAGACCATTTCAGTGAAAGATTTATTTTTTATTAATGCGATCGCGGCTGTGCTGCAGAGCCGCCTGATGGTCGTATGACAGACTTCCCTGCAGTCAGAACGCTGACTTTGGGGAAGGGGGAGGGAGAGGGCAACTTTAGGAGCGATTATCTCTCAAACCATAAAAGTCTGAGAGATGACACTGGGGCCAATACATTTCTTTTTAATATGACTTTAATATAGGGGTTACTAATTATTAAGTATTACTATCCCTTTAACAAGTAAATTAACTACTTCTTGTCAAAAATATTGACTCTTTTATATAATTATATAAATATTAATCGGTAACCATTATGAGGCATGAGGGGGATAAATGAATGCAATTCTGCTCTGAAACAGGCACAAGAATTGTTTGTGCTTTAGCTACCTAACTCCTATATATTAAGATATTTAAACTGAAAATTGGCCACGAACTTACAAGGTGCAAAGGAAACTGGTGAAAAATATTTTTTTTCTTGTGAATGCGATAGTATTGTTTTGCTCATAATAAAGTATTTTCAATAGATCTCGGTGTATAGAGGTAGAAAAGTAGCTGTTTGGCAGATTCCTGCCTGCTTCCCACTTCATAGTTTAAGAAATTGGGCTGAATTCTTTTGTAGATGGTAAATGATATCATTGGTTTTAATCACTGGTTTAATCACATTTAATACTTGCAAATTACTAATCAACATATTATAGCTTTGTTAAAAAGAAACTTATTGCCCCCAGTGTCATCTCTCAAACCCTTATGGTTTGAGAGATGATGCCGCTCAAAGTTCCCGCCTCCCTTCCCCTTCCCTGACTGAACACTGAACGCTGACTGCAGGGGAGGCTGTCGTACAGCAGTCTTATGTGCATCAGGCAGCTCTGCAGCTGAGCTGAGATTACGTTTATAAAAAAATAATTTTCACTGTAACCGTCTTCTACGTGTGCTTCTACGTATGCAAATAGGCAAATACCAGCCGTGACATAGTGGAGTTTGCTGCTGCTCTAATTTCTGCTCCAGCTGAGCTGCACGGGCAGCAGGCTGATGATGAGTAGGCTAGTGTGCCACAGACAACCGTGGCCACAGAGGGAATGAGGTTCAGCAGTAGTGATGTGGGGCTAGGAAAGGTCTGACTTGCCACCAGATAATCCTGGTACTAGTTCTAGTGCTGATTAGAGGAAGCAGCAGCAGCAACCTCTTCCCCAACCAGTGAAGGGGATTGTAGAGAAGAAGAAAGAGGCCATTCTTCTCCATGGGTATGGGACTATTTTTCTCTTGAGTCAGGCACAGTGCAATCATCAGTGACAGTACTGTGCACTATATGTGATATAAGTCAGTGAAAATGGGAAAGGAGGAAATGCACCTTGGCCCAGCCACCCAGATTACTCACATGAAATAGACACCATGATATTTATGTGAAGCATATTAAAGCCAAACCCCAACTGGCACTAATAGTGATAATTCTACTAACATTGAGCACATTTTTGTAGTGCTTTGGATGTATTAATATGGGGCTTAGGGCTATGGGGCTTACTATTTTTTTTACTTTCAATTGATGTCGGCTGTTTTTAGATCTGTTAAGGGACTCTGTGCCTAAAAAAACTGGGTACAGACTTTTCCATGATGAAGTGGATCCATTAACGGATCTTAGATCCTAATGCAGTCAACTGAATTGCATCTTTCTGCGTTTTTTTTTTTTTTCCAGTGGATAAAAACGCTGCAAAATTTATCTCCCAACATTTTTTTTTTTACAGGTTTTTTCAAAGCACAGGAAATTGAATAGCTTACCATAAAAATGCCGTTACCTGCTTTTTTTTGTTTCGGAATCAAGGCCATAAACTCTGTATAAACTTTTAATTCTGTATAAGCAGGCAAGTGAACTTTTTTATTGAAAAAAATGTAAAATTGCCTAACTTGTTTTAACCCTTTGAGTGCCAGAGGGGTACATAGCGCATTGTTAAGCAATGCATTGTGTGCCCCTCTGGCACTCAGAGGGTTAAGGTGAATGTTCTACTTTAACCCCTTAACGCCATGTGACGTACTATCACCGTCACGGTCCTTGAAATACTTAAGGACCGATGACAGTCATAGTACGTCACATACTTTTTACTTACAGCGCTCTACTGGGAGCGCTGTAAGTAAAAATAGGGCCTGAAATTGACCGCTCCAAGATCGGTGCGTCGGCGTGCATCAACGTGGTCCTTATAGGATGGAAACTTCCCAGGTCCGCCGGTCGCTAAGGGATTAAAGACTCTTTTTACTTTTTCATTTAGGGGGATTTATAGAACTCTGACTTCTAGTTTGTGGCTGAGTGTTACTGTCTCTGTCTGATGAAGCAGTTGGTCTTTCTGCTAAATCCTCCTCCTAACAATAACACCAGAATGCAGCTCATCATCGTTGTTAAAAAGTTTAGTAGCCCAGTAACCATAGCCACAGATATTTTGTTTGTAGTGCATCTTTTCTGTCACCAACATGTCCATTCACTCTTGCTACTCCTCTCCCCTTACCCCTGCCCCTAGCACATTTGGTGTACATGATAACTGTGTTAATTTTTACTGCGAAAGTACATGACAAAGTTATTAGCTTATGAAGTAATATTTTGTCTGTCCTTAATGTTTCATTAATTTTGTAAACAAATTGCAGGAAAAAAAATAACATGATGTTGAGAAAAATGTAGGTTCACTTACCTTCAAATGTCAATCAAACAAGATCATATCTGAGTCACTCATCTGAACAAGGTAGGAGAGAACCTTCATTCTGATAGTAAGCTGGATTAACAACTAGACAACTGCCCTCCTCCCACTCTCCCCCACATTGTATCTTCCTTCTTTTGTAGTCTGTTTCATCCATTCTTCTCTCTTTTCATCTGTCTAGCAGTCCAATGCCCCCTCTCTCCATCATTCCAACCCTTTTTACTCTCACTTCATCTCATTGGCACTCCAGAACTCCCTCCTTCCTTATCCAATGATACGGCTTCTACTCCTACCCCTCTTTAACACATACTTCCCATACTACCCTCGTCCCTCTTTCTTCCTACCCCTGTCCATATGATATTACTTATGAATCAATTTGGAGGGATCCAAAATAATAATTGTTCACATCATCAAGCATTACTGATTTAAAGAAACACTAACGCCTAAAAATAACCCGGGGTTATTTACATTTTATTACCCTGTTCTTCATGTTAGCACCTGTAAAAAAAATAATTATTTGTTTTCTGGGGCCAATAATCTATTCTTACATAACTCAGGATTATGGGGTTAGATAGATATAAAATAGCGTTTATCACTAATACGTAATTGATTGTAGCTCTCTCAAACCAAACAGCACAAACTATTTTAAATAAATGCTGTCTGAACAGGACATTTTAAACGTGCATTAATAAGTTAATATAGGATTATATTTTAGGGATGTAACATGAATAATTAGTTTATACATATGTTAGGTATATGTATGTAGCATGTTTCTTTAAATCATTCAGCCTTACCAGTAAAGAATGAGGAATCTCCATACTGGCTAATGCTGACAGTTTCACATTACCAGCTAGAAGGAGAAGCAGATGTAGTCAGCACTACTCCATTAGTGGAACGGTGATGGTTGTCGTACACCGAAGAAAATACAAGGGATACTGCATAGTCTTTAATTGAGCCATATCCAACAAAAAGGACATTGCGTTCCTGTACTGAAGCAAATTGCTTGTCAAACTGTTTCATAATATCGGTCTGCCCATATGCAATGAAACACAATGCAATGCCAAAGTGGGTTTATGCGTTTTCATTTGTAATATATACCTTTCAGTGTTAAAGAACTTTTAAATTACATATTTTTACATTTCTTATTATTTACCATACTACGCTCGTGAAAAAAAATGAAAGCGGCACAAAGAACACACTTAAAGTAATCCAGAATGTGCTATTATACTTATTCGGTGATTGCATTTCATATCCTGTTAGGTATATTTAACAATGAGTGTTCAAAATGACAGAATATATATTAATATTTGATTAGAAAAAAATAGCTATGCACAATTTGCAACACTTAAGACTAATGGAAGATTTGACTGCCAGTGAACAAAGTATTTCATGATAAATGTCATAATTGTATGCTCTGTATAACTCCACGTCACAACTTTTATTATTCTTTATAAAACTTCTGTTAATCAATATTTGCTATAGAGTCATAAAGTTTCCGTATTAGTAATTTTTGCTAAGTTGGCAGCTAAAGCAGTGTGATTTCTGAAAACTACAGAACTGCTTTTTTACTTTAAATGGTGTAAGAAGAAAGTTTAGGGTGAATTTATTATAAATTAAAAATGCAATTTAACCCTTGAGGACCAGAGGAGTACTCAGTGCGGACTGATTTGTTGCATACTGCTGTGGTGATCAAGGGGTTAAACTCTACTCTGACTAAACCAATCTGATTTGGTCATCTAGCTAAGCTAAGCTGGCAAAACTGAAATAACTTAACTGGTAGAACATACAAAATATTTATAAGATAAAGTGGACTAAGGGCACACATATAAAGTGTACAATTTATTGACGGTGTTGCAGTTGATTCCTGATTTAACTTCAACTTGAGACTTTTGAAAAGGCTAAATTTAAAGCAGCAGTAAACATTTTTTATGAAAACACATATTTTACAGAACATTTCCTGATGAATAAAACAAGGTCACTCCCATCGCTGTCAGATGTTTTATTCAAAAATTATAGCAGTTTAAATAATCAGGAAGTTTACTTCCTGATAGTTCTAACTGACAGGAAGTGGATTTACTGTGTTTACTTCCTGATAGTTCTAACTGACAGGAAGTGACAGGCAGTTTCTATCACATTCTATGGAGAACTGTATGTCTCTGACTTTTCTGACTTTCCACTCCATTAGAATCTAACAGGAAAGCTGATTAGAATTTGACCACTAGAGGGCACTGCTAATGTAAAAAAAAACACGGGTTTAAACTGTAATAACTCTGGAAATATAAAACTCTTGGCAGTGGGAGTACCCTTATTTTACTCAATAGAAAAGTCCCTACAATATGTATTTTTTCATAAAAAAAAGTTTACTGCTCCTTTAATAAAAGGAGGGTTCAGGCATTTGTTTGCTTGAATGTGCATATGTCAAATCAATTAGTATATTTGAAGATTCGATTACAACAACCATACCCCTTGCACTTTAATATTTCACAGTCCCTACAGTGGGATAGTTAACACAATGCAGTAATATGGCAATTAGCTGAACTTGAGGATCTTATTACAGACACCTGTTATGTTCATCTGTAGGGGGGCCTCTAATGATCATTTACTAATTAACTTTATCATATGTTGCTACCCATTTTCCTTATTGCATATCTCACCCACAGATTAAATGGGTAACTTACAGTAGACAACACATTAATGATTCCTCTGAATTTCCATAACAACTGTTGAATTTTATGTTTCTGTTCAGGCCATTAGGGACTCAATCTATCAAATATTAGGGAACATGTTTCTGTCTGCAGATATAACAAATAAATTTCTATGTAACTACATATCTAAATGTATATGTGTATATGCATATATGTGTATGTACATGTATGTATGTATGTGTATATGTGTGTATGTATATATCTACCTATATGGGCGCAAGTTGTATATAGGCCTGCATGCCCATACTGGATTGTTGGCATTGTAGCATTCTTAATATGTGCAATTTTTTTTTAACTCTCTCCCCTCCCATACCATGTCCTGTATTTTCCTTCTCTTTCTCTCCCTCCTCCACACTCTGCCTTGCACATGGTATTTACGACCCTCTGTAAGAAGAGTGTGGATTTTCTCTTGGTCCCTGTCTTATCAGCAGTCCCACTGTGTTAACCCCAGCAAATAACACAGCTTTGAATTCAATGTATTAACTGTATTAACTGTGAATTCTGTGTCCTTGTGCTCACAAATGCTTTAGACTTGAGAAAGGAAGTTTATCCCGAAAGCTTGTCAATCCATAATTCTGTTAGTCCAATAAAAAAGGTATTAAAATATATTAATTTTGTTTGTTATTTTACATCTACGTCACTGGACTAATACGACTACAATCTTAACTCTACATATCTAAACATATATATATATATATGTATACATAGAGAAATATATATATATATACAGTATATATGTCATCATCTTCAGCCATTGTCGATCCACTGCAGGATGAAGACCTCCTCAGCAATCTCCCAACAACAACTGTCTTGAGCCTTTTGATGTCACTGTGTACCAATTAATTTGGTAATTACATCCACCCATCTTGTCTTTGATTTTCTTCCTGGGAGTTTAGTATCAAATAACCAGGAGGACTGAGGATTGAGATTAGAGGAAAAGAGGTTTCAACTTCAGCAGAGGAAAGGGTTTTTTACAGTAAGGTCTGTTAAATTATGGAATTCCTTGTCCAAGGATATGGTTATGGCAGATACAGTGGATACTTTTAAGAGAAGATTAGATACATTTCTTTCAAAAGGGAATGCACAAGGTTATACTGTGTATTGGTAGGCAAAACGGGATGGTCTGATAAAGCTTAACTTATTTGCCACCAGGAAAGCTACATAATCCTCGGGGGAGATTCACTAAATGGTGGTAAAGTGGAGATGACTTCTCCAGTTTATCACTTCTCCAGTTCCTATGTTATTCTATGGAGCCTATTCAGTAAGATCTCCAAAGTGCATAGGCTCTATAGAATAACATAGGAACTGTAGAAGTGATAAACTGGTGAAGTCATCTCCACTTTATCACCTCTTTATCACCGCTTAGTGAATCTCCTCCCTCATGACTCTAGGTTATGAGGCAAAGGATGAACTTGATGAACTTGTGTCTTTTTTCAGCCTAATATACTATATTAATTTATTACTATGAGGGGAATCCATTCCAAAATTTGTTTGGTCCATCTAACTAGGAGTGAACAAAAAGTGAGAACAATTTCCTGCATGACTTTTTATGAAAAATGGACGTTTTTTTTTCCTTTTTTTCACTAAAGTTTTCTTTTTTTCTCCAATGCAAAATTTTCCTCCTTTTCGCCTATTCCAGCAAATTTTTTGCCTATTCCAGTCCATTATTCTCCTATTCTAACACATTTTTTGCCCAGTCAACAAATTTTTCTCCTATTCCAACACATTTTTTTCTATTCCAACACATTTTTTCCCTATGTTTAATATGGTGCAACATTTCCCAGCACAATATTACTTCTTCTGAGGGCTGCAGTGGAGAAATAAGTACCTGGAAGTCAAAGTTGTGAGTCCTACAGCAACATATACCTTGAAATATGTGTTGGCATGCTGAATGCATTTGTCCTTTGCCCACAACACTTACTTCCTGCTTAAGTGACACCGGCACATATTCATGATGATGTCAAGTGATTCAAGAAAAAAAAAGTACAAGCTACAATATGGCAGATATGTATGGTAGTGGTGGGGGGGCTGGAGTGGTGTGATTGGTGGGACCTTGACAAACTGCATCCACCCCAGGAGGAGAGGGGTCATCATCATTTATTGCAAATGCTGCAGCAACAATCGCTGCAATCAGTGTTTGCACTAACACTTTACTCCCACGCCCCTGCACTTCCTCCACCTTTCCTCTTCCCCTCTTGTACATTTGGTAGACATTACTCAAATACTATGTGTGTTTTTACTCTTTACAGTACACAACTGATGGCGTGTGATGTCTTGCCTTGGCCCTCAAGAAAATTCTCAGTGTCGTCCGCGGTTTATCAAGAACTCTCATTAGCTGTCACAGATATTTATTTGTTTAAAGGAGCAGTAAACCTTTTTTATGAAAAAATATATATTGTAGGGATTTTCCTATTGAGTAAGATAAGGGTACTCCCACTGCTGAGAGATTTATATTTCCAGAGTTATTACAGTTTAAACCCATGTTTTTTACATTAGCAGTGCCCTCTAGTGGTCAAATTCTAATTAGATTTCCTGTTACATTCTAATGGAGAGAAAAGTCAGAAAAGTCAGTGACATACAGTTCTCCATAGAATGTGATGGAAACTGCCTGTTACTTCCTGTCAGTTAGAACTATCAGGAAGTAAACACAGTAAATTCACTTCCTGTCAGTTAGAACTATCAGAAAGTAATCACAGTAAAGTCACTTCCTGATTATTTAAACTGCTATAAATTTTGAATAAAACTTCTGACAGCAGTTGGAGTGACCTTGTTTTATTCAGCAGGAAATGCGCTATAAAATATGTGTTTTCATAAAAAAAAGTTTACTGCTCCTTTAATTATTTATGTTTTTTTATTTATTTATTTTTTTTTTTTTAAGTTGTCCACCATATCTTGTCACAGTTAGTCCCCCACAAAAAATATATATAACTAAAAAACAAAATCAACTTCTTTCCCCAGACTTCCCCAGCACATGGACAATAAAAGTAAAAATAGCAAGCAATTTGGACCCCAGCTGCTTGTGTCTTGTCAGTCAGTCACATCATATTTTGGGGTATTTGGGGTCAACCTCCTTCCACCCTTCTTCTTCCCCATTGTTCCCCTAGAATCCCCTACTACAGAGAACAAATGCCCAACCTAAATGACTCACTAAACAAAGCTTCAGTTCCCCTTTATTTGCCTATCTTCTCTAGTGCAGAAACATGCTGCTCTCTCCTCACAGAATAACTTCTGTGAGAGCCTGACACCTTTTTATATGGCTGTAGAAAACGTTCATGGGGTGGAGAAAAATGTTTCTACCCATTTATTTCAATGCAATGAGCTAGGCGAAAAAAGTGGGAAAACTGCACTTTTCACTGGAAATGTTTCACCAAGCAGAAAGTGACATTTTTTGGCGATTGTCAGTTTGAGATGAAAATGTTCATACATCCCTACATAGGCACTTTACTCTTTGAGTGATGTCATAGACCTTTTTTGCTGCCAAATCCATGCACACGTTTTTCAGGCACTTTTAGTTTTGTTTAGAATCTGCCGACCTATACTTCTCTGAGTAACTTTAAAGGGATAGTAATACTTGCAAATTACTAATCCCCATATTGTAGCTTTGTTAAAAAGAAACTTATTGCCCCCAGTGTCCTCTCTCAAACCCTTATGGTTTGAGAGATGATAGCGCTCAAAGTTCCCCCCTCCCTCCCCCTTCCCTGACTGAACGCTGAAAGCTGACTGCAGGGATATCCGGTATTACTTGCATCAGGCGGCTCTGCGGCAGAGCAGAGATTGCGTTTATAAAAAGGAAGTCTTTCACTAAAATGGTCTTCTACGTGTGCTTGCAAACCAAGCACAAGCCAAGCACACATAGAAGATCGTTTCAGTGAAAGAATTCTTTTTATAAATGCGATCTTGGCTCAGCTGCAGAGCCACCTGATGCACATAAGACTGTCGTACAACAGCTTCCCCTGCAGTCAGCGTTCAGTCAGGGAAGGGAGAGGGAGGGGGAACTTTGAGCGCTATCATCTCTCAAACCATAAGGGTTTGAGAGATGACACTGGGGGCAATAAGTTTCTTTTTAACAAAGATACAATATGGGGATTAGTAATTTGCAAGTATTACTATCCCTTTAAGTTTTTCTATGGCTTTGTCATTCAGTGTCCATGTTTCAGAGCCATACGCAAGAACTGGCAGGACACCTTTATCAAAAACATTTCGATTCAGGCAGAGACATACATTTGTCTTAAAGGAATAGTGTTGTTTCATTTCCATTGAAGCTACAATCCCTCCTTATAGTGTGAACTAATGCTCTGTTACCTTCATAATGCTGAATTTGCCATTTTTTCACCTCCTGCTGATGTCAGAATAAACTACCAAAGAGCCCAGAGGAATATATAATCCTTATATAATCTCCAAACCGTATATATGTCTCTAATTCACAATAATAAAGTGCTGTAGATAAAGCATGAAACAAATATACACTTGATGAAAAAATAAAGTAAAGCAATAATACTTAGACTGAATCTAAAAGGGAGATGGATATAGCCTCTGGGAGCTCCAGAACCCCTCAAAAGCCCCATGCGTATTGCCACCAACTGTGGCTTCGTCAAACAAGATAACAAAATGGCGTAAGTCAACGTCTTCATTCTGCACCAGTGATGGAACCCTACCAACTTTAATGATTCTGAGTTTTTCAAATCACCGATATGTTGTATTAGCTACTAGTGTCCAGGTAATGTCAACCCTTCGAGTGCAATGCATTGCTTTGCAATGCGAATGCAGAGGGTTAAGAGGCCGATACCTCACTGCTCCCCGCAATGCAATCATGCACAGTAGAAACTGCCCGAGCATGGACAATCTCTACTGTGTATGACTGCATTGTGACAAACATCTTAACAAATTATTATATAGGATGTTTTATTAAAGCAAAACTTTCATTGCCATGTCATAGAGCGGCAAATGATAATTCCATTAGCGATATGCACACGCTTCATTTTATTTTCAAGTATAATTGCTGCATTAATGAAAAATATAACCTTTTATGCAGACAGGCAGCAGGGAACAGCGCAGGCATCTTGCAAAGCTGGCATCTCTGCGTCTTCGCTGTCCATCCTATTCAACTCCACGATTGGTCGGTTGAATTCCTTTCTGCCGAAAGGCACTGGAAGGGACTGACAGAGCAGGCGCAGAGAGCGCCTATTGCAAGATCCCAGCAGGTGCCTGCCTGCATAAAAGGTTATATTGTCTGTTAATGCAACAATTATACTTGAAAATAAAACTAAGTGTTTGCATACCGCTAATGTAATTATCATTTGTCATGCTGGTGAAAGTTCTGCTCTAAGAAAACACATTTATAGTTAATTAGAATTATTGATTATGTTAATTAAACCATTCCTGTCTTAGCGCTACATTACTCCACCCCCCCACACAGTGACACTTAAAGGAGCAGTAAACTTTTTTTTATGAAAACACATATTTTATAGAGCATTTCCTGCTGAATAAAACAAGGTCCCTCCCACTGCTGTCAGATGTTCTATTCGAAATTTATAGCAGTTCAAATAATCAGGAAGTGAATTTACTGTGTTTACTTCCTGATAGTTCTAACTGACAGGAAGTGAATTTACTGTGTTTACTTCCTGATAGTTCTAACCGACAGGAAGTGACAGGCAGTTTCTATCACATTCTATGGAGAATTGTATGTCTCTGACTTTTCTGACTTTCCTCTCCATTAACAGGAAATCTAATTAGAATTTGACCACTAGAGGGCACTGCTAATGTAAAAAAGCATGGGTTTAAACTGTAATAACTCTGGAAATATAAATCTCTCGGCAGTGGGAGTACCCTTATTTTACTCAATAGGAAATCCCTATGATATATATTTTTTCATAAAAAAGTTTACTGCTCCTTTAACCATTTAGGGGAGGTGGGTAGTGCATTGCTGAGCAGTGTCAGTGATTGGGGAGTGATATAGAGCCAAGACAGGAAGGACATGCATGCTATACCTTAATTAGCATAATCTATACATCTAAATAAGGTACTAGTCTTTTACATACAAAAAATCTAAGCCACCATATAAATGATTTTGAAAGCACTTTCAAAATCAACCAAGTTGTTTTTAGGTGATCGTGTCCATTTAATAATGCAAGCAAAACTAAACAATCCATTCACGTCATAAAACTTCTAAACAGAAAATATGCTTTAACAATAACAAATGGCTATGGATTTTATCTTACCATATGTTAATGGTTTCTGTGTCAGTAGCTTATTTAACAATGAACCTATTAGTCAGGTGTTTGGAAGCCATAGACAGATAGGAGTTGTCAGTCTGCTTCTTGTTAATAAGACAGGTGACACTAGTGGCTGTGTCTCGTTGTCACTGGAATTTTGTGCTATAGTAACCCTGTAGGTAAACGGAAGAACACATCTTTACTATATTCTGAAAATCACATATTAGGTGTGACATCTGTATAAGGCAGTGTTCATTAAAATTAGAAATGTGGGCAATACTTTAGCCACTTCCTTATCAACCTCTGTGACTTTTCTCTTTAATATATGCAGGGAGTAAGTGGCAAGAAGTCAAACAATTCTGACATTCATTAGTCAGTGTAAAATATATTCAAATCTAGCTCGAGATTTTCACTTAAGCAAAAATTATTCTCAGTGCATTCATTGTTGAACATAATTTATTTTGAGTTATGTTTTTCTGCTATATTTAAACCATTAACTCCTTGAATGATAGCGATGTCTTCAATGCATTAGGTCACAATATTCTGGAGATGTTTCTGTCATCCACAGGTTTAGTAATGTTAGCAAAATTTGGCCACGAGCGTTGAATGAACGAATAATTGATTGATTGAATGAATGTGATTATTCATATAGTACCACAAGTGTACCAAAGTTGTGCTAAAGTTGGTCCAAACAAAACAGTTACACAAGTGCATTACTGTTACAGCTTACCTTAGTTTCAGCGTCATCTACAGACACGAGGCTTCAAGCGTGCAGCAGGCCTCTGTTTTATGTGTTTGCTTTCTGTAGTCTCCTCCTACCTACTTCCTCCCTCTGAGCTGTTCCTCCTACCTACTTCCTGTGGAGGGGTTTAAAAGGCAGACTGAGTCCTGACTCAGTTACCCTTGCTTTGTTGTGCTTAGCAGTTCTCTTACCTTGCACTCTGTGTATGACCTGGCTAGTCTTCCATCCAACCTGGTGCTGACCTGTGGCTCTGTCTGACTATTCTTTTGAGTACCCCTATTAGTGGAATCCAACCTGGTGCAGACCTGTGGCTCTGGCTGACTACCTGAACTGTGCATGACCTGGCTTGTCTGACTACCCCCTCTGGTGCTGACTTGTGGCTCTGTCTGACTACCTTTACATTTGCTCCCTTTACCTAGCAGACACCCTACCTAGTGCAGACCTGGGGCTCTGGTAGACCAGGTCTGATACTGACTGCAGGCTTGAGTCACTTATCTACTCCTTCTCTGACTGCAGGCTGAGTCAGAGTTCTCTCCTTACTGACAACAGGCATGTGTTTGTACATCTCCTACTTCGGATCAAGATCCTGTGTTCCTGATCCAGTTCCTGCTCCTGTTCTGTTCCTGATTCCGGTAGAGACTACCAGTGGCTGAGGCCTAGTCTCTAGCATTGTGGTGAAGCTTGGCAGCCTATTATTTCTGATAACTGTGCTCACTGGCTTGTAACCCTCTGCTTGTTTCTTTGTATATATTTGCCTGCCACTACTATTATTAAGTTGCATTTAACTATACCGTACTGACTCCTGAACTTCTCTGGGAACCGTGACAATTACAGAGTGTAAAAATAAGAGTGAGTCCTCACTGTAGGGGAGACAAGCTGAGTACATAAGGGTTAATTTGAGTGTCAAAGGGGTGCAGTACACATTGGAAGGGTTAAATATATGAGTACATACATTTCTAGATCCTAAAGTACAATTATAATGGTTCATGCATAAAAAAAAACATTTTATTCCATTTTATTATTTTTTTTATGAGAAAATATACATTGCAGGACTTTTCTGTTGAGTTAAACAATGGTTCTCTCACTGCTGAGAGATGCACATCTCCAAATTCATTGCAGTTTAATCTGTTGGATTAGTACGTTAACAATTCCCTCTAGTGGTCAGATTTTAATTAGTTATTTTGTTGTATTCTCTGGGAGAGTGACTGACAAACCGTTCTCCATAGAATGTGATAGAAACAGCGGAGTCATCTCTCAGTTTGAACTCGCAGGAAGTAATCATTCTGTCACTCACTTTCTCACAATTTCAACGATCAGAACATTTAAATTATATAATTTGCAGCACCAAGCACAGCTAACAGTGTTTTCAGGACATCTCTGTTTAAGTACAGATGGGTTTATTAAAGTGATAGAGCCATTAATTGATATAACTATACTCAAGCAAAGATGTTCTGAAAATATGCATTATTGGTTTTGATGACTAGGGTCAGCTTTCCCAAATTTAAATAAGACATTTTAGATCTCTGCACATAATATAACACTGGTCTAGCTCCAGTTGCAGTTGATAAATGTTATGTCCTGAGAAACTTGTAGATAAAACCCCTTGTGGGGAATGCAAGCAGGGTGCTGGGTTGTTCAGCTAGATGATTTAGTAGCAGAAACAGGGCAGTGCCCATGCCACTTTACCAATCTTTGTTTAGACCTCACCTAGTGTACAGTAATAGAGACCCCATCTCCAGAATGCTATAGATATTCTGGAAAGATTGGCTACTAAAATGGTGAATGGTTTACAGTAAAAAAATATCAGGAAAGACTATAGGATCTGAACATGTATAGCTTCCATGAGAGAATAGGGATAGGGGATATGATAGAAACATATCATGGTGCCCATGATTCCTCTGGCGATATTGCTATGTCCGGTTTACTTCCTACCTATCTTTTATTGGCTGATGGGTCCTATCTCCGCCCAGTTCTAGTCCTTAAATACTCAGCCCTGTCATTTCACGGGCACCCTTTTGTGGTGTTCCAATCACTAGCTCTTGTTCCTGACGTCCAGTGTGTATCCTGTGTATGACCCGGACTGACTGACTACTCTGCCTATTTTGTTCCTGCTCCATGTACCGACCTGGCCTGGCTGACGTTCCTGCTCTGTGTACTGACCCGGATTGGCTGCCGTTCCTGCTCCGTGTACTGACCTGGCCTGTGCAGGAGGGAAGTAAATTTTAAAGGAGTAGAAATGTTAGGACAAGAGGTCATAGTCTAAAACTAGAGGGACAGAGGGTTAGATGTAATGTAAGAAAGTTTTATTTCACTGAGGGGGTGGTAGATAAGTGGAATAGCCTACCAGCAGAAGTAATAGAGCTAAATACAGTGAGGGAATGTAAGCTGCATGAGCTACGTATAAGGCTATCATAAACAAATAAGGTTTGAGGTTTTAACAGTAGGAAAAATGGTCAGAAAATAATAATAATAATAATATTTATATAGCGCCTTTCTCCCAGTGGGACTCAAAGCGCTGTCAGCGCACGCTCTTGGAATTAACCAAATCGGCAGCCGAAATAATAGGTTTTATTATTACCCAATCAATGGTACTCATTTATCGACCTCGGAAGGATGAAGGGCTGAGTTGGCCCTGCCGGGATTTGAACCTGCAACCTTGAGGTTGAATAGGCTCCATAGTCAGGGAATTTACCACTGAGAGGGTTTTTATCTGCTATCAAATTCTATGTTTCTATGTTTTGATAATAACTGCACTGGAATCCAGGTAATTGTGTGCCACTCACACAATGGTTTGTAATGATTACAGAGTTATTAATTTATGAAGCCTACAATGAGAGCACACCATCTTCCATCTATTTGGCCATTAAACTGTGACAGGATACCTTAAAACAGTCACTGCAATCAATTTACCAGTTCTAAGCCTTCCTAATGCTTAATTACTAACCTATTTTTGCCAAAAGGTCTCCACTTAAAACCTTTTGTCCAATGTGGGGACAGTGGGGGAGTTTGTGGACATTGTAGAGTATTCCTTTTCCATGGATTTTGTCCAATGATATGAACTAATATGGAACAGAGGAAATTGCTGGAGCTTATCTTCATTTCCATACTGCAGGGGGGAAGGCTTGCTTGTATTCTTAATGATGATGGCAGCAGGTGGAGAACATTACATTGCCCAGCATGGCAATAACGTGTTCAGACTCACTAGTACATTCCCTAGAGTTCATGTGTGGTAAACCAACATACATGAACAGAACATGAGCTGCACTGTTGGTATCTTACACTAGCAAAACACAGGAAAAAAATGCACTTCCATAAACAAATACATCTTCATAAAAACAGACTTTATTGTAGAGCATGAAATAAAACTTCTCAAAGTGCCTCCAAAAAATTCACATAATCAAACACCAAATGGAGAGACTTACAGTCATGGAGCTGCAAATCAGTAAATGTGACAGTGTAGCATCTCACCGATCAACGCATTTCATGTATTACACACTTAGTCATGATCAGAGTCTCTGATCATGCTGTTTGAAGGACACAGCTACATAAGTCTTTCTCTTAAATTAAAAACAGACATTCTCTGAGGAAAGATGTTATAATAAACAAGTCAGTGGGGACCCTTTAAATAGCATTTTGATGTTTTTATTTCTTGTGGGTCCCAGTGGAACATAGTTTTCTATGTAAGTATTTTATCAATGCAGGCCCTCATGGGCCCTGTACTAGGTAAGTCCTCCCTCTACACCTATTTTTGCTTTTTTGTTTTGTTGTATGTCTGTTGTTTTTAATTGCATTAAACTGGGACCCACAAGAAATAAAAACATCAAAATGCTATTTAAAGGGTCCCCACTGACGTGTTTATTATAACATCTTTCTTCAGAGAATGTCTGTTTTTAATTTAGATAGGGCCTGTATGGGTGTACTAGAGTAGGACTTACCGTAAAGTGAGATACCTTGGCGTGGTGGTAAGCTTACACATGGATTGGCCAATTTGTGGGACAAAATTCTCACTTATTTTTACTTAGTTTTACCAAGAGTTATTACATATGCTAAATACAGGGCACATATGTTCACAGTATATAGAGGAGCTCAGGTTTGTCTTTTTTGTATGCATACAGGTAAAAATTTCAGTTAAAATGAAAGCCTTTCTTGGGACAATGCATTGGAGATATCGTTATCAAGACATTAACAAAATGTACAACATTTCAGCAAAAAAACCTCGATTAAAATGGAAAGAAAATTAATTATATCATAAAAAAGGAAAACCAGTCAATTTCACTGTGATGGCATTTTACTGTAAAATCTTTAAGTGTACTTATATTAAACTATGATCACTTTAAGATTATGACCATTGAATTAGACTTTCTGAGAAAAGGCCTCAACAACACAAGAGGACTTATTCACAATAGGAAAGAATAGACATCATGGGGCAGACCAACTGCACCATAGCAAATAATTACAACTTTCCACTGATCTAAGGGATGTTTTAACCCCTTGAAAGCTAGAGAGGATGCATTGGAGACCTCTCTAGCATATGAGAGGTTACAAGCCAGATTTAGAGGAAAATGAAGTTTAAAGGGATAGTAATACTTAAAATGGAAAAAAAAATAATGCTGTAAGGTTTATTTAGAAAAGCAAGAGTACTCCCACTGCTAAAATTGGTTTTATTATAGCTCAAACTCAATTTTTTTTAGGTGCAGTATCACAATGATCTGAAATTGTTTAGTGGAGCTGTTGCTGCACCATCCTATGGTGATTTATGGTCAACCAACCAGATCTGTCCATAGGATGGCCGCTGAGACACTGTACAAAAAAAATCAAGTTTGATCTGTAATAACTTTTGAATTAAACACCACCCAGCAATAGGGGTAGCCTTGTTTTACTCAGGAAAATAAACCCTACAATATATATATATTTTTTTTTTTACATTGTACTTATAAAGAAATCATTTGCCCACTTCAGTGCAGTTGGTATGCTCTAAAATGACTCCTCTTTTCTTTTGTGAATAACACCTCAGATGGTTTATAAAGAGGGACAGGCCTATTGGGCTTTAATTAGAATCATCACTGAATATAGCTTCCATTATTACATTTTTGCTCATTACCTTCTGTATAATTATATGATTTTATCACATCAAATGACTTGCTATCTACATGTCGATTCCACTTAAATAGACATATGAGTTAAATGCATCTACATTTTATTTAAAAAAATATGTTTATGGTTCTGAACATTCTAAAAAAAAGAAAAAAAAACAGGTCACAGTCCTTCTGATATTAATTTCCACTTGTCATTGCAGATGACAATTTTTGGTTGTAATGCTTTAAGGAAAGGAGAGCTAACACCTTCTAGTAGTTCCCACTTACATTATTATTGCCAGAAAGTATATTGACCCCTATGAATTTTGTGCTTGTACCTTGTTCAAGAGATAACCTCTTCAATCTGTCCTGGATATATTGTCGATATAGGTGGCCATGACAGATGATGGTAATTTTTCCAAACTGAAGCAGGCAGAGTGCATGAGCATACTAAATTTTGTAATTTAAGTTTATTTATAAATCAAAGGTATATGGTAGAATCAATAACAGGTGAATAAAATACATGTAGTGGAGTACAATGAAAAAAAGAGTATGCATACGTGACATCCAGCACAAACAAAACAATTCATAATATGATCAGTAAATGGCAAGGCCCCTATAATATTTCCGTGCCAACACAGTATGATAACTGCAGGGATGAGTGGGAGAGGGTTCTAACGGTAAGTCATATATAGAGAAGTTCCAGTATGTTTGTAAGAACTAAATAGTGATGGTAGCACAGAAGGTAGTGGAAGATGGAAGCTATGTGAGGAAATGGACAAGGAAGGGAAGAGAGAGAGAGAAGAAAAAAAGTATTAAGGAGAGGAGGCAACACAAAAGATTAGGTGGGGGGTGAGGTCATGCTGGGCAATAGCTGCAGGCCAAGATCTCATCGCTACTAGAGAAAGGAAATTTAAACTGAAACCAGTTAGTCCATCTAGCAACATAGGGAAATAAGATAGTGAAAGGCCTCAATTGTCCGCAAGAAAGTAAGTGACTTCAGCACAAGGAATTCTGATGATTGGAGGGGTGAGTGTGGGTGATCCAAGAGGCATACTAAACCTTTTAACTCCTTAACGACCACCTGATCCAGAGAGTGGGTAGCCGTTAAGGACCATGGAGCTTTTTTTTTAGCGATTTGAATGAATGACATAGCAGAAAATAGCCAAGCTGCCATTCCATGACGTGCCAGGACCGTCACCAGTCCTTAAGTGCCAGAACCAGTGTGAGAGTCCTGGCACATCAAGGACCCTTAAGAGGTTAAGGAATAGACAACTCCCAAAAAAACGTGTGTAAAAATTATACATAAATGTGCTTACATCAAGTGAAACCCCGAACCAGACCGGAATATCAACAATGATGAGAATAACACCTATGCTGTTGTTTTCTTGTGCTAGAGTCTGGGCCCCCCAAGCTGTGAACACTGCAGTTGCTTATAACTGCACAGTTCTGTTTTTACTATCAAGGAAAAATATTCAAGCACCAATGATTTTAGAGGAAGTGCAGGAGGAGAAGCATGACTGGACACTTTCTCAACAGATATACATGAAGTGGTGGTGGCGGTAGCGGCTTGTGGTGCCTCTGCTGCTGCCTCAGCTGCACTAGGGCTAGTAGAAATAATAAACATCATTTGTCTCATGTTGCAGCTGGTTCTACCACCACCATTTGACTTCTGTTATGTGATACTCAGATTGTATTAGCTGCTAGTTAATAGTTTTAATTTATTTAATTAGTTTAATAGTTTTTTTAATTAAAAACACTGCTGCTGGAGAGAAATGTCTTACAATCATTAATAATATAATTAGCTTCACTGAAAACCCACTCTGACCGCACATTTACTGGAGTGCAACTAAGGGTTTCCAAAAACATAGCTACCTTCCAATTATGCTATAAACATCCCACATGCAGTGTGGCCACTTCTTGGAGCTAGATGGTGTTCATGAGTACTAGTTACCTTAGTATATTCTGGGGTCAAGTTTCACATAGATGTGCTAGTGCTGCACCACAAATAAAATTGTTTTCTGAGATAACAATGACATGAAAAATGTGATGCTGTTGTTGCTGCTGACATTGCTGAGGGTATAAACCCTTAACTTCCTTCTTCTTCATGTCGTATGGTGTTTTTTAGTGAAAGTTTTCGCCCATAGACAACACCTAAAATGTTCACCTTTTTGCCAATCAATTTCCAATTAGGACTTTTTCTCCCAGGTTTTCTATGACTGCAACATTTCCCACCATAATATTACTTCTTCTGAGTTCTGAAGTGCAGAAATATACAGCTGAAATTAAAAGTTGTGCGTCCTAAAGTAATATTTGCCTTGAAAAAATTGTTAGCTGGCTGAGTGCCTTTATCCTTAACCCACAAAACTAACTTACTGCTTAAGTAACATTGGCACAACCATCCTTGAAAAATAACTGCTGGGTGCAACATATGACATCAGTTCTTTAAAGCCCCTGCTTTCAACAAAAGAAAAAGGCAACACGTCAACCGCCAACATTTTGGTAGGCTTATTATTCCATAGGCATTTTTTTTTAATTATTTGTGTACAGGTTTTGATTTCTTTGTAAGAACTTAGTAAGTATGGGATGGCAATACATAGTAGAACAACTGTGTAACTTTATGTTTTACTGACTTGTGGGGGTGGTGGCGGTATGTCTAAGCACTCTTGTTATCTCCAAAAATAAACTCAGAGTCATACTCCTCTGAAGCAGGAGAAGAAAATCTTGGCACACGCTAACAAATCAACAGCACTTCTATTATGTACCCCAGAGTCCCTGGAACATTTAGGGATACTTCTACCACTGCTAGTTGTGGCACCTCTGACCTGTTGATGGTGTACTTCAGACCTGCTTTCCCCCTGCTCACATGCTTCTTACTCAGACAACAGATAGCACCATGCTTAGATTTTGAATCATGCACTTCATAGACTACCAGGTTCCTGAGAGTCTGCTACTATTACTGGGGCTGACATTTTACAACTACTAGGTGTCACAGGTGCTGCACTTCCAAGAGCAGCAGACTCACTCAAAGCTAAGGCTGAAGATGATGATAACATGTGTTGTTGCTGATTACTCAACACTATTAGTGTGTGTGACTGAGTAGGACTTGAAAGAGGTGATGACGACTGTACTTTTTTGCCATATTTGCGTATCCAGGTTCAGACTTTACAATTGTTTGTTCAAACAGTATATAGACAGGCACAGTGCTCCATTTCAGTGTTGGAAGACTGAGCATTTGACTTTCAGCTAACTTTCTAGCCATGTCATCATCTCTCTCACTTTCAACTTCATCTGTACATGAAGAAGAGGAGAATGCTGGAACGATATATTCTAGATCTACATCATCATCATCAGTTATGCCATCCTCAACACTGGTCACCTCTTCTTCTCCACTACTTTAATATTTCTCTAAGCTTTTTAGAGTTCTCAAACAATTTAATTTTACTTTTCCCCTTTGAGTGATTTTCACAACATTCACTGGACAGGTGTTTTTGTGTTTGTCTCACTGTCAGGTACAGTAGTTGGCTCAGCTGCTACAACTTCTTGCACTATGCGATCAACAATGGAATGTTACTTATTGTTATCTTCACTGGTTTTAGATATCTTATAAATAGTTCTTGTTGTTGGTGGTGGAACTTTTGGTGGGATTTTTGACAAAATGCTGCAGCAACCATGACTGCAGTCAGTTTAGATCATTCAATTGAAATTAATGGGAACATTGAATTTACACACAACACGTAACAAATATTATTTTATTTCCCAAAGACATAGTATAAAAGGGGCATGAGTATACCTGTGTTGGTGGGATGAGGAGAAAGAATCAGTTGAGCAGGGAATGTTTTTTGGGGGGTTGTTTACTGGGATTGGCGGGGATTAATAAATAAATACTAAATTCTATTAAAAAAACCCATAAGACACGGTATAAAAGGGTTCTGAGCAAGATGCATGTGTTGGTTGGTGGAGTCTGGGGAATGAATCAGTTGAACAGGGAATTTGTTTTGGGGGATGGGTTCTTGACTGGTACTGGGGGGGATGGTTAATAGAAACATAAATAAAAAAACAAAATAAGAAATTTGTATGTAAAGTGATAGAGACAGGAATCCCCTGACATAAGCTTCCACTGGAGTGGACTGATACTTGACTTGATAGATGTTAGGGACCAGGAACCAGACAGACACAAAAATATCAAATGCAAAACACCTTTATTAAAGTGACAAAAACAGAATCATGATCCAGGAACATAAACCAAAACACAAGCCAGGGTCAGTAACCAAGACAGGTACTCAGCCAAGCCGGAGTCAGAAACACAGAAGTCCACAATGTCAGGAACAAGCCAGGAGTCAGGAGCCAGAAGGATTGTCAGAGGAAGCCAGGTCATACACAGATAAACAGGATCACAGCAGCCAGCAGAAAAAACACAAGGACAATCAGGAATGAAGCCAAGCTGCTTTAAATACCCTAGGAGAGTTGGCTGATAACAGTCAGGTGAGCAATCACAAAGATATCAGCTGATTCAGCCTGATCCAGGAAAGGAAAAGCAGCAGCAATGGATAGCAGAGCTCTTAGAGCTCAGAGTTCAGACAGCAGAATCAAGCAGCAGAGTTAGAGCAGCTCAACCAAACCTTGACAATAGAGTATTTTGTAAGGGATGATTTGTTAGAATTTTTGTTGAGGCCCAAGCCCTGAGGAAACATTGATTTGAAGGACTTAGGCTTGTTAGAAACAAACCCCCCCCCAAAAAAAAAATAGTTGATTTTTGTGAAGGACTATGTTTTTTTATTTATTTATTGTTTTAAAGCACAAGCCCTGAGAAAAAAAGAGAAAGGCCATACTGGCCTAATGCCAGCAGGTCATGTTGACCATTGTCAAATGTCCTCCAAAGTTCATAATTGTGGAATTTGCAATTGTTCTTGCTGCTGCTGCTCCTGCTGAGTTGTTTAAGCAACAGGATGATTAGGTAGCTGAAAGGGAATGGGATCAACAATTGCAGTAACATGGGTGATGGATGATGAAGGTTCCACTTGCCACAACTAGCTCCAGTGATGCACCTGAGGAAGTAGTAGCACCATAACTAGCCCCCACCACTTCTGGTATATGTGTTGCTGCTGTTGACAAGTGTAACCTGTTCTAGTAATCCTGCATTACTTGTTAACCCCATTCCCACTGTGTCATTGGTGGTCTGTGGCACACTAGCTTGCCCCTCGGCATCCTGCTGCCCTTGCAACTCAGCAGCAGCAGGAATTAGAGCAGTTGCAAATTCCGCAAATTCCAAAAGCTGACTGCTGGTTGGAGGAGGTGACAAGCAATGTGACAGAGGGTCACCTAAAGTCACACTTGCCATTTCTTAGTGACGTGAAGAAGGCAGAATGGCAACAGTAGTAACAAGCAGCTGATCTGTGCTTCTGCTGGTGGTGGTGGTATTATTGCGGTGGTGACAATTTTGCCTTCTTCGGGATCATGTTCCACATGGACAATGCCATGGGGGGAAGGGGACTCGCAGGGTCAAGGGAATGGTGTGGACTCACTTGATCACTAGTCTGGATGCTCTTAATTGCTTCCCCTACCACTCTCCTAACACTAGTCACACGGGCTGCTTCACCATCACTGTTACTACTACTACTACTACTCACATGAACCACATAAATGTCAGTCCCTTAGTCTTTCTCCTCACAGTCACTATTAACCGCTCCTTCACTCCTAAAGCTAACAGCTGCTGGACCTTAGTAGTAGTAGTACTTGCACTGGTGGTACTGCTTGGGGATGGCAAGTGTGACTTGGGGTCCCCTGCTATCACACTTGGTATCATCTTCTCCTCCCCCCCCGAGTATTACAAGAAACATTAGTAGCAGCTTCAGCACTGGTAGCAGACAACACTGGTGGCATTTAGGCAGTAATGACAGCAGCCACAGCACTGGTGATGACACTGGCAGCAGGTACAGCACATCTTACAGCAGGCACAGTCAGCTGACCTGTCCTGCTCTCACTACTACTTCCCTTTTCTTCCTCCCTTCCCATTAAATTCCACAAGATCCCTATGGGTGATTTAGTGGGACTGGGAAGCATTGGTTCAGTAGTGCTCACTTCCTCCTTCTCCAAAGACTCAGTGGACACATAAGGGTCCTTTCAGTTCCTCCTTTTACTATTTTTAAACTTTCTCATAGTGATAGTAGTCACCACGAGCCTCTCCTGCCTCAATTTTTCCAAAAGATCACAGCAGAACAGTACAGCACATCTACCTCGCTCTGCAGCTGCTTCCATTGTGTTTTACTTCCGCAAATACGTCACGTTTTTAAAGGTGGCTAAACATTTTGGCCAATGGGTAAAAATGCAAAGATTTTAATCAACAACGTGGTTTTCATGGCATTTCCCATGGGAACACAGCAAGAGATTTTGCCCAACCCTAATCCCTTACACTGTAAAAAAAAACAAAAAAAAAACACATGGTACTTGTTCAACTGCTTCTTTCCCCAGACTCCCCTAAGACAGAGTTAACAGACAGATCAGGAAGAAACATGTATCACAGCTGCCTGTGTCTTCCCACTCAGTCACACAGAATATTGGGGTAATTCTCCTTTGCTCCCTTCTCACATCCCCAGACCCCCTAGGATGGAGATAACCACCAGATCAAAAAGTAACTTGGATGACAGATGCCTATGTCTATTCAATCACACAACATTTTGGGGTACTTGGGGTAAATATATTTTCTCTCTTCTCGCATCCCTAGACTCCTGTAGGACAGAAACTTGGAACACGGCTGCCTATGTCTTCCCAGTCAGTCACGCTGGAGTTTGGGGTATTTGGGGTCAAACTCCTTCCCCTCTTCCTGTCCCCCCACAGTCTCCCAGACTCCCCCAATACAGAGAACAGATTTACTGCCTATAAGACTTCCTAAAATAAGCTTCAACTCCACTTTATTAGCTTGCTTTTCTAGGTCTAAAATGTGCTGCTTTCACACACACAGAATGGCATGCCAAGTGTTTGGGAGAAATTCTGTCTTTCCATTGATTTCAATTCAAAGAACTAGGTGAAAAAAAAAACAGAATAATGGCACTTTTTATAAAATATTTCCTTCTTGGTGAAAAGCACCATTATTCTCTTGTTTCTCTTTTGAGGTAAAAACATTTATACATAGTTGACGAGACCAGAAAAAAACATGAGTCCATGAAGTCCAGCCCATTCCAAAAAAACCCTGTTGATCCAGAGGAAAAAAAAACACTGAAGCCATTTCCAATTAAGCCCCCAAATTCCTTCTTCACTTCAAAGACAGCTAGAAAGTTCTCTGGATCAACAACCTATCTGCATTGAAGTCATCTGTCATAATTCTCAATATTGTTCTGTGCTGGATAGGTATCCATTGCATTTTTGAAAGCATTTACAGTATCTGCAAACACAACATCCAGAGGCAAAGAATCCCATCGCTTTCCCGCCCTTACTGTAAGAAATCCCTGTCTTTGTTTTAGTTGAAAGTGCCTTTCCTCTAGTCTTAATGGATGTTCTCTCATTCTTAGCTCAGTTCTTCGTGTAAATAATTAATTGGATAGTTCTTTGTATTGACCTTGATTATATTTTAAATGGTAATCATATCACCCCTTAGACATCTCTTCTCTAATGTAAACAAACTCCTTTATCCATTTTGATGCACATTGCCACACTTTTTCCAGTTCAATAATGTCTTTATTAATAATCGGTGCCAAAAACTTTTCTAGATGAGGTCTAACCAATGATTTATATAGAGGTATATATTTTGGCACTCTATTGGTCTTGTCCTCTCCTCCAACAAACTGAAAGTTACACTTTTCCTTAGCTTCAGCAGTCTACAATAAAGCATAAAGTGTTCTGCACAGTAGCTACTTCACAAGCGCGGCACTACAAAACCTCAGTTTATGCTTGTCCTCCTTGTTCTTGATGACATAGAAGTGAGTGTGTGTATGTGAAGTATGCACAGTATGTCAAGTTACACCTGCCTGTTTGTATTCGTGTTTGCATTTATGCATGATGAATTTATGTTTGTCTTCAAAGTATCTCAGTAGAATTTCAGGTTCATCCAGCTCAGGTAGGATATTGGATCACCTGCCTGTCTGTCACTTATCAGTCAAAAGGGTTTTGTTTTGTTTTTGTATTCATCAGTCTAAAGTGTCTAGAGATACCAAATCCTGCATCTTCTAGAATCTATTTACAAGTCTATCAAGGTCAGGTCAACTCCTGAAACTAAACCTATAGTAATGTATCAGTAAAACAAGGCATAACAAAACATTTCTATTTTATAAAATCTTAGTATTCTGTTTAGTGTTTTTATAGCTTTGATGACAAAAGAGTATTAATCAAGTTGAAAAAAAAAATCTCCTTAACCGTGATATATTACTAAAGGATTTTAGAAATGATTGATATATTTAAATTCATGGTATGTTTCATGTGCACATTTTTTGACATAATTAGATATTACATTTTTATTTTGGGGTTTTATGGCTCCTGGAGGGATGTCAATGAAACAGACACAGTTTGATGCAAGGCAGTTTGATTTTGGTTTTGTTAAACTGCAGTGTGATTATATGTAATTTTATAAATATACATTTCTCAAGCAAACATTTTCCTGCCAAAAGTAATCACAAAATCATTCATAGTGTATTTTGAAGTGGATATTACAATAGCATTTTGCCTCAAACCTCTTTAAAAGTGTATTTCCTATATTTTGCATAATGATTTTTCCTGTATTTATAATATACTAGCAGTTTGGGACGGCGTTGCCCGTCATGTTATGCAGGAAATGTTTCTTTTTTTTTAAATAAATGTTATGATAGTGAATTATAGCGTAGGGTGTACGTGTCAGAAAGGTACACACAGTGATAGACAGAGACACATGCAACACACACATATACACACACATGCACTGACAACACAAACAGTGACACACAGCTGCAAATCAGAACATAAATACATACAGTGTGAGCAGTGTAAGTAACATACCTCCCAACATTTCATATGGCCAAAGAGGGACACTTGTGTTTTCGGTGGTGTTACTGGGGGCGTGGCTGGTAGTGTATTTTAGAGAATTTTTAACCCTTTGAGTGCCAGGGGGTAAGCAATGCATTGCATCCCCTCTGGCATTGAAATGGTTAAGTTACTCTTTCTGTAAGTGAATGATTTAGAAGAAGATGAAAGTATTTTTTTTACACAGACTAATTTAACAGATATATACAGCAGTTTATTCCCACATTACTGTGGGTTTTATTGATGTGGAGCAATCTGATACACTGGTATATACACCACACAATGTGATCTCCTAAATAGAGGAGCAGAGGGATTTGGGTGTCAAACAGGGACTGTCCCTCCTATACTGTATAGTGCCAGTCCTTATACACAGACACATGCAGACTGTATACTATACAGCAGAGGTTCTCAGCCCATGCCCTCAGTGGCCGCTAACAGGCCAGGACTTAGGAATTTCACTGCTAGAACACAAGTGTGTTGATCAGAGGCTCAGTCATATTGATTAACTCACCTGTGCTCTTAAAAGGAAATTCTAAAATCCTGGCCTGTTAATAGCCACTGAGGGCACAGATTGAGAACCACTGCTATACAGTGCCAGACCATTGTAGAGAATTTTTAACCCTTTGAGTGCCAGGGGGTAAGCAATGCATTGCATCTCCTCTGGCACTGAAATGGTTAAGTTACTCTTTCTGTAAGTGAATGATTTAGAAGAAGATGAAAGTATTTTTTTACACAGACTAATTTAACAGATATATACAGAAGTTTATACCCACATTACCGTGGGTTTTACTGATGTGGAGCAATCTGATACACTTGTACATTAGGCTGACCAGACCTCACCTTTAACCAGTGACACATATGAAAAATGCATACTGCAGGGCTGCTTTGATTTTGGTGCACTCCTGAAATATGCTTATTTCCTATGTGTCCCCGGTTAAAGGTGAGGTCTGGTCAGCCTACTGTATATACACCACACCGTGTGATCTCCTAAATAGAGGAGCAGAGGGATTTGGGTGTCAAACAGGGACTGTCCCTCCTATACTGTATAGTGCCAGTCCTTATACACAGACTGTATACTATACAATGCCAGACCATATATAAATAGTTTGTCATACATGCTATACAGTGAGCTATGTACAGCATGGAGATGATTGCAGGAACTGGCACCTCTACTTACAGACAGACTGACAAACAACCTGCTCTCTTTCTCTCTCTTTGTGCAATATATAAATACAGTCACATCCATGTCTCTGCCATTACCAGCTCAGCTGAAGCCTTGCTCTGCACTGCCTGATCACCTCTCTGCCGTTGTTTCCACTTTCTCAGCAAGCCAGTATCCTCCTGCTGATTGTTTAGAAATCAGCTCACTTGTAGTAATTAGCAGAGCTGTGTAGGCTCAAAGACAGGGAATGAAGAAGCTGCATAATACAGATTGGACCATGGCCTTCCAGCTGTAGCTTGAACATTGTTCCCATCATCCTCAGCGTGCGTGTGTGTATATGTGTGTATGTGTCTGCTAGTGTGTGTGTGGGAGGGCATGTGCATGTGTCTGTGGTGTAGGAGTGAGTGGCAGCCATTTTTTTTTTCAGCCTTAGATAGTGGTGGGCGGGCTGGATAGTGGGGGCAGGCCAAAAATCACACTCCCACAGAATCACCCAATGGCAGCAGTAATCCTTTTTACTGCCGCCCCTGGGTGTGTTTTGCCAGGCACAAAGTCTTCTTTTATATATATAGATTGTTCTGTAGCTTATAGAACATGAGACTCATTTAATAAGAACTTAAAAAAGCTGTTGGTCAAACCAGACAATTCCCTTTGATTTAAATGGGGCTAGTCTCAATACATGTACACTTCTTTAGTATTTAAAATTATAAAAGTAGAGATTAGTGAAATGCAGATGATTCATAGCTTAGGTCAAAGAATCCCGGGTCCATCTCAATCAAAACAAATAGTGAAGGGACGTGGAGATGGGGGGGATTGTAAAAGGGAAACTAATAAGGGTGGAAAAGGGATCTAGGAACATGGAACCGCAAATGGGGTAAGATGTAGAGTAGAGTGGGAGCAAGTATTTGCCATGGGGAGATAGAAGGAAAAGGGGTGGGAGCAAGGACTGGCCAGAGAGGAAAGAGAAGCAAGCCAAAAAGGGAAGCTGACTGAACTTCAGGCCATGAAGGAGAGGGAGCCAGTCCCCAGGATGCTGATAAAGAGCCTAGCAGGGGTGAAGGAGGAAAACACAGACAATGATGCCAGAGCATAGGTGAGAAGAAGGGATAAGGATAGAGAGAGTGGGAAAAAGTCTGTGGGAAGAGACAACCATCAGAACTGCATAAAGATGTTCTCTTTCCTTGCTCAGACAAGTGCATTGGGCAGGATCTTGCTGTGGTTGACATCTGAGATTAAGTGAACCTGTTTTATTTATTTTTAATGCTAATCATTGGATCAGATTTCCAGGTTAAAAACACAAACAAAATCACCCCAAAAAACCAACCGCTAAACATAATTTCTTTGCCCATCCCTAGTTAAAAAAACCTCAAAGGGTTTATCTTAACTCTGTTGCACAGTTATTTTGCTCAAGAATTAGAGCAGTTCTTGTTTTTAAATCAGCCTTAATGTGCTTTTCTCAACTCTTGTTTAGTTTTTCATTTGCTTACATTTGTTTGGGTCATTTATCTTTTGCCTGTTTCATCCCCTATTCTTGTTTATTCATAATGACATGTTCATTTAGTTGATGAATATATCGATAATATACTGCATTTTGCAATTGAAAGAAACGTTCCTTACTGATATAATTTTAATTATGAAACTCCTTAATCACTGAACAGGAACCAAAACACCCTTTTTAATTATGATGATCTATGGAGAGGCTCTATTGAAAATGGGAATCATGATTTTCATGAAGGAATTTAGACAAAGGAATATAGACAATTAACAAGGTAGTAATTTAATTTGCTTCTTGTGACGTAGTGAAATAAAGGTCAACACATTTGTCACTGTTACTTGACACACACAGTATAAATTACCGAATACAATAGCTCCTTTAGTTAACATGCATGATATTTCATCAGCTTCTGTTTGAGTAATTATATAGTCACACTGCATTTGAATTTAAACTGAAATTCATGTAATGACAATTTTTCTGAAATTACATATGACCTAAAGCAGCCTTATAATTATCTCTATAAAATCATATGTAGAGCCACAACTTTAAACCTTTAAAGAAAATATTTTAAGGCCTTCACATATTTTAACTAAAGTAATGTTCATTATTAGACAAAAACAAGAATGATCAACAATGGAAGAATAGACAGGAAAAACGTAACTCTCTGCAGTGCTGCTTCAGACAAAATATATCCTCACCACTCGGATAAAAAACAATGAGTACAACAAGAAATATCTAAAGCGCTACTGCTTTGACAGAATGAAAATCAGAGAATATAAAATATATTTATTTATTTTAAAATGTAACACCAATCTCTATAACAAGGGTTAAACTGCAAAGAAATGAGTTGTAATTATCAATGGCCCTCAGTGACCTGTTGGAAAATATAAGATGTCAAATGTTTCCAGATGTAAGATAGACTAACAATGTATTTGGTATAAAATGTGTCCCATCACCCCAAAAATGTAACCTCATCCACAGAACATGTGTCTCCATACACCTGTTTCTGTTAGATGGGCCCGTATATGGTACAAACAGAACACAAGTCTCCAAACACTCTTGTCACGTTACTCACAACCCAGACATCATATGGCCCTCAATAGTTCAAATTGACCCCTCAAATTAATAAGATCTCACTATAATTTTGAAAACACAATATATTATACTAATCTCACATACCCATACATATGAGACGCGATATGTATATTAAATGATGGTAATAGTAAAACAATTATGTGTTTAACTGTGTTCCAACCTAAACCAAAGCTATATGCATCTCAGATACATCCGTAAAAGGTGCAATACTAATGGTTGGTTTTGCTCTTATTTTGGTTACACTAAGAATTATACTATGGTTAGAAACTTATTGTGTACGCAAGCTGAAAACACATGTATAGGCTGCAACATATATAGTACCATCTTTCATGGATTACAATCACCATAGAATCGGTATGTATAATAAACACTTGTATAAAATAAATTAGTCACGATGATATTGTAACATAGAATAGATATCTACAAGACAATCGCCACCGTAATCTAGTATATATGCCCTAAAATCTTAATAAACAACCACTCAAATTCCACGATAGAAGATGGAGGAGCTTATTAAAAAGACTAGATATCTTCACTGCAGATGACAGATATCAAACAAAAAACAGACTAATTTCAAACGGAACCTATAATGGATTCATTTGCTTGTGAGAACAACTTTGCCTTTAATTGATCTTAATTTCTTTTCCTTTACTTGATCTTAATTTCTTTATTCCTGCATTTGCTCAGTGTATAGTTTTACCAGTGATATTTGTTCAAATATATTTCCACATTCTTTAAATATTGTCCCATGTGAGATCTCAAACTTGGAACTTATAAACTGGTAATTAGTTGTTCTTCTTTAAAGTGTATCCCAACTGTGGTCCAATGTTCTTATGTTGTTCTTGTGGGTAGACTGTTTGTCCTTAATCTACATAGAAGTAGAAGTCAGAGATGCTCAAATAGACTCATGAGCTTGCAAGGGTATGCAAAAGCTCACTGGGACTGTGTCGCCACACCCAGGGTGCAATCTCTTTTAGCTCACAAATGCCATACACAGAGAGGAAATCTTCTGAAGCATATCATACAGGTCCTGCCAAAATGACAGTCCAGCCATGAAATGCCAGACAATTCCTCTCTGAACAAGGGAAGCAGCTAACCCCAGACGTACATTTTGGCCTTCTTGGGCCTTGTCGGTGAGCTGATCCCTCTAGGCACTTGTGAGCAAGGGGTCCACGTCTGGATTCCCCCATTACCGAGTGAGCTTTTGCATACCCTTGCAGGCTCATGAGTCTAGTTGAGCATCTCTGACTTTCTACTTGTCCTTAATCTACCCTAAATATTCCCACTATTATGTGAAGGTATGTGACTATGTCAAGACTTGAATTGTCCCAATATGCTTAAAACGATAAGGTATACTGTTGAAGATTTACCTTTAATCATAGAGTCGGTCACAGCGGTAACTGCTTATAGCATGTAGGTGTTTATGCAGTCAAGATCAAAAAGACTTGCATTACCTTTGCTCACCTTGCCTTGGATCATTAATCAAGGTTACAGAGTTGATTGCTTATTTCGGTATTGGTCCCAACTTTAGCTGTTTGTTCCAATATTGGTCACTTGTAACAGTGCACAGGTGTTTGTAAACTCGGCGTCTACAAGGCTTGGATCGCCATTGCACATGTTTCTTGCACTGGGGAATAAAATTATTATTTCTTATTTCTTGATAACAGTTATACTGACTGTTGTTGATACCCACTAGTATGCCTGTATCAAAATTTCCTTGATTCTCCAACGTTGAAACTAACTTCATCATCAGGGAAAAAAAAGTATATCCATATGTCTCCATCTTCTTGTTTTATATATAATAAGCTCCTTCTATCTGCAATCATACCGACCCCAAAAGATAACCCCTCCATTTTTGGACACAATTGAACATAATAGTAAAAATATTATAACAATAAAAAATAAGAATAAACTATATTCTAATGACCATGAATCTTATATATTAATCACCATTAATGCAGATTAGTTTATCGGACTTACGATGTGCCATCACATCTATTGTATTGCTTGCCTAGAATAAAAATACATTTATCCCATGCTGCTAATTGATCTCTATAAGAAATCAGAATGATAACATTGTATCATATAATAATATCTACTAAACTACCTCAAAAATATAAAATAAAATTACCCGTTCCACTTTTGGACACAATTAGACAAAATATGACCCTATCTTGGCCACAAATCTTTTTATGATTGTAGATAAGAACGAAAACTATATCATGATAGCTATAGGTTTTGTATTACACTATTCTTCACTATATCATACTTGATTAGCAATAATAAGGTGTACCATCATATTTTGTATATTGCTAACCTAAATCAAAATATTAACCCTATGTTGGTAATGGGTCCCTAAAAAAAAATATATAATAATATTAACAAGAATGAACAAAAGCAGAAAATGACTGTTTAACAGCTAGTTACTAATCAGAAGCATCACATTTTAGCTCTCTAGTGCCATTAACAAGGAGAAATTTCCAAGTACAAGCAATATCTGCTTTCTACCTCAACAAACAAGAAGACACCGGAGGGGGTGCTAAGCCTAAGATTAAGTGATACATTCACGAAACACGTTAGGCGCTTCATTATCTTGTACATCTATGTTTTGTAGTCCGTTCGCAACCTGTTAATTTTTGGAACTATTTTTTTAATAAGGATGAATAAAATTATTTTTTATTGAATACGGGTTGGATTTCCTTGGTTGGTGATGAACGGCGGATCAGTTGTAGCACCTCCTCCGGTGTCTTCTTGTTTGTTGAAGCCCGTGGCCAGGACTCTGGGGGTATCTCCGGATCCGCAACGGCTTTTGCCGTGGTGAGTAGTTTTATATTAAGAAATAAGTTTTTCTGTTAAAAGGATAGTAACACTTCGTTTTAACTTTATTTTATTTTGTAGGCATTAAAAAAACATGAAGAATGATATAAGTCTTATCTCTCAAACCTTTATGGTTTATGAGATATTCACAAGCAAAGTTCCCCTCCCGCCCCTTTTACCTAGTGTAAGCCATCTCTTCTCAGATGTGAATCTGGTTGTATGACAGTACAGATAACAGAAGGGGACAATCTTCTTCCTATGAGAACAATGAAAGCCCTTCCCCCCTTGACAAGTTTTTCAGCTTTTTCCATTATCTTAATTGAAGATTGTCCCTCTCTGCAGTCTACCTGGGCATCTCCCTTCTGATCTGGTTGAACAGGGGGGGATACTTTGTTTGTGAATATCTCTTAAACCATAAAGGTTTCAGAGATAAGACTTATATCATTCTTCATGTTTTTTTAATGCCTACAAAATAAAATAAAGTTAAAATGAAGTATTACTATCCCTTTAAGTTTATTTAGGCATTTAGCAGTCGATCTCTATTTTCTATTGTGTATTCTGCTTTCTACCTCAGTCAGCCTCTCACATGTTTTGGATACTTATATTCCTATAGCTAAAATCCAAGTCCTCTGTCCAGTTAAAGAAAATGAGCACAAAATCCTGTACATGCTACAGGGGTGAAGTTCTGATTTGGTTGCATTACAGTCTTAATGCTAGAAGAGATGTGCAGTAAAAGTATTTATGCACAGGTGTGGGTGAAGAAGGATTTACAAGCAATGTATATTGCTATTAATGTATATTGCATCATGAAGGTTTCAGAAACTCATCTAATGTCATGTTATACAGGTTCCTCAGTCTATAGAGAAAGCAACAAATGAGCGTTTCTGGAGCAACTCACCTGTACTATATGGGTGAAATGCAAATTCCTATTGATATACAAATGTTAGAGAGGTCTATAATATATTGTAGAGCTCAGCACTGGATACCTTACTACCAAACAAGGGGTGGAAACCTCAATTTAAATCAATTATATTACTCCATTAGTATGCTAAGAAATTGTCCATATTTCCCTATGCACTTTGTTAGACACATTATGCTTTATGGTCAAGAGGAGAAGAATGAGCAGATGAATAGGATTACAATGGGGTCAATGCAACTCCACCAGTGAAGATCTACCAGTGGCTGTGCTTCAGGGAAGACACTGCAGAGTACAATGCCCATACCAGCTCATAGATTCTGTCATTGTATGGACTTTGATACCAGCAGCCCCACATCATACACAAGAAGATGTCAAGAAGTTACACCACATCTTCAGTCTTTTGTTTAACATAGGTTTCTAACCCTTTCAGTGCCAAAAGTTTTAGGAGTTTTTTCTGTCCGGGAGGACAGACACATTTTCAAAATGTTTGCTATAAATCTGTTTTGGTGTCATCCTCGTAGATATCTTTCTAGTTATATAAGGTAAACTATATATAATGGGTTATTTTTACAAGAACTTCAGCTTTTTCACAGTACCTTGCATGAATTAAATTTTATGTTTTGTGACAAGCTATGATGCCATAAATACAACAAATTTGAAAATGTACTTAAAGAGAACTATCACCCCAAATAAAGTCTCCAGCCAACAATTATCCATCTAGCGATAAGCTCAACAATAGGATTATTAGCCAGCATAGTTACTGAGTTAGTCACAAATCCTACTTGTACCAAGGCTAATTGCCAAGCAACAGCGTAGACATCTTGCGTACAGACATCTGCGCATCTGCTGGTCTCCCCTAAGGGACATGGCATGGTGCCTTTAGGTCTCACTGTTACAGTGTATGTTGGTGTCAGTGACTACCAGTGAGCAGTGAAACAAATCTAGGATGGCAGCAGTGTACATAACAGTACAAACAGTATAAGGCCAATTCTATCAATTGTCAGTAGATGGCAGTCTATCATAATTTAAATAAACCTACCTATAGGTTTACTACTGAGCATGTGCACCAATTATGGTTATGAACATTAAAGGAGCAGTAAACGTTTTTTTTTTTAATAAAAAAAATGTATATTGTTGAGCTTTTCATGCTGAATAAAACAATGATACTCCATGCTGAGTTGTTTTGTTCAGCGTTATTACAGTTTGTTTTAAAGTTAACTTTACCTCTAGTCATAGGATTTAAATCTGGTATTCTGGGCATTCTCTCAGAAAGGAGAGTCACTGATAAACAGTTCTCCATAGAATGTGATAGAATATGCGTAGTCATGCTGTCAGTTTAAACTTTCAGGAAGTAATCACACTGTCACTCACTTTTGACCTATTATGACATTTGAATCAAACACTTAACACTGAGAAAGCCCTATAACATTTAGATTTCCATTAGAATGTTACTTCTCTTTTAAACAGGTTCTACTGATCTGATTTGCAAGCATTAAAATTAAGCAGATGCTACTCATCAGACCCTTCACTCTTTTGGTGGTCATGTATAGGCTACTTTGTGCTGTAGCTCTGATTACAATTTCTCATAGAATCAAATGTAAAAAAAATATTTTTGGTAATGAGAAACTACACAACCAATTTTCCTGCAGCAACCAAAAGTTACCATTAAAAGAGAAATGTCAACTAACATAGAACCTTCACTCATTCGTAACTCTAGAAGACCTATCGGTCTCTGATCACATTTCCTGAAAGTAGAAAATGACTGAAGTGTATTTGTAAAGAAATTCATGAAACAATTACATTTTATGAGAGGGTTCCATTTCCATGTGTGCTGAGGTCCCTGGTAGCCTGGGTCCTAGTTTAAAATAAAAAAAATGGCTGACAGGAGCCATTTTGCTGCCATTTAACTCAGCATTCAAGGAATACATATAGGAAGCAAGTATGGTGCATGTATTGTAAGTTATTGTTAGGGCTATGAGGGATGACCCTCAGGATTTTCTTCCCCCCTGCTTATTTAGTAAATCTAGTAGTTCTATGAGTGCACAAGTGATATTGCAAAAGGTCTTCAAGTTAAGGTATGACTTCTTGCAAATGATACAGGGATCTGCAAAAGGATACACTTTCCAGGGGGAATAAGCCAAATGACAAATTATTTAAGTAAATTAGAAGAATGGAGAAGAGTGTCTCAGCTGCAGTTTAATGTTAATAAATGTAAAGAAATGCACTTGGGACATCAAAATCCAAAGGAAAAATATACTATTAAGGATACTGTACTGTCAGAGACAACAGAGAAAAGGGATTTGGGAGTAATTATTTCTAATGACCCCATCTCAAGAAAGATGTAGATACTCCAGAGAAAATTCAGAGAAGTGCTACTAAAATGGTGACTGGTTTACAGGAAAAAAATCTCAGGATAGACTAAAGGATCTGAACATGTATAGCTTGGAGGAGAGAAGAGAAGAGAGGGGATATGATAGAAACATTCAAATACATGAAGGGATTCAACAAAGTGCAGGGGGAAAGTACATTTCAAAGGAGTAAAAATGTTAGTACAAGAGGCCATAGTCTAAAACTAGAGGGACACAGGTTTAGACTAGTGATGAGCGAGCACCCCAATGCTCGGGTGTTCGGGTGCTCTGACCGAGCACCCCCTGAGGCTCGAGTGCTCGGCCGAACACCCGAGCCCCATTGAAGTCAATGGGAGGACTCGAGCATTACACCAGGCACCCCCTGCTCTGATGAGGGGAGGGTGCCTGGTCCATAGGAAAAGGGCAGAAAAGGATGGAAACACCACAGAAATGGTTCAGGGACAGCATAGGGAGGATGTCTGGATGCATCTTGGACTCCAACATCGCTGCTGGGAACGATCTTTCGCCCGTAGTACGCCATTTTTACAGACTGACCATAAAACACACAAAAAGGAAAATAAAAACGACTTTAGGCGAAAAATCGTTACCAAACAGTATTTGCTGTATATTTACTTGTATATCATCTGCAAATTCTGCAAAAAATTTCCTTGATTTTCTGAACTGAGGCCATGATTAAGAGGGAAACGTGCGCAGAGGCAAATTCTCCCAAAAATGTCCTTGATTTTCAGAATTGAGGCCATGATTAAGAGGGAAACGTGCGCAGAGGCAAATTCTCCCAAAAATTTCCTTGATTTTCAGAACTGAGGCCATGATTAAGAGGGAAACGTGCGCAGAGGCAAATTCTCCCAAAAATTTCCTTGATTTTCAGAACTGAGGCCATGATTAAGAGGGAAACGTGCGCAGAGGCAAATTCTCCCAAAAATTTCCTTGATTTTCAGAATTGAGGCCATGATTAAGAGGGAAACGTGCGCAGAGGCAAATTCTCCCAAAAATTTCCTTGATTTTCAGAACTGAGGCCATGATTAAGAGGGAAACGTGCGCAGAGGCAAATTCTCCCAAAAATTTCCTTGATTTTATTGAACTGAGGCCATGATTAAGAGGGAAACGTGCGCTGAGCTGACCATCTAAAACATTATGGGTGAGGGTCTGCTGCAGAGCTGACCATCCTAAACATTATATGCGAAGGCCCGCTAGTGAGCTGACGCTATAAAACATTATATGAGAGGGCCCGCTAGAGAGCTGACCCAATAAAACATTATATGAGAAGGCCCGCTGGTGAGCTGACCTATATAAAAATTGTCAAACAGGGCCCGCTGGTGAGCTGGCCCTATATAAAAATTATATCACAGGGCCCGCTGGTGAGCTGGCCCTATATAAAAATTATATCACAGGGCCCGCTGGTGAGCTGGCCCTATATAAAAATTATATCCCAGGGCATATGGAAGAGGAGGAGGAGGATGAGAAGATTAAGAGTCAACCATATACCCGTTTTTTGGGTGGAAGGGGTGAATGGGAATACAGAGTATTCCCATCATTGTAAATAATATATGTAAAGTGAGTTTATGTTCCCCCGGGGCTTTCCTCCAGTGGAGTGGAGAAGTCAGGGGAAATCCAGGCCTTGTTCATTTTTATAAGTGTCAACCTATCAGCATTGTCGGTGGAAAGGCGGATACGCTTATCTGTTATGATGCCACCAGCAGCACTAAATACCCGCTCAGACAGAACGCTGGCGGCAGGGCAGGCCAGCACCTCCAAGGCGAAGAGTGCCAGTTCATACCACGTGTCCAGCTTGGACACCCAGTAGTTGTAAGGCACAGAGGGATCATTGAGGACGCTGACACGGTCTGCTACGTACTCCTTCACCATCTTCCAAAACTTTTCCCTCCTTGTGACACTAGGCTGCGCATCAGGGTGAGGGTGCTGGCGGGGTGTCATGAAGGTGTCCCACGCCTTGGAGAGTGTTGCCCTGCCTTTCTCGGAACTGCTGTGTGCTCCCCTTTTCTCCCCTTCTCGGTTGGCCAAGGTAGCACGTACTCTGCCGCCAGCGTTGTCAGATGGAAAATTTTGGAGCAATTTTTCGACAAGAACCTTCTGGTATTGCACCATTTTGCTTGTCCTCTCCACCGGAGGAATGAGAGATGAGAAATTCTCTTTGTAGCGGGGGTCCAGAAGGGTGAACACCCAGTAATCCGTGTTGTTTAAAATGCGTATAACGCGTGGGTCAAGGGAAAGGCAGCCTAACATAAAGTCAGCCATGTGTGCCAGAGTACCAACAGTCAAGATTTCGCTGTCCTCACCAGGAGGATGACTCTCAATATCCTCATCCTCTTCCTCCTCTTCTGCCCACCCACGCTGAAGAGATGGAACTAAAGTTCCATGGCTACCCTCTGTAGCGGAGGCAACCGTGTCTTCCTCCTCCTCCTCCTCCTCCTCCGCCTCCTCCAATTGTCGCTGAGAAGACGAAGTGAGGGTGCTCTGGCTATCACCTTGTGTAAGCTCTTCCTCCCCCATTTCCACCTCATCCACATGCAAAGCGTCGGTTTTAATTGTGAGCAGCGAGCGTTTCAGTAGACACAGAAGTGGGATGGTTACACTGATAATAGCGTTATCGCCGCTCACCATCTGTGTCGATTCCTCAAAATTGCGTAAAACCTCGCAGAGGTCTGACATCCATTCCCACTCCTCACTTCTGATTACAGGAAGTTGAACGGAGAGGCGACGACCGTGTAACAGCTGGTACTCCACTACTGCCCTCTGCTGCTCACAAAGCCGGGCCAACATGTGGAAGGTGGAGTTCCAGCGCGTGCTCACGTCACACAGCAGCCGGTGAGCTGGCAATTGTAAGCGCTGCTGCAGCTTCAACAGGCCGGCCGAAGCTGTAGATGACTTACGGAAATGTGCACACACGCGGCACACCTTGGTCAAGAGATCATGCACATTGGGGTAGGTTTTTAGAAATCGCTGCATCACTAAATTAAATACATGCGCTAGGCATGGTACGTGTGTGAGCTTGCCGAGCTCCAAAGCCGCCACCAAGTTACGCCCATTATCACACACAACCATGCCTGGTTGCAGGTTGAGTGGCGAGAGCCACTGCTCGGTCTGGTGACTAATCCCCTGCAACAGCTCTGAGGCCGTGTGCTGTTTGTCCCCAAGGCAGATCAGCTTCAGCACGTCCTGTTGACGCTTCCCCACTGCAGTGCTACACTGCTTCCAGCTACTGGCTGATGGGGGAGTGGCGCTGCGTGTAGAGAATTCGGAGGTGGAAACGGAGGAGGAGGAGCCAATAACGTAGGTGCTGGCGGAAACCCTGATGTAGGTAGGGCCCGCAATCCTCGGCGTGGGTAGCACCCGTGCCATCCCAGGGTCCGAGTCGCTCCCAGCCTCCACGACATTCACCCAATGTGCCGTCAGGGAAATGTAGCGTCCCTGGCCACAAGCACTTGTCCATGTGTCAGTCGTTAAGTGGACCTTCCCAGTAACTGCGTTGGTCAGGGCACGGGTGATGTTACGGGACACATGGTGGTGTAATGCGGGGATGGCACACCGGGAAAAGTAGTGGCGGCTGGGGACCGCGTACCGAGGGACAGCTGCTGCCATCAGGCTGCGGAAGGACTCAGTGTCCACAAGCCTAAATGGCAGCATTTCGATGGCCAGTAATTTGGAAAGGTGTGAGGTTAGTGCTATGGCCTGTGGGTGGGTGGCTGGGTATTTTCGCTTGCGCTCAAATGCCTGGGGTAACGACATTTGGATGCTGCACTGGGACAGGGAAGTGGATGTGGTCGCTGATGGTGCTTCAGATGGTACAGGTGCAGGGCGGGAGGTATGCGGGCCTGCGCCTTCGACAGGCGATTGGCCGGCACCGAAAACAGGGGAAGAGGAGGCAGTGGTGTGGCCTGCAGACACAGATGGGCGATCCAGGCGTTCCTCCCACTTACTACGGTGCTTGGATGCCATGTGTCGGATCATGCTGGTGGTGGTGAGGTTTCTAGTGTTCATGCCTCGGCTCATTCTGGTGTGGCACAGGTTGCAAACTACAATTCTTTTGTCGTCCGCACTTTCCTTAAAAAAACGCCATACCGCGGAACACCTACCCTTTGGCAAGGTAGATTTACGCAAGGGGGTGCTCCGTGGAACATTTGCGGTCCGGTTTGGTGCGGTCCGCCTTCTTTCTGTAGCCACACCACTGCCTCTTCCAGCCTGTTGCGGTGCTGCAGATGGCTCACCCTCAGGACTGCTGTCATCGCTCGGCTCTACACCTTCCCAGGTGGGGTCAGTCACCTCATCGTCCACCAAGTCCTCCTCCACTTCCTCACTATGATCATCCTCCTCAAGTCTTGATCCCACCACATACTCAGTCATTGACAACTGTATAACATTCTCCTCAACAAGGTCTTGAGACGGAAATAGTGGTTGATTTAATGGCAACTGTGTCTCATCATTATCATCATCATCCACTACTTCCTTTGACCTTAAATGCCGTTCACATCTGTCATCTTCTTGTGATTGGGTAGCCTCTAGAGGTTGTGAATCAGGGCACAAGATGTCATGTTCCTCTGCAAGCGTGCTTGGAGAGAGGGTCAAATGAAGGATTGGTGATGAGACGAGCTCCTCACTATATCCCAGTGTGGGATCACTTCTTTGACCAGACCGTGTATGGTGGGAGGAAGGATGATCAGAGTGAGGATTATGTTGACCAGACTCTTGGCTACTGAGAGTGGACTTGGTGGAAGACAGGGTGGTGCTTAACCGACTGGAAGCAGTATCAGCTGTCATCCAACCGACCACCTGTTCGCAGTGGTCGGACCTCGAGAGTGATGTCCTGCGACGCCCTGTAAAATTAGACATGAAGCTAGGTATGGTGGATGTCTTTCTTTCTTGTGCTCTGGCACCAGGCACAGTTTCTCCGCGTCCTGACCCGCGCCCTGAACTATCAGGATCACGTCCACTTCCCCGTCCCTTTTTACCCGCCTTCTTCATCTTACACGGAATATGTGACTTTAATATTTGAGTTTGAAAACTTAACAGTATTTCTTCCTATTCTGCAACTGTGCAGAGTACACAGAATAGGCTGCTAAACTGCGGTGACACACACTGAATGGAAAATGTGACTTTAATATTTGAGTTTGAAAACTTAACAGTATTTCTTCCTATTCTGCAACTGTGCAGAGTACACAGAATAGGCTGCTAAACGGCGGTGACACACACTGAATGGAATATGTGACTTTAATATTTGAGTTTGAAAACTTAACAGTATTTCTTCCTATTCTGCAACTGTGCAGAGTATACAGAATAGGCTGCTAAACGGCGGTGACACACACTGAATGGAATATGTGACTTTAATATTTGAGTTTGAAAACTTAACAGTATTTCTTCCTAGTCTGCAACTGTGCAGAGTACACAGAATAGGCTGCTAAACGGCGGTGACACACACTGAATGGAATATGTGACTTTAATATTTGAGTTTGAAAACTTAACAGTATTTCTTCCTATTCTGCAACTGTGCAGAGTACACAGAATAGGCTGCTATACGGCGGTGACACACACTGAATGGAATATGTGACTTTAATATTTGAGTTTGAAAACTTAACAGTATTTCTTCCTAGTCTGCAACTGTGCAGAGTACACAGAATAGGCTGCTAAACGGCGGTGACACACACTGAATGGAATATGTGACTTTAATATTTGAGTTTGAAAACTTAACAGTATTTCTTCCTAGTCTGCAACTGTGCAGAGTACACAGAATAGGCTGCTAAACGGCGGTGACACACACTGAATGGAATATGTGACTTTAATATTTGAGTTTGAAAACTTAACAGTATTTCTTCCTAGTCTGCAACTGTGCAGAGTACACAGAATAGGCTGCTAAACGGCGGTGACGAACACAGAATGGAATATGTGACTTTAATATTTGAGTTTGAAAACTTAACAGTATTTCTTCCTAGTCTGCAACTGTGCAGAGTACACAGAATAGGCTGCTAAACGGCGGTGACACACACTGAATGGAATATGTGACTTTAATATTTGAGTTTGAAAACTTAACAGTATTTCTTCCTAGTCTGCAACTGTGCAGAGTACACAGAATAGGCTGCTAAACGGCGGTGACACACACTGAATGGAATATGTGACTTTAATATTTGAGTTTGAAAACTTAACAGTATTTCTTCCTATTCTGCAACTGTGCAGAGTACACAGAATAGGCTGCTAAACTGCGGTGACGAACACAGAATGGAATATGTGACTTTAATATTTGAGTTTGAAAACTTAACAGTATTTCTTCCTAGTCTGCAACTGTGCAGAGTACACAGAATAGGCTGCTAAACGGCGGTGACACACACTGAATGGAATATGTGACTTTAATATTTGAGTTTGAAAACTTAACAGTATTTCTTCCTAGTCTGCAACTGTGCAGAGTACACAGAATAGGCTGCTAAACGGCGGTGACACACACTGAATGGAATATGTGACTTTAATATTTGAGTTTGAAAACTTAACAGTATTTCTTCCTAGTCTGCAACTGTGCAGAGTACACAGAATAGGCTGCTAAACGGCGGTGACACACACTGAATGGAATATGTGACTTTAATATTTGAGTTTGAAAACTTAACAGTATTTCTTCCTAGTCTGCAACTGTGCAGAGTACACAGAATAGGCTGCTAAACTGCGGTGACGAACACAGAATGGAATATGTGACTTTAATATTTGAGTTTGAAAACTTAACAGTATTTCTTCCTAGTCTGCAACTGTGCAGAGTACACAGAATAGGCTGCTAAACGGCGGTGACACACACTGAATGGAATATGTGACTTTAATATTTGAGTTTGAAAACTTAACAGTATTTCTTCCTAGTCTGCAGCTGTGCAGAGTACACAGAATAGGCTGCTAAACGGCGGTGACACACACTGAATGGAATATGTGACTTTAATATTTGAGTTTGAAAACTTAACAGTATTTCTTCCTATTCTGCAACTGTGCAGAGTACACAGAATAGGCTGCTAAACTGCGGTGACGAACACAGAATGGAATATGTGACTTTAATATTTGAGTTTGAAAACTTAACAGTATTTCTTCCTAGTCTGCAACTGTGCAGAGTACACAGAATAGGCTGCTAAACGGCGGTGACACACACTGAATGGAATATGTGACTTTAATATTTGAGTTTGAAAACTTAACAGTATTTCTTCCTAGTCTGCAACTGTGCAGAGTACACAGAATAGGCTGCTAAACGGCGGTAACACACACTGAATGGAATATGTGACTTTAATATTTGAGTTTGAAAACTTAACAGTATTTCTTCCTAGTCTGCAACTGTGCAGAGTACACAGAATAGGCTGCTAAACGGCGGTGACACACACTGAATGGAATATGTGACTTTAATATTTGAGTTTGAAAACTTAACAGTATTTCTTCCTATTCTGCAACTCTGCACAGTACACAGAATGTGCTGCTAAACTGCGGCGAAGCACACTGAATGGAATATGTGACTTTGATATTTTAGTTTGAAGACTTAACAGTATTTCTTCCTATTCTGCAAGTCTGCACAGTACACAGAATGTGCTGCTAAACTGCGGCGAAGCACACTGAATGGAATATGTGACTTTGATATTTTAGTTTGAAGACTTAACAGTATTTCTTCCTATTCTGCAACTCTGCACAGTACACAGAATGTGCTGCTAAACTGCGGCGACGCACACTGAATGGAATATGTGACTTTGATATTTTAGTTTGAAGACTTAACAGTATTTCTTCCTATTCTGCAACTCTGCACAGTACACAGAATGTGCTGCTAAACTGCGGCGAAGCACACTGAATGGAATATGTGACTTTGATATTTTAGTTTGAAGACTTAACAGTATTTCTTCCTATTCTGCAACTCTGCACAGTACACAGAATGTGCTGCTAAACTGCGGCGACGCACACTGAATGGAATATGTGACTTTGATATTTCAGTTTGAAGACTTAACAGAATGTGCTCTAATCTGCAACTTTGCACACTAAACAGAATGTACTCTAATCTGCAACTTTGCACACTAAACAGAATGTGCTCTAATCTGCAACTTTGCACACTAAACAGAATGTGCTCTAATCTGCAACTGTGCACACTAAACAGAATGTGCTCTAATCTGCAACTTTGCACACTAAACAGAATATATATATTTTTTTTTTTTTTTTTTTTTTTTTTTCCCCCACACAAAATAACCTGCTGACCCCACACACAGTAGTCCTAAAAAGGACTTTTGGTTCTTTTTTTTCACAATTTTGATTGTTTTCCTCCCTACACTGCCTTTCCCTTCCTATCCTCAGCTCTCCCTGGCTAAGACTGAGCCGAACTCGATGGTCAGGTGCTATACAGCACCCGACCACGGGTTCTGGCCAGCCAATCAGTGTAATGCCAGCAGCCAACATGGCTGCTGGCATTACACCGATGTCAGAGCCTCCCTGCACGTTTATTGGCTGCGCAGCAGCCGCAAAACGTGCGGGGAGGAGACCCGAACATGGCGGGCGAGCACATGCGGTACTCGTACGAGTACCGCCATGTGCCGAGCAGAGCGATGCTCGAGCCGATCCGAGCATCGGCCGAGCATGCTCGCTCAACACTAGTTTAGACATAATGTAAGAAAGTTTTACTTCAATGAGAGGGAAGTAGATAAGTGGAATAGCCTACCATTAGAAGTGGTAGAAGTTAATACAGTGAGGGAATATAAGCATGTATGGGATAGGTATAAGGCTGTACTGAACATAAGACAAGACCAAGGAACAAATAAGGTTTGAAGTTTTTACAATAGGAAAATGGACAGTTTAGATGGGCTGAATGGTTCTCAACTGCTGTCAAGTTCTATGTTTCTGTGTTAAAGGGATAGTAATACTTTGTTTTACCTTTATTTTATTTTGTAGGCATTAAAAAAACATGAAGAATGATATAAGTCTTATCTCTCAAACCTTTATGGTTTGAGAGATATTCACAAGCAACATTTCCCCTCCCGCCCCTTTTACCTAGTGTAAGCCATCTCTTCTCAAATGTGGAATCCAGTCCATAGACCAGACAGATAACAGCAGGGGACAATCTTCTTCCTATGAGAACAATGAAAGCCCTGCCCCCCTTGACAAGCTTTTCACGTTTTTCCCTTATCTTAATGGAAGATTGTCCCTTTCTGCAGTCTACGTGGGCACCTCCCTTCTGATCTGGCTGAGCAGTGTTACATCAGTAAAAAGGGTGGGAGGGGGATACTTTGTCATTGAATTACTCTTGAACTACAACTCTGACAGAATGAAATAACCTCTCCAAAGTCCAAGTACTATGATGATTAATTAGAGCTGCTTTTATTATGAAACATTACTATCCCTTTAAAGGATTTTGATTTTTGCTGCATAACCCAGCCCAGGCTTTCTCCTAAGACTGATACGCCAAGATAAATTTAAGAAATTTTGGATCAAATCAATTGTATCAGAGCGGTCAAATAAAAATGTTCGAAACACACTGTTTTGGAGTTGGATACCTTTCTGGCACTAAAAGGGTTAAATGGAACTTTTAACCTGTTGAACGCCTGAGAAATCTCCAACACACTGTAAATCAAGGTGTTGAATGCCTATTATTCAAGTATTAAATACTCCAATGACAATTATTTTTTGTTCGCTCATGCAGCTGGTTTTTGCTGGTTCTACTTAATAAATTAGCCTCACTCTTTGATAAGTTGTATTTTAGCATCACCATTTAAGTGATTTTTTTTTTTATATAGCTTTATTGAAAATGTTTTAAAGAGTGTGTAGAATGTTGCAAATAAGAAAACAGTTTGGACCATGCTTATGCATTACATGAAGAATCAAAAGAAGAGATAAAGAGGAAGCAAAAAGGAACAGGATATACAAATCTGTATGTATATGGTTGGATAACAGGAGTAAATTCAAATCCAACAGACCATGACAAATACAAATTGTCAAAACATAACCAGAAAGTAGGATTTCTAGGTGCATCACTGATATTGTGAGAACTAAGGAGGGCTAAGTGATCAACTCACACCCACTAACCTTGTGGGGGTTGTAAGAATGGGTAACATATTATAAGTTGGTACTAAGTGTGTACTGAGGAAAAGGAACATGTAAGGGGAACTATATTTAAGTGATTTTGAAACACTTGTTTCCAATAGCTACTTTCCCTTAAAGGAGAACTAACACCTCCTAATCAAAACCCCCAGTTACCTTGCCATAGTCTGAAAATCCTAATGGTCGCTATGAATTTTGGCTTTGTAGCTTTGTCCAAGAGATAGACCAGACCAGATTAGTCAAACCATGACACCATGACATTCCAGGACCATCATGGATTTCATGGCTCTCCACGAGGCAGCACAATGTTTGGGGAGCCCTGTGGTGGACTGGCAAAAAAAAAAACATGCTCCGTAGTCTTTAAACTTCGGCTACAATCGCAGACGGCTGGTCCTTAAGAGTTTAAAGGATTAAGATTATTGTCTGCAGTGAGCAGAGTTTGTTTACTGTGGGCATCCATGACTCATTGAAGATGTCATCTCTTGAGCCAAGAAGCAAGGGCAAACTTCACAGGCCATTGGGATTTTCTGGCCATAGTAAGTGAAGTAAGAGGTTATTATTAGGCAGTATTAGTTCTGCTTTAACCCTCTGAATGACTGAGTAAGTATCCAATGCATTGCATTGCAATCCGTTGGCTACCTTCCTGGCACTAATTTATGTTGCTATCCCTAGACCAGAGTAGACAACCTTTGGCTCTCCAACTGTTGGACACCATACTTCCCATCATCCTCAATGAGATAATGAGTGTTTGGCGATACTGAAACTTGTAGTCTATAACAGCTGAAAAGCAATAGGCTTCCTACACATGAGCTGGAGAAAATGTAACTGTTGTTCAACAATATTCACTCTAAAATGCTGTTAAACATATCAGTGTGTTTCCCTCTGGCACTGAAAGAGATTAAACCATCATCTGAGTCTTTTCTTACTTTTGTGACTGTCACTTTTGTATGAGTGCTTTACCTCTGTACCACGGAGGTTCAATGAATCATTTCTTCTCTCTATCCAGCATTCTCCATTCACTTAGCTGAAAGGCCTATAATCGCTCACACTTTCTAATGTGCTATGAAAATATTTACCGAAGCATATTTTGCAAAGCACAAACATCATGATGTGAACATAAAACATAAAAACTCAGAAGGTTTTTGTTCTTTTACAGAAATGTTTTGAGTGATATAAATTAAACAGATCCCATTAGAGATTCCATGTATGGTACACAGTGTTTTGTTCCTGTAAATGGTATAAAGAGCAAATGACTTAAAGGAATGGTAATACTTCATTTTAACTTTATTTTATTTTGTAGGCATTAAAAAAACATGAAGAACGATATAAGTCTTATCTCTCAAACCTTTACGGTTTAAGAGATATTCACAAGCAAAGTTTCCCCTCCCGCCCCTTTTACCTAGTGTAAGCCATCTCTTCTCAGATGTGGAATGCAGTCTATAGACCAGACAGATAACAGAAGGGGACAATCTTCTTCCTATGAGAACAATGAAAGCCCTGCCCCCCTTGACAAGTTTTTCAGGTTTTTCCCTTATCTTAGTTGAAGATTGTCCCTCTCTACAGTCTACCTGGGCACCTCCCTTCTGATCTGGCTGAGCAGTGTTACATCAGTAAAAGGGGCGGGAGGGGGACACTTTGTCATTGAATTACTCCTGAACTACAACTCTGACAGAACTGAAATAACACTCTCCAAAGTCCAAATACTATGATGATTAATTAGAGCTGTTTTTATTATGAAACATTACTATCCCTTTAAGCTCCATAATACCCATTTAAACATTGTAACAAAATCAAATCCTAACTTGAACCAACTTGACTCCTACAAATATCTTGATATGTTTATAGGCCCCAACTGCATATTTGGTCTTCATATCAATACATTACCATGCAAACGCTATACTAAAGTAAAAAATCCTGCCTAAATCCCCTGGTAAGAAAATATATCGTGTAACAGATGTTAATGCCAGTCAATGACTACAGGGATATATTATCTGCTTCTGCAAAAAATATTTTTCTGTAAACTCAACACTAGGTATAATTCATTATGAAGCCTTTTCCCTAATGTAATTAGACTACCTATCAATGTGATATTTTAAAATGACTAAATTGGCTAACAATCAAACCCTGATGTACCCTTCACCTGTAGTATTTCCAACTTTATAACCACTTGTCTAGAAAGCTACCCATCTACCTGAGCAGTACGCGCACTCCAGCTCTCCATACTTGCTATAACCTCTGCTCCACTGCTAACAACTCACTGACTATTCCACATTACCTGAGCAGTATGATCACTCCAGATCTCCATACTAACTATAACCTCCACTTCACTGCTAACAACTCAATGACTATTCCACACTACCTGAGCAGTATGATCACTACAGATCTCCATACTAACTATAACCTCCGCTCCACTGCTAACAACTCACTGACTATTCCACACTATCTGAGCAGTATGATCACTCCAGATCTCCATACTAACTATAACCTCCGCTCCACTGCTAACAACTCACTGACTATTCCACACTTCCTGAGCAGTATGATCACTCCAGATCTCCATACTAACTATAACCTCCACTCCCTTGCTAACACCTCACTGACTGTTCAACACTAGCTGAGCAGTATGATCACTCCAGCTCTCCATACTTGCTATAACCTCCGCTCCACTGCTAGCAATTCACTGACTATTCCCCACTATCTGAGTGGCATGCTCGCTCCAGCTGTCCATACTTCCTATAAACTCTGCTCCACTGCCAAAAATTCATTGACTATTCCACGCTACCTGAGCAGTATCTCAAAATGGCTCTCCATACTTCCTATAACCTCTGGTCCACTGCCAACAACTCACTGACTATTCTGCATCACAAGAAAGAAGTGGGTTGATCTGCCTTCTACAGAACTGTACTAAAAAAAGTATTCTGCCAGTTTTAAATCCCTAAAAAATGCTTCTTTGTATTTTTTTTATTAATTGTTTTTTTATTGGAGACAGACGAGCACATGTATCATACATTAATAACAAGTAAACTACAAGGTAATATGCATTACACAAATGAATAAACGTGTTACAATATTGGCATAGTGTATGAGCATAGTACAGAGTCTCGAGTAACCTTATATTAGAAGACGTGCAAGCCCACCCCCCACTTCTTTGTATTTAAAAACAATATGCAGCTGCAATTAAAGGGATAGTAATACTTCCGTATTACAAATCCCTATATTCAGTATATAGAAGAGGAAAAGGCGGTCGCTGACCATCTGAATAACTACTTCTGCTCAGTTTTTTCAGACGGCGGCCCTCATAATCAGAAAATGGCTGAACACAGCATTGCCTCTAGTTGTATAATTTTAGCCCCAGTGTTTTCAGAGGCCGATGTTCTAGAGGAACTTGTCCGGCTAAAGTCAAATAAAGCGATGGGTCCGGATGGAATCCACCCTAGAGTTCTTAAAGAACTCCGATCTGTCATAGTTGGCCCCCTGACTAATCTGTATAACCAGTCCCTTCTTACGGGAGAAGTTCCTGATGATTGGAGAATGGCCAATGTTGTACCCATTCACAAGAAGGGTAGTAAAGAAGAAGCTAGTAAGTACAGGCCAGTGAGCCTGACATCTGTAGTGGTAAAAATGATGGAGACTCTTCTAAAGAAGAAGATAATTGACCATCTAACAAAAAACAACCTGATGGACCCAAACCAGCATGGCTTCACTGAGGGCCGATCCTGTCAGACTAATCTCATTGATTTCTTTGACTATGTAACTAAAGTGCTGGATGAAGGTGGTGCTGTGGATATCGCCTACCTGGATTTCAGTAAAGCTTTCGATACAGTTCCCCATAAAGAGCTGATAGATAAATTATCAAGAATTGGACTTAACCCCTGGATAGTTCAGTGGATCTGCAGTTGGCTGAAGGACAGAAACCAGAGGGTTGTTGTTAATGGAGTGTATTCTGAGCAGAGACTGGTTACAAGTGGAGTGCCACAAGGATCTGTTCTGGGCCCTGTTCTGTTCAACATGTTTGTAAGTGACATAAGGGAAGGCTTGGCAGGGAAGGTTTGCTTGTTTGCTGATGACACAAAAGTGTGTAATAGGGTTGATGTTCCAGGAGGTGTCTGTAATATGGAGAATGATTTGGCACTATTAGATAAGTGGTCAAAACAATGGAAACTTCAGTTCAATGTTTCCAAATGTAAAATAATGCACTTGGGGAAAAGAAACCCTCAATCTGACTATCGTATTGGCAGTTCTGTGGTAGCAAAGACTTCAGAAGAGAAGGATTTGGGGGTGGTCATCTCTGACAGCCTCAAGATGAGTAACCAATGCAACCAGGCGGTGGGGAAAGCAAATCGTATGCTTGGCTGCATAGCTAGAGGTATAACAAGCAGGAAGAGGGAGATTGTGATCCCTCTGTATAGAGCTCTAGTGAGACCACATCTGGAATACTGTGTACAGTTCTGGAGGCCTCATCTGCAAAAGGATATAACTAAAATTGAGCGGGTTCAAAGAAGAGCTACAAAAATGGTGGAAGGTCTAAAGCATAGAACTTATCAAGAACGACTCAGAGATCTAAATATGTATAGTCTGGAGGAAAGAAGAGAAAGGGGGGACATGATTGAAACCTTTAAATATGTTAAAGGACTGAAAAAGGTTCAGGAGGGAAGTGTGATTAATAAGAATCTGAATACAAGAACAAGGGGGCACAATCTGAGGCTAGTTGGAGGAAAAATCAAGAAAAACATTAGAAAATATTATTTCACTGAAAGAGTAGTAGAAACTTGGAACAAACTTCCAGCAGAGGTGGTTGATAAATCCACAGTAACACAGTTTAAACATGCCTGGGATAAACATGTATCTATCCTAAGATAACAATAAAGGAATACTAAAGGGCAGACTAGATGGACCAGGTGGTCTTTTTCTGCCGTCAATCTTCTATGTTTCTATGTTTCTATATTAAAGCCCTAGTAAAAAAAAACATATTGCCCCCAGTGTCATCTTTCAAACCTTTATGGTTTGAGAGATGATCGCTTCTAATGTTGCCCTCTCCCTCCCCTTTCCCCGTAGTCGGCATTTTAGCTGACTGCAGGGAAGAGAGTCGTACGACTTTCAGGCGGCTCTCCAGCACAGCCTGATCGCGTTAACTAAAAAAAAAAACTTTCACTGAAATGCTCTTCTACGTGTGCTTGGCTTGCAAGCACACGTAGAAGACCGTTTTAGTGAATTTTTTTTTTTTAGTTAACAAGATCACGGCTCTGCTGCAGAGCCGCCTGATGATCTCTGACTGGATTTCCCTGAGTCAGCTACAATTCTGACTACGGGGAAGGGGGAGGGAGAGGGCAAATTTAGAAGCGTTCATCTCTCAAACCATAAGGTTTGAGAGATGACACTGGGGCAATACGTTTCTTTTTTACTAGGGTTTTAATATAGGGATTTGTAATACTGAAGTATTACTATCCCTTTAAATTCTAATGTATCATTTTTATTTTCTTGTTTTCTATTCTTGTATAAAAGTGTAACATTTTTAGTGTCAATGCTCTCCAGGACCTACTTGAAACTGAGGGAAATCTTCCTTATAAACCACTTTCTAAATAAATAAACAAATATACAAACAAACAAAAATAATTAAGCCACAGAATTGTTGAAAAAAAATACAGACACAGATTTTATTTATCTAACAAATCATCCAATGAATAATGCTATACTGTTTGTCCTTTAACTGCTTAAAGGGATAGTAATATCCGCTTATAATTTGATGCTATATTGAAGATTTAAAAATGATCTGGAGCAAGTCCCATCTCTCAAACCTTTATGGTTTGAGAGATATAACATTTTAAAGTTCCCTGCTCCTTGAACTGGCATCAGACAGAAGGAGATCTCAGTCCTGGGACCAGTCGGCAACCACAATCTAAAAAGAAATGCTAATTGGAATGGTCTACTAAGTGTGCCTGGTTTGCAAAGCATACTCTGTAGACCGTTCCAATTAAGTAGTCCTTTTTAGATTGCGGAATTTTGGCTCTGCTGAAGAGTCACCTCGAACTGGCCGACACCAATCTCCTTCTGTCAGCTTTACAGCTGACATCAGTGCAAGGGGACGGAGAGGGGAACTTTAAAACTTTTTATCTCTCAAACCATAAAGGTTTGAGAGATGGGACTTGCTACAGATCATTTTTTTGTTTTAAATCTACACTACAGCATCAAATTATAAGCGGACATTACTAACCCTTTAAGGACCAGCCACGCGGCCAGCACTTAAGGACCACGGAGCAGATTTTTTTTTTTTTTAATGGAATCAGAGGTCCCTGAAATGGCGTGCAGCCATGTGGGGACTCCTGGATCCCATGATGTACATATACGTCATGGGTCCTTAATGCACGGTGCCCCATGACATTTATGTACATCCTTGGTCCTTAAGGTGTTCAACTCTTAGATGCTAGAGCAGTGTTTGAGCTAAGGTAAGCAACTATGACTATTTTATTCCAAAGTTATTGCAGCACAATCTAGCATTTTTGGTCTAGTACTTCCATGGCCTCAGATTTTATGGAAGAACTTATGGAAGAGCTATTGCTACAGCAGCATAAGGACACTAGGCAATACAACTCCATAGGATGCAGTATTAACAGCACCAATGTAAGATTTCGGGCCATGGAGGTACTGAATCCAGAAAACACAAGTTTGAACTGCAACAACTCTTGAATAAAACATCTCTCAGCTGTGAAAGTGCATTGTTTTACTCAGGAGTCAGTACAATACACCTTGCAATCCTATTGGTTTCATGCAATGCCTATTTCCAACATCAGTTAATAGGACTGTGACACTTAAAGGGGAAGTAAAACCTCCTAATAATAATGCCCTCTTACCTTACTATAGACAGAAAATCTGAATAGTCCCTAAGACGTTTGCCCTTTTGCCTTCATTAAAGAGATCAGTCCTGGATATCTTATCCATAAACCCTTTGAGAGCCAGAAGGGTACCCAATGTGTTGCATACCCCTCTGGGATTCAAAGGGTTAATCCTGACATGCCAGCTGTTTTTTTTTCATAGTGAGGCAGACAGAGTACATGAGCCTACTTAAGCCTTTAAGGACCAGAGGGGTGCACAATGCATAGCAATGCAATGATTTGCACACCCATCTGATCCTTAACCCCTTAAAGGAATTGTGTGTGTCCCTTCTGCTCCAATTCTTCTTAGCACATCAGGCTCACTTGCTGTTTTCAATTATTGTTTTAATGATAACAATAGTGAATTGTAGACTTATCTATTGACAAGTGTAAGGTAGAGCCTGTATTTGTGGGAAGAGATGGAGGCCTATTTAAGCCCTCCAGCGCTTCCCGTAGGTCTGTGCTTCGGTGGGCCAGTCCCCTATCTTGAGCCTTCGACGCGCTACATCCCACGAATATCTCAGTAGGTAGGAGCCACTTCGTTTTACACTTCCTCTAATTATCATCACGATGGCTCATACTGCGATAACTCACGATCACTAAGCTCTTTAGCAGGGCCGGTCACGTATTTACCATTTCCATACAGCTTCACCAATCACTTCAGCGGAAGTGACGTAATCTGTCAGCACCTTACAATGAGACACTCGCCGGCTAGGCAGCATACTAACGGCAGCTTGCAACTCGCCCAAGCTTCACTCATGGTACCTATTCCTTCACAGACATAATCATACGGTATATATAACTTGATAATCCAGTTTAGCTAGACTGGTTCTTTATTGTGACTAGTGTGTAACTTTCTCCCATATCTTCTCAGTCTGTTATTACGTATATATGCTTATGTTCCAAACACAATGTAGTTCAATAGGAATTTAAGGCAATCAATGCATGCCTTTTGGAAATCCATTATTATTTATGTATATCCAGTTGGGGGGGGCATAAAAAATATTAGGGAATAGGTGGAGATTCCCTGATTCTTTTGAGGGTAAAATGGTTATGTTGTCCCCCGTATGCTCAGAGTGAGTTGAAGACCTTCTTGGGTTCCAGTGGGTTAGATTGACCATTAAGTCAACTTGAATTTTCAGGTCTATGTCTGGTTCCCATGGTATACACCTGTCTGACAGTTATGGCACTTATTATCATCATGTAGCATGTCAAACTAATGTACTTATGTCCCATTTAGGAAGGAGCGCTGTAGTTAATATAAACCACACATGTTGCTAATTATATCAGTAATGATCATAATATAAAGAGTTCAAGAGATAACTTTGTATTATGACGACATTAAACACACGAGGAAACGACTTTAACATAAGCTACATTCATCCAGATCACAGTGGAATCCTCATTCGGCATTCTGATGATGATTCTTCATCAAATCACTGTCTATGAGCTATTGGCGGTAACCAGTAATACACATACGCGGTATATATGTGTTGTCATAGTTATTAATATAATCGCATTTTCTATAAGTCAAAGCTTATCCTGAATCTTCAGATTATATCATGCCTTATCATCCTTTTGTCTTTATTCATCAGGCGATTCATTTTGTCCTCAGTCATCAGGGGTCCTTTGGTCTTTAGTATTTAGTAGTCCTTATTTCTCCTTATATTGCTACACTTTCGTACAATTATCAACCATCATATTCTGGGTTTGTTTTCATAGGATTACAGAAACGCCTTCCCCCATACTTTTTCCCATGCAATCTCCAGCTACTACTCTGCCACCTCCTGAACAGCAACATCAGGTTATTCATCTGCTAATGGGCATTACTTCTGCAGTCAGCAATATTCAGACTAGATTATCAGTTCTGGAAACCCCTCAATAGTGTACGCAGATCGATCCCCTGCTCTCCCTTGTCAGCCAGAACCAAGGTAACATCACTTCACCACCGCATATTACACCGGCCCACATGGTGCCTCAACACTTACGTAGAGATATTCTAGAAGGCAGGGATGGTAACCTGGCAGCACTCCTCTTGGTCTCTCAGGACATCAGCAGAAGATTGTGACTTGTGGAGATGTCTATAACATTGAAGGCTAAGGACTATAGGTTGGCATGCAAGCTTCCTATCCCTGAATTCGTTCTGGCCTTCAGTGTCTACAGAGACATACTTTGTTCATCCTTTCCATTACAACGCCAAGAACTAGACCAGTACCTGTATTTATGGTGGAGTTAGGGTATAAATACGGTGGTACCACTTTCTATGAGCATCACCAATCATTCGCCACTAAAGCTGCGGCAGCCTTGTCCAAATGTAATTTCCATCTACATTGGAGTAAATTAGACAACGAACTACCACACTACCACACTGCCAATCCTGCCAGTCTCAGCCACATGTTACACATTTATGCCCCATTGCTTCAGCCGCAGGAGGTTCAGTAAATACTGAACCACTTAATCCATCAGTTTATCCCAGAACTTCAGCACAAACTAACTTGTCACAAAAAGATAAGCTGGGTAGACCCATTTATTTATAACAATTTTAATACCAAGGGATGCTTCTATAGCGCTTGTAGAATGATACACGCTTGTATCTTATGTCACAAATCCCATTCCAAGGTTATCTGCCCCAAGTATTTCTACTTCAAAGGGAAGTCCAAAAAGCTTATTTCAAATGGTCCTTTTGCATCCCTTCCTTTCCCAATTTGTAGAGTTAGTCCCCTGGGACTAGTTTCTAAGACCTTCGATCCATTCAAGCAAAGATTGATCATTGATTTGTCAGCACCACATGGCGCTGTTTTTCCTAGCATTAATTCCCTAATCCCACGGAAGAAGCAACTTTAGAATACACTACCATAGATCATGCTATTGTACATATTCACCAGTTCAGTCAGCATTGTTGGCTGTCAAAAACAGACTTGTCAGATGCCTTCAAACTGCACCCTATCCACACCTCTTTATGGCATTTACTCGGTGTCCGTTGGCGCCAACTTTACAACTCGATTAACTTTTGGTTGCAAAAGTAGCCCCAAGATTTTTGACGAATTTGCTGATATGTTGACATGGCTCCTCCTTAATCAGGCTCACTGCCCAATAGCAATTCATTACTTGGATGATTTCCTGCTTATCGAACCACATGTCCAGGTCCCGTCTAGTCTCACAAAATTGCTGCAGTTATTCTCAGAGCTAAACATTCCTGTTGCCACACACAAAACTTTAGGACCAACCACCAGCATTGAATTTCTGGGCATCATTTTGGACTCTTCTCTCATGGAATCTAGACTGCCTGACACAAAATTGCATAGGATAAGGCAAAAGATACACGAATTCTGTAACAAACAAACGTGTACTCTATTGGAATTACAATCATTATTAGGCCATCTCACTTTCGTCACCAAAATACTTCCACAAGGTAGATCCTTCACCTCCCACTTCCTCTCGCTTATCGAAAGTCACACTAACTCCAGATCCATCCAGATAGACCAGACGGCTAGATCTGATCTCATTATGTGGGATCATTTCTTGCTGCACTGGAACGATCGGTTTATATCCCCCCCACAAAAAAACATCAGGTCCCCGCTGGTATTTTCGGATGCTTTGGCTGGTCAGGATTTCGCAGGTATATATAATTCCGCATGGTTCGCAGAGCGTTGGCCAGTGGAGGCCAAAGAAATCCCCAATTTCTTTTCTACCTCACATTTATTAAAAATGTATCCGGGCCATGTTCGATGCACATGGCATATAGTACATAGCATTACAAATACCAGCAAATTATATTTTCTTTTGCTTATTTGAATTTTGAATTTGTTTAATCCATTGGATTCTAGCGATATCTTGAATATATTGAGAATAATGCGATGGAGAAATTTTAAGCATCTAATGGGTAAATGCTATATTTTAAGATTAATTATTTTCCCTTCAACATAGAATTAGATGTCTGAAGAATAAGAGGATCTATGAAGTGCCAACACATTTCCAAGTAAAGAAAATTGTTTCTATCTTTGGAAAAGAAGCCCTGCCAAAACTGTTATCATTTTTATTCATTTCAATTATCTAATTTATACTTAAGATAGACAAGACAGAAAAGAACCCAGCTGGAGAAATATGAATCATTTCCATGTCGGCTGTAAAGATGGGCAGAACAATGTTTTTTTTATTTTTTTGTCAAATTGAGCATTTCTGTACTGTGCGTGGGAGGAAAGAGCCCGCTATAACAGTGAGATGTCCTATTTTTTTTGTTAATCTAATTAACTAAAAGTGTTTTGATTAGCATATCAGTAAAATTAAAATAAAATGTTGAAATATAAATAAGAAATATAAATTGGGGTTGTAGAAAAATGTCATTAATTTACATACCCCTCTGGCACTCAAAGGATTTAACTGAAAAGAACACAACAACCAGTGACATCAAGTACATAACATAACAAATAAAACATGATATTTAATTATAAGCTAATATATATTATGTGTTTTGACATCTGCTTGCTTATTATTAATAGGAGAGCTGAAAACATTTATAGAAGTTTGCAATTTAAGACCTCAATTCAATTACTCATGTAAAAACAGCCAGTAGGGAGAAAATGGCTACTTATCAGTACACACATTGGCCTTGATATAATTCACGCCAAAAACAGTTGGTAGGGCAAAAATGGCTAATGGCCCGTTAACAAACTTTGTTAATGGAGCCATTCAATTGCCCTACCAACTGAAATCACTATGAACGTTGGGCCACAGAACCTGACTTGTGGCCAAACAGCCATTGCATGTTTTAAGTTCCCAAAACCCACTCTAAATAGCGTGAAAAGTGGAAACATCAAAGGAAAAGGGCTAAAGAACAGTGCTTGACACACCTTCAAGCATCGAACATGAACTCAACACAGTCACCCTCCCAAATACTACCCTACACTAACCCAACCAGTAAAGTGCAACAATACAACCCTAACACTATCCTAACATCCAGAACTGTATAACACTTACCTGTCATACGCTGTCTTCTGTTATCTGCTATCTTCTGTCATCTTCTTTTCTCTCATCATCCTCGGTCTTCTTATCTTCTGATCTTCTGTCTCAAAAAGTATGCCACAAAGATATACATGCATTAACCCTTTGAGTGCCAGAGGGGTATGCAACGCATTGTAGAGTAGGGTGACATTTTTGCTCTTAGTCCAAATATAAAATAAATGCCCCAAATTGCAATAATAATAGATATGTCTCTAGTCCAATAATAACAGAAATGCCCCCCAATTCAGTAATACAAGCTATGCATCCAGCCCAATAATAAAAGACATGCTGGAAGTAAAAATTTTAAATGTAGGCTGCCGCCGTCACTGGTGGCAGCTGCAGTAGGACTGCAGGAAAAAATACCCCCCCTTCATACCTTGCCAGAGCCGTTCTGTGGTAAATTTGAACAGAGACTGGCTTTTATGTGGCCAGTCTCTGTTCAAAATGGCCCCAGCCCTCCACTGAGCAACAATTTCACACTAACATATGCATATTTTTTGTGGCATACTTTTTGGGAACAAACTTAATTTTGATTTTTTTTTTCCAGGACCATCTTTAAGAAACAGAAGAAGAGGAGAAGACAGGAGATAAGAAGACAACGAGAAAGAAGAAGACAGAAGATAGAAGACGACAGATGAAGACAGACAGATGAAGATGGATTCTGAAAACCCTACAACATCAGGATTACAGGTAAGTGTTTATTTTCAGGGGATAATGTTAATTTAGTTGGATTAACTATGTTAGTGTCGGGGGGGTATGCAACACTGTGCAATGTGTTGCATACCCTACTGGCACCCATAGGGTTAATTTTATGAATATTTGACACATTTTTGAGTACTTTGGATGTATTGATATGGGGGTTAGGGCCGCATATCAATAAATCCATTGATCACTTAGGGTTTTTTTTGCCTTTTTCCCCTTCAATTCTTGCATTGGCAGGTTTAAACATGCGTTAGGGGACTCTGAGCCAAAAAAAAACTGATTGCAGATTTTCACCCTTTAGAGTGGGTCCCTTAACACATCTTAATGCCTAACACATTGGATCGAATGGTAAAATACCTAGTTTTACTGGGTTTTAATGTGGGCCTGACGTGCATTATTTTTAGCCGGTATTTTTCCTAGCACAGGTAATTTAATGGCTTACCATGTGTAAAAATAAAGCCATTTGGTGTTTTTTTGGAGACTGGTTGAATTAAATTGAGGCCTATGTAGCTGACCACCAAAATTTTAGACGTTTATGAGTATCCCTACTTAAAAGTGAAGCACCTTCTTTCAAACAAGGATACTCATGAAAATTTTCACCTCAAACTGAAATCGGCATATGATGGCACTTCCCACTTAGCAAATAATTTCCCTCGAAAAATTTTATTTTTCCACATATTTTTTGTGTAACTCATTCCTGTGAAATCAATGGAAACATTGAATTTACACACAACACATAACAAATATTATTTTATTTCCCAAATGCATAGTATAAAAGGGACATGAGGGTTCCTGTGTTGGTGGAATGTGGAGAAAGAATAAGTTGAACAGGGTATATTTTTTTTTGGGGGGGGGTTGTTTACTTGAATTAGGGGCAGTTAATTAAAAAAAAAACAACAACAAAAAAACCTATGAGACATGGGGTCTGAGTAGGGTTCCTGAGGAGGGTGTTTTGGTGGATGGAGTCTAGGGAACGAATCCATTGAAAAGGGAATTTGCTTTGGGGGGGGTTCTTGACTGGTACTGGGGGGGACAGTTAATAAAAAAAATAAAAATAAGAAATTTGTATGTAAAGTAATAGAGACAGGAACCCACCGACATAAGCTGCCAGACTGATACTTGACGAGAGAATAATTTGTTAGCCTATATAAATATATATATAAATCAAAGGAGCACATATAAATAATAAGTACATGATTTGGTCATAACCACACATAGGGTGCCAAGGATCTCAAATATCCTAATATCAAAAAATAGGAAAAGAAAAATGAAAAGGGAAAAGTGGATCCTTAAATTGGCACTCAGACCCAATATAGTATCTAACAAAGTAATACAAATTCAGAATTTATCAGAATTGTGCACAGTGCTGTTGGTGATGACTGCACTGTGCCTGCTCCAAGAGAAAAATAGTCCTACACCCATGACTTCTGGGGGGGAGGGATAGGGAACAGCTGGAGAAGAATGGCCTCTTTCTTCTTGTCCTCCACATTCCCCTTCACTGGCTGGGACAACAGATGATGTTGCTGCTGTTGCTGCAACTGATTCAGAATCAACACTGCAACTAGGACCAGGCATATTGCTTCTGCTGGGAAGGGGAACTGGTCCTAGACCCACGTCAATTGCTGACCCCATTAACACTTTGTCCACGGTGGTCTGTGGCACACTAGCCTGCTCCTCAGTGTCCTGCTGCCCTAGCATCTCAGCAGCAGCAAGAATTAGAGCCGTTGCAAATCTGCAAATTCCAAAAGCTCACTGCTGGTGGTGGTGATGCCCATCCTCATCCCTGTCTTCCATTCCTTCTCAGCTTGGACTTAAAAGGATATCAATGTCTCTTCCACCCCAGCTCCTCCAGCATCATCATCACCACCACTAGTCCCTATGTGCTGCTGCTGCTCTATTACAGACTTCTCACTGCTGCTTGTAGGCACCCAACATCAGCTGTATTTAATATTGAAATGTCACCATCTAGTTGGTGACCCTTAAAGGGGAACTTTCACCCCCAAGACACTCTATTTTATTTTATTATTGTACCCCAATGGTGTATGGATTGGCGTTTTTTGGCACAGCTCTGCTGGACGTCACCACATTCCAAATTCTCCTCCCACCTCCCTCCCAGCTCTCCCTGTGAGCATGTTCACGTGCCTTTTCATACCATATTGGAATCAGCACGCTCCCGTCAATGTACTGAATAAATAGCCTACAATTTAAACTTTAACATGTAATATCTCTTAAAGTATTATTATTATTTTTTTTTTACAAAAAAATGCCAATCCATACACCATAGGGGTACAATAATAAAATAAGATATAGTGTCTTGGGGGTGAAAGTTCCCCTTTAAGAATGCAACATCAGAATGTTGCCCTGTTGATGTGGGCAACATTCTGATGTTACCCACTTTTGATTCAGGTGACATAATGATCTCGCCCCTTTGATGGTCACTAACTAGGGAGAGACATTTCAATAATAAACCAGATAATGACAGCAAAGACTGTCCCAGTTGCCATAGCAGAAGACACATGTTTGTAAACAATTTACTTTTAAAGTAATAAGATGTGAGGACAAAAAGCACACAAATCTGACTGAATTTTGCAGTTTTGTACTACGAGGAACTGCCCCTTTAAAAGCCCTATTGTCAGGAATTATTTGTTTCCTGTGTTGCATATTGCTTCAGATTATTTTTTCAGTTTTTCTTAGTACATCAGGCTTGTTGAAGAACAACTACAAATCCCATTAATTTAAAAGAGCTTTTTAACCCATTGAATCTTAAAAAGATCTTCAATACCTTTTGAAGCATTCAAGTGGTTATAAGACTCATTTAAATCAACAGGAATTTTGAGAATTTATTTTGTCCCTTTTGGTTCCCCTGTTTTTATTTGTCCCTTATAATGCAGTTGGTTTGCTCCAGAAAAGCAACTCTTTTCTTTCCTACATCAGCCTCATGTGATAATCAAGCTGAGTATAATAAAGATCTCTTCTGCTTATCGACCAAAGAATGAATGAATGAAGTATTAATTGATTTTATCTTTCACACATTTCTCCTTTAGTACATTATTGTGTATTCTTGATGATTCTGTTTTGAACTATGGTTTAAATCTGAAGTCGCAGACAGTTTTCATAATAATACTAATAATATTATATTATTCTATTAACTAAAGTAACATATATTCAACTCAGAGCCTGGGATCCAGTAAATATATAGGTAAATGTATATTATGGCAAAAGGCATAGAATTTATTTGGCTTTACTTGTTTATAATACATTGCTACCCTGGTACTGTATAAAGTTCCTTGTTCTATTATATTGGTATACTAGTTGAAGAACCCGTTACACGCAGTAGAGACTGCCCGGGCCCGGCTCCCAAGGAGCGTCCAGCTCTGTATCAGCCTCGGTGTGGGCAGTCTCTACTCCGCGTGACTGCAGCAAGCGAAGCAGTGTCTACTGCGCATGAAGTGGCATTACGCACGTTTTAGCGAATTATTATATAGGATATTGTTATTTAGGATCTCAATTTGTGATGTGTAACTGTGATCCAAGAAAAAAAAATCATTGTGCTCACATGGGCCAAACATGATCCACAAAAAAACAAGGCAACCCCCCACCAACCACAAACCAGCTACTACAAATATCCCATTTGTCCACCCAACACCTTCAGGGTCATCCTCCCCAGCACTGCCATGAATAGATACATTCAGGGATATGGCAGTATCAATAGGGATTGTAAAGGGAAAACTGTAAAATTTAGTTTCTGTGAAAATTTGGCAATGTTTTGGCAATCCTTCCATACGAAAGTCATTTTTTTCTATTAATGCTTAAAATGTTTTCTCCAGAAGTCTGTCATTTTCTATCTGTTTTCCTATGGAGTGACATTTCACACCATTAAAGAAAGCTTGAACTTCTTGATTTGCTCAACAGTGTTCAGAATTCCAAAGCACTATATAGGTGAATTTTAGAGAGAGAGAGATAATAAGCAGGCTTGCATAACTGTAAATCTTGAGAGAAATATGAGCAGGTTAAGCCTTTGAAACTAATTGGAGTAAGCCAAGCCAGTCTAGTATTATACCAACATCACCAGTGCCAGGCAGGAACATATGCCACCTATCTTTGTTTGTTGTAGTCCCTACTGCTGTGTCTAACTTTAATTTGTCACTGCAGCTTGCATCAGCAGCACATCAAGTTACTTTGGGCCATTCAATATACTCCTCCACCTCCTGCCACTCTGCTAAAGTCAGGGCTATTTTAAGACCTTCTGTGTTCTGAGACCCCTGGGATAATTGCACAAGAACCCCCACCCCCATTAAGAAATTTATATTTTCATATGATACAAAACACATCTAATATTCAGTAATGTAGGTAACTTTTAGTGTATTGTATTCACTGTTTAAATGTTATTGCTACCCAATCTGGTATTACGTTACACAGCATTAGTAGCAGGGCACAGCTGGTGCTGGTGGTATCTGAGAGGGATAAAGAGTGCAAGACATGGTTGCCTCTGTGCAGGGAAGTCCAGGGTGCACTACTGTAATCACATGTGTGTTGTGGGGTCTTCCGGAGGAGATGTCTGTGCTGATCTTTGCAATGAAGAATGCAGGGGATGCCAAATGAATGCAAGGCAAGTGATGAGGCCCTTCTGAGCATGAGACCCCTCAGTTAACGTCAGGTACATCCAGACATTAAAACAGCCCTGCCTAAAATCAGGTGTTAGAATATGTTTCATTGGGAGCAGGGGACTTTGCAATTCTGAACAACTGGAATTTGCACAGTGAGAAAACGATTGTGAAGAGGGGCAAGGACTGGGATCATACAACGGACATGTCAGCAGCACTCATAAACAGGGATGGGTAAAAGTTTTTGCCTCAAACCTGAACTAGACAAAAAGTGGCACTTCTGCCTATCAGGAAATTGCAGTTTTCTCACTTTTTTCACCTATCTCATTGTATTGAATTCAAAGACTGAATTTCTCCCCACTACAAGGCAGTTTTCTATTTCCCGCAGGCATATTAAAGGGTGTCAGGCTCTCACAGCATGCCATTCTGTGTTTGTGAGAGGAGAAGGCAGCACATTTTTGGCTAGAGAAGATAATGGAATAAAGGGGAATTGAAGCTTAGTTTGGTAAGTCTTTTAGGTAGGACAAATTTTTTCTGTTTTAGATGAGTTTGGGAGCACTGTGGGGGAGAAGAAGGGAGAAAGGAGGTTGACCCCCAAATACCCCAAGCATTCTGACTGACTGATTTGATTTAAAAGACACAGGCAGCTGTGGTGAAATTTCCTTGCTGATGTTACTATTATTATCTCTGTGTTGGACGTGTCTGGGGGTGTGAGAAGGGAGCAGAGGAGGTTGACCCCAAATATTCCTACATTCTGTCTGACTAATTTGATTTGAAAGGCACAGGTAGCTGAGGTCCAAGCAATCTCCTTTCTGATCTTGCTGTTACTATCTCTGTGCTGGGGAATGACGTTATTGGTTTTGTTTTTTAGTTATAATTTGTTTTTTCTTTACAGTGATAAGATAGGGTGTACAACTGTAAAATAAGTAAATAAATAAATATGACATGAGCTGTGTAACTGAGGCAGAGTTGATAAATAGAAAAACCAGATTGAGCATTTTTTTGAGGGCCAAGGCAAGACATCACACTCCATCAGTTGTGCTGTGTACTTTAGAATATAAACACACACAGTAGTTGAGTAATGTCTAGGAAACTCAAAAGGGGCAGGCAGAGGAGGAAAGGAGGAGCAGTACAGTGACATGGGAGTAAAGTGGTAATTCAAAAACTGACCACAAACATGGTTGCTGCAGAGTGTGCAATAAATGAGGATGATCCCTCTCCTCCCGAGGAGGATGCGCTTTTTCAAGGTCCACCACCAGTACTATAAAAACATATAAGAAGAACACTTAAGATGACAAAGAGTAAAAATCTAGTGTTGAGGATGGCATAATGGAGGAAGGTGTAGCAGCTGAACCAAATGCTGCATCTGGCAGTGAGACAAACAAGCACCAAAACACCTGTCCTCAATGTAGTAGTGAAATTTGTGAAAGTAAAAGTAAAAATAAATTGTTTGAGAACTCTAAAAACGTGGTGGAAAATAAGGGTAGTGGACAAGAAGAGCCCGGCGATGCTGAGGATGACCTAATGATGGTGAACTAGAATATATCCCTCCAGCTCCCACCTCTTCTTCAGATACTGAGAGTGAGAGAGATGATGATGACATGGCCAGAAAGTTAGCTGAAAGGCAAAGGCTCACACTTCCACCACTGAAAAAGGAGCACTGTGACTGTCTATAAACTGTTTGTGAAAACCATATGAAACTCTGACCCTGTAGAAGCAAAGATGCCTAAAAATACACAGTCATCCTGTCACTCATCATCAGCATAATCGCTGCTTCCAAATCCAAGCCCCATTCAGCCGCACACACATGTGTTGAGTAACTTGAAGCAGCAACAACAACACAGGTTATTAACATCTATGAACTTAGCTATGATGAGTGCCTCTGGTGCTGCAGGAAGTGTTGTACTTTTGACACCTATTAGTAGTAGCAGTAGAATTGCATCAACATCTAGCACCAGTAGTAGCAGCCTCTCAAGAGCTTTGCAGTCCATGAAGTCCACAGTATGGTGACACTTCACTCAGGATCCAAAAGCTAAGCATGTTCTATCTGTTGTTTGTATGAAAAGCACCTCCAGATCTGACTGGGAGACACATAATAAACATGTCACATGTGCCACAACTAGCAGCAGCAGAAGCACTCCAAAAATGTCCCAGGACTCTTGGGCAGATAAGAAAAGTAATGATGTTTTTGATGTGTCACACTGTGTGTCACTTCCAACACTTAGTTAATTCCAAATAACACCTATGTCTCCTCCTGAAGAAGAGTATTATGACTCTAGGTCTGCTGTAGGAGATGTCAAGAGTAACATAGTAACATATTGTACATAGTAACATAGTTGATGAGGCTGAAAACAGACATGTGTCCATCAAGTCCAGCTGATGCCATATTACCCCTGAGTCATAGAGTGCCTACACATATCGCCACCACCTCCACAAGTGATAGTGTTAAAGCAATAAAGTTACTGAGTTTTTCTACTATGTGCTACCATCCCACACATACTAAGTTCTTAGAAATACAAAAGTATACCTATGGAATATTAAACTTGCCAATATGTTGGTGGGATGACATGCTGCCCTTTTCTTTTGTTGAAAACAGAGGATTTAAAGAACTGATGTCATGTGTTGCACCCTCCTGGATTATCCCAAGCCACAGCTATTTTTCAAGGTTGGATGTGCCAATGTTACATAAGCAGGAAGTTAGTGTTGTGGGTAACAGACAAAGATACTCAGCCTGCTAACAACCTTTTCAAGGCATATGTTGTTGTAGGACTCACAGCTATGACTTTCTCCACATCAGCCCTCAGAAGAAGCAATATTGTTGTGGGAAATGTTGCAGTCATAGGAAACTTTTGCAGTGGCGAAAAAGAGAAAATTTTCAGGCAAAAAGCTAAAAAATGGCTTTTAGTGAAAAGTCATGAAGTAAATGTTTCTGTTTTCACCGAACCCAACTCATAAAGCACTTCTCCGAAGAAATCACAGCTGTCAGTTACTAAGGCAGTTGTCTATTCCACAATATATATACGTCTCTTGATGGTTGGTGGGTTGACAAATTAATCCACACTTAATAAAAAAGTGTACCCTACCAGCTATCACATTGTCATATTCAGAAGGGTAGTCCATCTTCAGATGCTCCCTTATGTCTTGCATTATGCTGCTCTTAACAACTTTGCCATGGGTGATTACAACACATTTTGCATTAAGCTAATGTCGAGTTGAGAACAGACCCTGCCCCCAAAGAAAAACAAGTCTATACCCATGATTTAATGGAAGGGGAACAGGGGATTGGGCTGTTGACTGTCACCACCTGATATGCCTTCTTGTGCTATTTCTGCTGTACTATTGGGCACTGATATGCTTGTTGCTACCTCCCTAGTACTACTATTACAACAACTTCTTCCACCACTGCCTACCCCATGTCATCATCACCACTAGGTGGAAATAGTTACATCCCTGGTGGGCAAGATGGCTGCATCAGCAGCAGCCTGCTGAGGGTCATTCTGCTGTGACTGCTGCTGCTGTGACATATGATAATCCTCAGGGGCACCTAAAGACATTTCAGCAGCAGGAACTAAACTTGCAGCTAATGCCATAATTTCAGTTGTACTTCAGCTGCACTGTGAGGGTGGTGGGGCACACATGCTCAGATGACACTTCCTCACACAGCTGTATCAGCCTGAAGCAGCAACACTATGCTCATACTGGTGCTTCTGTGGGGACTCTGAGTGTGACACAGTGTGGGAACTAAGAGTTGGAGTGGGATATGCTGGTGAAGACAGAGTGGGAGTTGGATATGGTGGGGATTGTGAGGGGTTCAGAGTGGGAGTGGGAAACGGGGGTCAGTCCTGTGGTGGAGATGGGGACACATTGCCCAGTTGAGCCTTAATTCATCATCCTACTTCACTGCTGGGATTATGCTGCTGGCACCAGAAGCAATACTACTGGCCTGGGCAAGCTTTGTATAGCTCTCTGGGCTTCAATGCTCACTGCTGCTGCTGTTTGTTGCAGAAGAATAATTATCCATAACAGCAGCAGCACCTCTCCGAGTTCTCCTACTGGCTATAGTGCCTCACACTTTAATTTTTGTATTGCTCTCTCTATATAAATTCACCTATTTCCTGTTGTAATTAAGCCTGAAAAGAATTGTTAGTAACCCTTTAATGACCAGTGCACACACGCGGACGGCACTTGAGAACCACTGGGCATTTTTTCTTTTTTTTAGCGAACCGATTCAGGGCTCCCTGTGCAGCGTGCTCTGAATTCCATGACATACCAGGACGTCACTAGTCCTTAAGTGCCTTGATGGTCCGGGCACGTCATTGAATGTGAAGTGGTTAAGAATTGCCTTATTAGCCTGTAAAAAAATTCTATCTACTGATAAATAATGTGAAAATAAATTGTGGATTTAAATGTTGACGTGGATAGTGATGCTGTGGCACTGACGACTAGAGATGGGCTAAAAGTCAGTTCTTTCTCTACTGAAATTTTGCAGAAAAACAAGATTTCCTGTTTTGTCCTGGAAATTTCCACACATAAACTTCTCATAAGATCTTTGCCATTTTCTGCCTATGCCCAAGTTTGTTCCCACTGTACAGAATCATTGTTTGTTGCCCTGTAGCTACCACTATGGTGGGACTATACTGGAACACCTGGGAGGTCACTATGTGTATCTCACTGGTTGCCTTTGTAGTCGGAATAGGCTAGGGGTAAGTATGTGCGGCTCTATTGATGCTTCTTCTAGACTACAACTCCCATCATTTTCTGCCAGCTGATGGTAGTTCCAGGCTACCGTGAAACAAGAATGGGGGGGTCATTATGTGTGGATATATATGGCTACCAGTGCAGGGGGACAATCCTGGGTTCAATATGTATGATTATATATCTACTAATGCACATGACAAGGCTGCGGGTCATTATGTGTGGTTGTATAATTACCAATGCAGCTAAACAAGGCTAGGGGTGAAATTGTGTGGTTATATGGCTACCAGTGCAGTGGGGTCAGTAAGTGCTGCTTTATGGCTAACAAAGGAGAAGGCTGGAAGGTCAGCATGTGTGATTCTATGGCTACCAGTGTAGTGGGAGGAGGGGTCAGTGGATAAAAATGAAAAAAAAGGCACTTTTTTCAGGCATTCCCACCGATGACGAAAAGTGTTGTTTTACACACTCTTCTCAAAACATTTTGCCCATGCCTACTGGAGACAGGCAATAAATAGTATAGCACTGGTCCTTCCTGGAGGATGTCAGAGGCCTGGCAGCTATGCAGAGTCCTACTCAATGTCCGTGCTGCTGTTAGTTGTACATGTGTCATATATACCTCTGTGGTTTGCATGGTTCTCTCTAGTTCTGCTACACGCTCTTTATCAATATAACCAAGAGAATGGAAAACCCACTATGACCATATGCTTGCTGGCGGGCAGCTAAATGTTTCCACTGCGATCTTCACCAGTGCCAGCCACACTGATTATTTTGTTTCCAAGTTTTACAGGAGTTATTGTTAGGGGTAGGCAAAAAGTGAGAAACATTTCCTGAATGACCTTTCGCGAAAAACTGACGATTTTTCTCTTTTTTCACGAAAGTTTTATCCTTTTCTCCAATGCACAATTTTCCTCCTTTTTGCCTATTCCAGCAAATTGTTCGCCTATTCCAACACATTTTTCCTCCTAGTCTAACATATTTTTCTCCAATTCTAGCACATTTTCCTCCTATTCTAACACATGTTTTCTCCTATTGAAAAACATGTTTTTCTATTCCAACATATTTTTCTCCTATTTTTAATATGGTGCAACATCTCCCAGCATAATATTGCTTCTTCTGAGGACTGTAGTGGAGAAATAAGTAGCTAGAACTTAAAGTTGTGAGTCCTACAGAATTGAAAAGTGTGTAAGCATGCAGATTGCATTTGAATTTTGCCCACAACACTTACTTCCTGCTAAAGTGACACTGGAACATGTTCATGATGATGTCAATTGATTAAAAAAAATAAAGTGCAACCTACAATGTGGCAGATGTGTATGGTAGTGGTGGTGGGGGACTGGAGTAGTGTGATTGGTGGGATCTTGACAAACTGCATCCACCCCGAGAGGAGAGGGATCATCATCATTTATTGCAACAACCATTGCTGCAGTCAGTTTTTGAACCACTTTAATCCCACATCCCTGCAATGCTCCAACTTTCCCCCTCCCACTTGTGAATTTGCTAGACTTTACTCAACTACTGTATTTTTACTTTCTACAGTGCGCAACTGATAGAGTGTGATGTCTTGCCTTTGCCCTTGACAAAATTCTCAATGTCGTCTGCTGTCTATCAAGTCTGCCTCAGTCACAGAGCTCCCAGTCAGTTGTCTATTATATTTATTTGTTAAATTATTTATGAATGTTTTATTTTATTTTATTTTTTATAAGTTGTGCACCCTATCTTATCACAGTTAGTCCAAAAATTATATATATCTAAGAAACAAAATCAACAACTTCTTTCCCAAAACTTCCCCATCACAGAGACAATAAAAGCAAAATCAGCAAGTAATTTGAACCCCAGCTGCCTTTTTCTTTCCAGTCACTCACACCAAATTTTGGGGTATTTGGGGGTCAACCTTTTTCCTCCTTTCTTCCCCAGAGTGCCCCCAGACTCCCCAATGCAGAGAACAAATGTCCTACCTAAATGACTTTCTAAACTAAACTTCACTTCTCCCCTTTATTCCCCTATCTTCTCTAGCTCAAAAAAATGCTGATTTCTCCTCTTACAAACACAGAATGGCATGTTGTGAGAGCCTGACACCATTTTATATGGCTGTAGAAAACTAGAGAAAACTATCGTGTGGTGGAGAAAAATTCTTCTTTCCATTGATTTCAATGCACTGAGCAAGGCAAAAAAAGAAGGAAAATGGCATTTTGTCTGGAAATTTTTCAACAAGCGGAAAGTGGAGATTTTGATTTGAGGTGAAAGTTTTCACCCATTCCTACTGATAACTAGGGCTGGGCGAAATCTATCTCCATGTTCCTGTGAGAAATTCCATAAAAAAACACATTGTTGTCCACTTTTTCACAGAAAAATCCACTTTAAAACCAGCAATTAAAATCTTTGCATTTTTCACCCATTGGCCAAAATTGTTCACCATTTTTGCAATGGCTAGAAAGTTTCTGCCCATTGATTTACATGGTTTTCACCTTTTTGCTATAAAAACGTGACGTGTTTGTGAAAGTCTAACACAACAGAAGCAGCTACGGAGCAAGGTAGACGTGCTGTGATGATCTGCAGTGATATTTTGGAAAAACTGAGACTGGAGAGGCTCATAGTGACTGCTATTAGTATGACAGGGTTTAAAACTAATAAAAGGAAAACTGAACTTTTCGCTGGACGTGTTTTGCCACACAGAAAGTACCATTTTTGGGCAATTTCAGTTTGAGGCGAAAAATGTTCACCCATCCCTAATTATTACCGATGTACACCACCTCTACCACATACACCCTCATGACAACCATCACAAACACCCATACAGAAGTACCAGTGCCATTATTAACACCACTGCGTACAACACTACCGCATACACCCTCATGACCACCATCACAAACACCTATGTTAGACTGCAGTTGCACCTGAGAAAGCAGAGTAGCTATCTGGGATGATGATGCCATGTGTTCTCCTAATTCTTGGGATGTTGTTGTTTCTGTTGAGGGTATAATCATTTTTCTGAAATACTTATGCTTTCAATTTTTTTTTTGCGCCCATAACATAAGCTATCAGCTTTGATAGGATTCTATTTGTCAGAGAAATGAAGTTCACGCTTTGGCACAAATTCAGACATCTTATATTCAAAGCATGGGTCTAGCAATGTAGCAAGAATATATTCTTCATTGCTTTTAAATACGGTTTTCTAGAATTCTGCTCAAAACATATCAGTCACCAAGCAGTTAATATATGCATGTCATTACAGAGTAGTTGGCCATGCTCTTCAATTTTTTTCTGAAATAAATAAATAAGTGGAATTAAATAAATAAATAAGAGGAAGTTATTTCATGTATCCCTGCACCAACGTGACTAACCAATGAGATTCCTAGTCAAAATGATTCAGGAGCCCATAGAGCTCTGACATAAGCTGCCACTGACCAAGTGACAAAGAAGCCCCCTACATAACCTTCCAGTTTGCATTGCATATTCACTTATGGCCTTGTTCTGCCTATGCAGGTGTTGTAGCATGTACAATGAGCAATTCCACCTGGTAGGTATCTCCATGCACAGTAGGGACCTCTTTTTAGCTGCTTATGGTGCGGGTGGGTATGCTCTTGTATTGAATATAATACACTGTGAGCACTGTTGGACCTCCTAAAATGTGGACACATTTGCAAGGGATATTCCACATTTCTCTGATGGATCCAGTTTATGAGAGAGAGCTTCTAGGTTGAAAACATGGGTGAAGCAGGGTATATGCAACATATCTGTCATTATTCATTTCCATTGCCACTGCCATTGTCAGCAGACACAAAGTCAGCTTTCAAGCAGTGGAGTACAAGCAATTCATCTTGCTGCCATTTCATGAAGACATCTACAGCTTTGTGGAACTGTGTCTCATATCTCTCTATACATAAAGTAGCATTCCTATGGTATGGGCTACACTGCAGCAAGAATGTACTACTGCTGCCAAAGGCACTGATGGTGATGAAATGCTGCTGCCTGCTGATGGGAAAGGCATTCAGTGAACTTTTACTTTCATGTAATCTGTACTATGTATACTTGTCCACATATCTGGGGTCATGGGGAACTTTCTTGCCATAAAATGTTTCCAGTCTTTGCCCACAAGACTAGCTACCAACTAGCTACCAACTGGCACATCCATCCTGGAAAAATAATTCTGGCTTGGGATATGCCAGTGGTGTACAACACATGACATAATTTCTTTAAATCCACTCTTCTCAACAAACGAATAGGGCAGCATGTCAACACTTCACATTTTTACTAATTCCACACTTTGAGACTAGTTTTGCCCAATTTGTGTCTTCTTTCAATTTCTGCAGAAGGAGAATTCTGTAAACTCATCCTTTTAACTACAAGATGACTTGCAGTGGTGGAAGTGCTAGTGGTGGTGGATGCAGGCAATCTATGACTCTTTTCGACTCCTACTGCTGATTCAGAGTCATTGTCCTCCATACTTTGTACTTTCATAAAACAAGCACTAAGAGATGCTGGTGTTATTGTTACATAACATAATGTTGTCTCACATCTTGGCAATTTTCTAACACTACCAACATATGCCACTTGGTCCTTTCCACTTTTAGGAGTGAGTCTGCTGCTGTGAACTTTTGACCCCTCTGTTAAACCACTAATGCTCCTCCCAATAAGACTTGAGCTTGTACTTTAGGTGGGTTCTCAATGAGGAAATTCCTAGATAGGATTCTGTTTTTCCCATATCACATGATTTTTAATCAGACAACAGACAGCAGCATTTTGGGTCATAACTGAAGTATCTCCAGACTGGAGATTTCATAGACCGAAGAGTTCATGTTAATACTGTACAACTAAAGCTGTAGCAGCAGAAATACTCCTAGTTGTGGTGAGATGGCCAGACGTTACACATGATCTCTCAAACAGTTTATAAATGGACTTACTGCATCTCTAAAAACAATACACATATAAGATAATAATTTATCTTGTAAGCATCTCTTCTTGGAGGTTTGGTTTGTTATATCAATATCTCTATTTTATAATGTCTTGTTGGCCACCATATTTATTACCACTTACCAGTCCAAAATCCAGTCCAGTTTGGTCTGATTTTTTTTTTTTTTTAATCTGATACATTTTGTCCTGAACCTTAACCACGTTATTCTATCCAGACAGTATATGTTCTCTATTATATATATATATTTAATTTCTTTTTAAATATTCATAATGGTTTTCAAATCATACATATAGTTTATGTTTTAAAGGGATAGTAATACCTAAAATGTAAAAAAAAATATGTTGTAGAGTTTATCCCCCTGAGTAAAACAAGAGTACTCCCACTGCTGAAAGGTGTTTCATTCAAAAGTTATTAATTTTCAAAGTAGAATTTTTTAGGTGCAATATCACAGTGGCCTGAAATTTTACAGTGGCGCTGTTGCTACACCATCCTATGGAGATTTATGGTCCTGAGACCAGAGCTGTCCATAGGATCGTGTAGCAACAGCGCCACTGTACAATTTCAGGCCACTGTGATATTGCACCTAAAAAATTCAACTTTGAAAATTAATAACTTTTGAATGAAACATCTTTCAGCAGTGGGAGTACTCTTGTTTTACTCAGGGGGATAAACCCTACAACATATTTTTTTTTACATTTTAGGTATTACTATCCCTTTAAGGTTAGCTCTTTTTCTTTTTTATGGGTAGCTTATCATGATCAGTGTCATCCACTTCTTCACCAACCACCATCCTGCCAGATTCCCCACCACATTCATAGTCTTGTAGCTATTTCTCAAACATGTTGTCATATTCCACTGAGAGGTATTTACAGAGGTTAGTACACTACTTTGTAGTGCACAGAATAGACTTGGATTGGCTTCAAAATACACAATCTCTACAGCCTGCAGTAAAAGAATCAAGCACAAGGCAATCACTGGCTCAAAGAGAGCACCATACCTCAGTAATCAGTATATCCTTCCCCGGCCCTCTAGCTCTTGTGGCTGTATTGGAGTGCAACTGTTTATGGATGGCACTCACAGACCAGTACATTAAACTGAACCCATAGTCTATATTTGTATGGCAGTATCTAATGGTGTCTCTCCACTCATGCTGACTAGCTGCTTGTTGTCACTAACATTTTTGGGGGGATTGGGAACTCTCCTTTTTTATCATACAAACCCAGAAATCAACTGGCAGTGTCACCCCAACATTCTTCTAACATCTCAACAAACAAACAGCTTGATTCATGTCACTCAGCCTCAGCATGACTGGCTGCCTGTCTCTCACTCTTACACTATTTTTGGAGGGGGTTAACATTTCCTTCTTCTGTCACACACCCATAAAACAACTGGTGTCTCCCCAACACTCCCCAAATAAACAGCTTGTTTGCTTGACTTATTTATTTCATTACCAGAAATGACTGTATGCTGCTTTCTCTCTCACTTCTAGGGATGAGCTAAAATATTCACCTCAAACTGAAATCCGCAAATAATGGCACTTCCTGATTGGGACTAATTTCCCACGAAAAGTGCAGTTTCTCCGCTTTTTCCTGCTTTTTTCACCTAGCTCATTGTGCATTGAAATCAAAGGGAAGAAAATTTTTTCTCCACCACACGATAGTTTTCTCTCGTTTTCTACAGCCATATAAAAGGGTGTCAGGCTCTCACAGCAGCCATTCTGTGTTTGTGAGAGGAGAGAGCAGTACGTTGTTTGAGCTACAGAAGATAGGGGAATTGAAGTTTAGGTTAGGTAATCTTTTAGATGGGACATTTGTTCTCTGTATTGGGAGAGTCAGTGGGGCACTCTGGGGAGAAGAAGGGAGGAAGCAGGTTGATCCCAAATGCTACAAAATTTCATGTGCCTGACTGGCAAGACACAGGCAGCTAGGATCTATTTGCTTGCTGGTCCTGCTGTTATTGTCTCCGTGCTGGGTGGCGAAATCTGGGGAAAGAAGTTGTTTATTTTGTTTTTCAGGTATAATTTTTTTTTTTTTGGGACAGACTGTGACAGTGATAAGACAGGGTGGACAACTTAAAAAATAAGTAAATAAATAAATAAATATATTAGGTGACAGACAGCTGACTGGGCTTCGGCAAGACATCATACTCCATCAGTTGTGTTGTGTACTGTAGAGTAAACACACAGAGTAGTTGAGTAATGTCCAGCAAAGCACAAGGGGCAGAGGGAGGGGGAAGGGTGGAGCATTTCAGGGATATGAAAGTAAAATAGTAGTTCAAAAACTGGCTCCAGCAATGGTTGCTGCAGTGTGTGCAATAAATGATGATCATTCCTCTACTCCAAGGGAGGATGCAGTTTGTCAAGGTCCCACCAAAACTTCCTGCACCACCAGTGCCAGTGCAAATAAAGAACCATATAAGAAAAACACTGAAGATGACAACAAGTCGCATTCAAGTGTTGATGATGGCAATAGTATAATAGAGGAAGGTGTATCAGCTGAACCACCTTCTGGATCAGATATTGAGACAAACAAGCACCAAAATATATGTCCTCAAAGTAGTAGCAAACTTTGTTACAATAAAATTAAAAATAAATTATTTGAGACCTCTAAAAGCTTAGAGGAATATAAGGGTAGTGGGGAAAAAAATATCAGGTGATGCTGATGCTGCTGAGGATGGCCTAATGATGACTGATGATGATGCTGATCTAGAATATATCCCTCCAGCAGCCTTCTCTTCTCCAGATACAGATGGAGTTGAGAGTGAGGATGATGATGACATGGCAATAAAGTTAGCAGAAAGGCAAAAGCTGAATCTTCCACCACTCTTAAGGAGCACTGTGCCTGTCTATAAACTGTTTGAGAAAACCATTGGAAAGTCTGACCCTGGACAAGCACAGATGTCAAAAAGTAGACAGTCACTCTATCAGGCATCATTATCGCCTGTTCAAAGTCCAAGTCCCACTCAGCTACACACACCTATTTTGAGTATCCAGTAGCAGCAACAACAAGAACAACACAGGTTATTAACATCCACAATGTTAGATATGACAAGTGCCTCTGCTGCTGTAAGTGTTGCACCTTTGACAACTAGTAGTAGTGGCAGTAGAATTGCATTAACATCTAGCCCCAGTAGTAGTGACAGCAGCAGCACCACCTCAGGAGCACCTTAGCCCATGAAGTCCACTGTATGGAGATACTTCACTTAGGATCCTCAAGCTAAGCATGTTGCTATCTGTTGTCTGTGCAAAAGAGCACGTGAGCAGGGGGAAAGTAGACTCACACCTAGACGACTCCTCTATGAGATCCCACCTAAAGCACATCCACAGGTCTGACTGAGACATACTATCAGCAAGAAAAAGGTGCCACAACTAGCAGCAGCAGAAGCTCTCTAAAAAGTTCCCAGAGCTCTAGGGCAGAAAAAAGAAATAGTGAAGTTATTTATGTGTCAGAGAGTGCTGTACTGCCAGTGCCAACAGTTAGTTCACTCAAAATAACACCTATGGCTCCTGCTGCAGAGGAATATGATGACTCTGGCTTTGCTGTAGGAGATGGCAAGAATTATAGATTGCCCACAAATGCTGCCTCTACCGCCACCACCTCCTCTAGTCATGTTGTTAAAGCAATAAAGTTCAGGCTTCTTCTGCCATGTCCTGCCAACCCACACTGACTGGGTTCCTGGAAAGGAGTCAAAAACGTCACAAAAACAATCCCAAAGTACGCCTGTCGAATAGAAAGGTTGCCAAGATGTTGGCAGTGGACATGCTGCCTTATTATTTTGTAGGTTTCAGAGAACCAAGACAGTTGTGCCTGAATGGTACAAGCAGGTAGTTTGTGTGGTGGGCAAAGGGCTGAAAAGTGCATATGGCAAGAAAATCCACTTGACCACAGATATGTGGACAAGTGGGCAGGGCACAGACAATATGACTGTGACTGTTCACTGGGCTTCCCTCCCAGCACCAACAGTGGGCAACACTAGCGTACAACATCAGGAGACAGCCAGTAATTGTGCTTCTGGTACTGGCAGTGTGATTAAAAGGTGTCAGCAGCAGCAGGATAGCCCATACCATTGTCATTCCACCTTGTGCTTGCAGATTTTTGAGAGGCAGTCCCACAAAGCTGTAGATGTTTTAAGTAAGCTATAGCAGGTGACAGAGGAATGGCTTGTACCCCGCTCCTTAAAAGCTGGTTTTGTGTCTGCTGATAATGGCTCCAACATAACTGCTGCTTTAAGAATAGGTGGTATGGTGTGTGTGCCCTGCTTTGCCCATGTGCTGAATTTAGTTGTAACCAGATTCCTTGAAGAATCCAAAACCCTCAAAAAGATGCTTACTATTGCCTGCAAAATCTGTGCCCATTTTAGTCGCTCCTACAGTGCACGCAACACTCTATATTCCATCCAATGCCCCATCACCAGCTGAAAATGGAGATCCCTACCAGGTGTAATTCCACCATGTACATGCTAGAGTGTTTATATAAACAGAAGAAGGCCATTAGCGAGTACAGCATGCAAAACTGGAAGGCTTTGGAGGGAGCCCTCTGGCCAATGGCAACTAATGTGTGATGTATGTGAGCTGCTGAAACCCTTTAATGAGGCAACCAGCAACCATGCTGGTGAGTAGCATTGGGGCAGGAATTAGTGAAATATTTTTATTGTAGAAAATAATGAGGAGCATGGCTGAAGAATCTTTGCCTTGATTTATAAGCCTGCTAAAATTTTTCTCAAAGCTTACCTTGCATAATAGGCTGTGCTAACAATTTCTTTAAAGTTTTAACCTGTAATAAAGGCTTATCTTGTATGTTAGTACCCTATAGTAAATTTCCTGTACAATTGTCCTTCCTCCACCATCACCATAATACTGCTATAGTAAGTCTGTCAACATTTTTTTGGAAAAGACATACCTGCTGACTGTGTATATCACATACGTGTTACTAGTATGTACTGATATCCTGAATAAAATACAGTGCTGCTGTTCAAGCCTTGATACAAATTCACAGGTTTTATATTTAAAGTGGGTGTCCTGCAATGTAGCAAGAATGTATTCATAATGCTTTAAATGGAGACCATGCAAGCATTTTAGCATGCAATTCACTAGCTGGTTCCTGTCTGTGTTGTCACGATTATAAGATTCATTGGCAAAGCTCTTCATTTTTCTCTGAAGATAAGATTAGTGGAACTGTCTTACTGCCTACTACACCAGTATGACTAAACTGCAAGGTTGCTTCCTCAAAAGGCTTCAGAATCAGAAGCTCAAATAAGTCACATATCCACTGTGATTGACCAGATGACCAAGAAGCACTCCAAAGCCTTTCATCTAAGCATTGCATATTCACTAATGCCTTGTCCTGAACATACATATGTTCCAGCATGTACAATGTGGAATTCCACCTGGAAGAGACCACCATTTTAAGTTTCTGATGGAGTATTTGGTTACTCTCTTACAAGGCATATTACGCTCACCATAGGACCAGTTAAAACATGCACATAATTGTCAGCCTAAACTAAGCTTTTTGTAGGCTTCCAGATTTGGAGAGGAATCGAATAACATGTTTGGAATTGGCAAAGCAAGATACATGCATCATATGTGCTATTCTGATGGCAGCTTTATATTGAAGTCACAGTCAGCAAGCACAAAGTCAGCTCTCAAGTAGCAAGGTACAAGCCATGTGTGTATGACATGGAGCAGTTTCTTTAGCAGCTTTGTGGGATTGTCTCTTAAAGCTCAATATGCCTAAAGTGGCATTCAGATGGTATGCCCTATTATGTTTCTGGCTTTTACAGTGTCAAAGCCAGAGCCCACATTGTCGGCAACATTAGTGGTCATCTGCTGATACATGCTTGCTGATGTTCACTGATGGAAAAAATGGCAAGTGAGCAATGACAGTCATATATTCTGTACACAGGCAACATATTTGTAGTCAAGTGAATTTTCTTGAATATGATCTTTCAAGCCCTTTTCCCATGACACCAAGCACCTGCTCGTACTACTCTGGCACAGTCATTCTTGCAAACTGCAGCTTGGGATATGCCAGAAAGTGTAACACCATCAGTTCTTTAAGTTTTGGTAGGTGTTTTCATCCCACAGGCATATTTGTGAGCAGTGTGGGTTGGCAGCACATAGATGAATAACTGTGTAACTTAATTGGTTTAACAACATGACTAGTGATGTTGGTGGAGATGATAGTGGTGGTGTCAGGAGTGAGGACTATATGTATGTACACAGTGTATGCAGTGCCTTACAATAGGTGTAAGTTACATTAAATAAGACTGGATAACTATATGACTCTTGTTATCCTCCTCCCACTTCTAATTTGCACAATAATAATATAAAACATGGATGTGTTTTTGTTAGTGAAGAAAATATTGTCCCAATATTTGATACATCTGCAACACTAGTATTATATTCATCGTGGCCCCATACATTTAGGACTTCTTTTACTGCTCCTAGTTGTGACATGTCTGACATTGTGCTGGTTTGTCTCCCAATCAGACCTCTAGTTGTGCCTCTCAATGAGGACTTTCCTAGATGTGATCCTGTTTTCCCCCTGCTCATGTGTTCTTACACACACGATAGCTAGAAGCATGGTTAGCTTTTGGGTTGTGAGTAAAGTATCTCCATACTGGAGATATGAGGGACTCCTACTAGTAGAGGGGCTACCTGTTACCAAAGCACTAGCATTAGGTGTCAGTGGCTCAGTTCTTTGAGCAGAAGCAGTTATAGCTAAGGTTGTTGATGTTGATAACCTGTGTTGCTGCTTAGTCAACAATAGTAAGTGGGGGTTGGACTTGGGCGTAGTGACTAATTTGATGATAATAATAAATACAGACATGTTTACTTTCCAGTTTGAGCTCTCAAAGAGTCAATAAGCAGGCATATTTCTCCTTTGCAGTAGTGGAAAACTGAGCCTTTGCCTTTCAACAAATTTTTTTGGTTATATGATCATCACTCTAACTTTCTACTACATCTGTATCAGAAGAAGGGATGGATGGTGCAGGGTCATATTAAAAATCAACATCGTCATCAATAATCAGGTCATCTACGGCACCAACGTTATCATAAGCAACAGCAGCATTAATTTGCTCCCAACTTATCACGGTTCCCGTGCTTCCCTGTCAATCTTTGCTGGGTTGCTTGTACATTGGAGGATGCTGATTGGCCCGCCCAGAATGTTCCTTTATACACTGGGCTCTGGGCACTTGTCAGTTGCCCTTTCGTGGTGTTCCTGAGCCTGCGCCTTGTTGCTGTGTGTCTGCTCTCCGGTTTACTGACTCGGCTAGTCTGACCATCCCATTGTTCCTACTCCGTGGTTGACCCGGCTCTGGCGGACGTTCCTGCTCCGTGATTGACCCGGCTCTGGCTGACGTTCCTGCTCCGTGATTGACCCAGCTCTGGCTGTCGACTCAAGTTCCAAGTACCGATCCAGTTCCGGTTGGGATCCAGTGCTGCATCTGTTCCTGTGTTCCTGCGTGTTCCAGGTCGCCGGCTGGTGACATTCTGAACTGTGTTTGTGTTGCTCTGACTAATCCTCTCTTGAGCATTGGACCGTTGCCTGAGCCTGTTCCTTTACACTGCAGTACCAGTACCCGTGTATGACCAGTTTTAACCCTTGCTGTGCCGGTTGCCTCTGATCTCTGAGCCTGTATTCTTACTTGCCAAGCCAGTGTATTCCTTACGAGCCTGTTAACACTGAATGTGCCTACCTGACCAGACCTCCCTATTGCACTAGCAGAGCTGTAGCCTTTCCGGTGCCGTTGCACCGCTACTACGCCGGCTGGCGTTGGACCCTCCATTTGCTCTTGCTTGTTGTGCTCCATTGGACACCAGTGTGGTGTTCCGGTCCAGGTCACCTTTAGCGCTCATTGTGTTACTACTGTATTTCCATCCGTTGGCTCACTATCGCTTGTGCAGTATTCATGCGCTCTGGCACCCAAGGGGTGCGTACGGCTCTTCTCCCGTTGGCATAAGCAGGGTTATATCCGTGACAAGGTTAAGGGCGATTCCGATTCTGGTCCATCTACTCGCAGTGGCTCTACTCCAGATTATTCCACTAAGGTGGTATAGGCTCGGTCCAGGGCATTTGCTGGTCAATCTGGGCGTTCATTTCCAAAAGTTCTGAGAGTGATTAGTTCAGTCACACAATACACCCTTCTCTTCATCATCAAGAGACTGATATCTATTCTGGGCGTTGGCCAATCAGTGAACTTGTCTTGTTCATATTCTCCACATTTAACCCTGTGTTTGCTTATCTGTACTTTTACTCTGTAGACATATTTGGGCCTGTATCACTGTTACCATTCTTGGCCCCCAGGGGCGCTGTTCTTTCATTTTTATTTTCAATAAAACTGTGTTTTACTATATCAGTGTCTGAGTGTCAGAAAACCGTAACACAACTACTTTTATATTCTTCTAGATGTTTAAGTCTTACCTTTCCTCTAAGGGGGACTTATAGAATATTGACCACTAGTTTTTAGTGGGGGTGTTACTGTTACTGTTTAATACAGCACTTGGTCTCACTGATAAGTCCTCCTAAGTCTTTATAGGAACAGCACTTACTTGTATGTGACTTGTCATCATCTTTAATGTTGTTTAAAGGTTTAGTACTACTAGGGGTAAAAGTTTTACAAACAGATTTCTCCGTAGGATAATCATCATTTACCACACAAGCTGCAACATCCATGGCAACAGTGAGTATGGCTTTACTACCTGTAACACATTAATGCATTCCCTCTACTTACCCAAGCCCCTAGCTGTTTGATACACATATTTATAGTAGTGTTGATTATTACAATTAATCACATGGCAGAGTAGCTGGTGTATGGAGCGAAAACAATAAGATGTCTCTAGAATATGTCATTGTAAGTCTCACTCAAAACTCAGGTCAAGGATTTCCTTCCTGTTGCTGTCACTAATCAGTTTAAAGATTGTTTTATGATTTGTTTCTTTTTTAACCCCTTAAGGCCATGTGATGTGTCAGGACTGTCACACGTGTCTGGACGTTAAGGCCCAGTGATGGTCCCTGTACACCATGGAAGTTTGTGATCGCAGAGTGGCTGCATGCTTCGCTGTAGTCACAGAACACATTTCTGAAGAAATAAAAGTGCTGTGGTCCTCTAGAGCACCCCACCCCCAGTCTGTGTGGTCCTTAAGGGGTTAAACTGTCCTAGTCTGCCACCATCTACATATAAATCACAACTATACTCCCTGCCACTACAAGCAACTCCAGCTCTCCCTCTTTGCTTGTTTGCCTCTACCCCTAGCTAGTGTCAAAATTTCAGAAGCAGGTTTCTCTTTTTCTCCCAACTTGACTGCAGTGTTAATGTTTACAGTACTGTACATCATGAGGATTTCCCTACGTTAGCTTCAGAATCAGGAGTTTTGAATAAAGAATAAATCACAGTGTAAAGTGGCTACTGCAGGAACTATATACTTGTCCACGGCACCTCAATATGATTGCCCCTCTTCTATTTTGCCGATAAAAGAGAGTGAGTATGTTTGTAGGGAACTTCAGTCACCTGTCTTTCAGTCATCAGGCAAAACATTTTTGGTTTTCAATTTTTCTTTTAACTATTCTTTCTCTCTTCACAGCACACCCAGAGAACTAATCAATACCACCAATACCCCTAAGAGGCAATGCAAGCTCCCTCTTTTTACCTGTCTACCTCCTCTAGTAGCTAGCATAAAAAATTCATGCTTTTTTTTGCTCTCTGACATCATGAGGGAAACTGACTTACACATTTAGAGTAAGAATACATGGAGACTCTATATGTGGAGGGTAAAATATTATTATTTATTCCAGTGGAATGAAAAAAGCATAAACATTTTAATTTTTGAGGAATTTCCCCAGAGGTGGAAAATGCAATTTTGCTGATGTTGCTTTTGAGGTAAAATGTTTTACCCATCCTTACATAGAGGACAAATAAAGATTCCCAGAATTCCAATTAAAGGAGCAGTAAACTTTTTTTATGAACAAAATATATATTGTAGGGATTTTCCTATTGAGTAAAATAAGGGTACTCCCACTGCGGAGAGATTTATATTTTATATATATAAATAATAATATATATATAAATATATATTATTACAGTTTAAACCGGTGTTTTTTTACACTAGCAGTGCCCTCTAGTGGTCAAATTCCAATTAGATTTCCTGTTAGATTCTAATGGAAAGGAAAGTCAGAGACATACAGTTCTACATAGAATGTGAAAGAAACTGCCTGTCACTTCCTGTCAGTTAGAACTATCAGGAAGTAAACACAGTAAATTCACTTCCTGGTTATTTAAACTGCTATAAATTTTGAATAAAACCTTTGACAGTGATGGGAGTGACCTTGTTTTATTCAGCAGGAAATGCTCTATAAAATAAGTGTTTTCATAAATAAAGTTTACTGCTCCTTTAAATGAAATGGTGTTTCTCACAATACATTCAAAACTTCTGTAGAATTCAAGCGGTTAAAAGCCCTGTTTAAATCAATAGTCATTTGTATTTGCCCCCTATGGTGCAGTTGGTTTGCTTAATAATTGACCCAGTTTTTTTCAGTTCAACAGCTGCTAAATTTGAAAGAAAAACTATCCTTTGTCTGCTGAGATATAAACCACTGAAAGTAATCATTCTTTGTATGTCTTGGTGGAGAGTAGGGACGCTTGATCAAAAGCTCTGTTTGCAATAATGTGATTGAAATAAACCAGAGAAAAAAATTATCATTTTAGATTGTATATAAAAAAGAAAAGGAGAAAATGCATAAATCCAAACAATTTCTCTTTGGGAAACAGAGACAAATTTGGTTTATCATTCCTTTTCAGCTTCCTGTGCTACTTTGCTTTTTTGTCCACCCTTTTGTATGTTATCAAAATGTCACCACTCATTGCATCATCACAATGAAAACCTGCTGTGATTGAGGTGTTCTTTTAAGTTTCACTTGATTAATTGTACACTGCAGAGAGAATGCTGGATCTTTGCTCTGCTGTTCTGTTATATTTCAAGAAACAGTGTTGAGCTCTCTTTTGAGAAAGTAGACTCCTACATTTATTCACAGGAAATAACCTTTTTTAAGCATTGTGCTGCATTTACTGAAAAAAGTTTCATGTATTAGTGAAAAATCAATATGTGCTGCTAATGGACTGAGGTTTAAAAAAATAAAAAAAATAAAAAATACAAAATCTGTAAGGAAGGAAATGAGAATGTTGACTGGAAAATTGATGATAATCTTGGGGATAAATGGGTTTAGTGATTTCTACTATAGTTTTAGTAAACAAAGGGTAGACAAGTAGTTATTTCAACAAGTTCCCTCTATAAAGGAGAAGCATGTCGTTATTATGTTATTATGTTATATTGCTGACAACTATCTGCTTCACTGAATCACGCTTAACAGTTCAGGGTAAAGGAAAGGAAAAAACTCAGTCTTTATGGTCAAGCTGACTATAAAACACTTTTCATTACTAGAATCGTGTTATTTATATCTTTAGTTGCAAGCATTTTATTCTACTACTATATGTCATGCTATAAAAAATAGTCTTTTAACAATTTAGTCTGATTAAGTTAAAAGAATTATGCTCCTTTTCTGCCATGGTAAATGATGCAAGCTAGAGCTGGTGTGTATAAATCACTTCTACAAACTCAAGATGATTCTACTTAAATACTGCTTTTCAATGCACCCTCCCAGCATTCACCCTGAATGGAATCTGGATTTTATTATTAAAGGAGCCCTGACAATTCTTAATACCAAATCTTTACTTATCTTAAAATACTGAAGTGAATCTTTTCTGCGTAGATTGGCTCCCCAAAATTATTCTCTAAGAAATACTGGATAAAATACTTGAAAAACTTTAGTATAGACCTGGCCTAAGTTTTGAGAAGTAATCCATACTGCGTCACCTTCCGCCGTCGTTCCCGGGTCTCTCCTTCTCAACGCCTGACTGGCGCCATCGGACGCACCAGGAACAGGAAATATGTCGCAAGAACCAAAGGGTATCGGTTGCCAAGCCGTTCGAGCACTCCGATGCTCGACTCGAAGATCCTACTAGAAGGGGAAGCAAGCAAGTCCACTTTGCTGCCTGACAGCATCTGAAGTGGGTAGCGAGATACTGGCAGCAGACAGACGAACGATACAGGAACCTGGGCTCAGATGGGTGGCAGAGCGGCCACTTTAAAACCATAAGAATGAAAAAATCCAGGACTCTGGTTCACTCCAAACATAACACACTTTATTCTTTAACAGCACATCTTTTATACAGTACAACACAATGCCACAATAGGACGGGAGAGGCCAAGTATTCTAATACTGACTGGGCCCAAGAACCAATCAGATACAATAGGCATGTCACACAGGGGACAAAGGGCCAATGACCAATGGAGACAAAGGGCCAATGGTAAATGACCTAACAAACATAATACTCAAGATGTGATTGCATTTGTAATACAACAGGTTTGTTTAAGTCTAGACAAAGACAAAGACGTGATGGGCGAGAATACACATTCAGGGGACAAGGCCAGGGGTTGAAGCACGTACGCACTAGTTTCATTATACGGCTTCAACCCTGGCCAATCAATGCGCTCAGTGAGTCATTCGTCGACCAATCCAGCGTCGACTCATTGCTTCCGGTTCCACGTGCTCGACGCGGCATCGATGCCTCGAACACCTAACCGGGAACCACCGATTCATATTCGGTGAATGTGTATCCCTCAAACATATTACATACGATACTAAAACATTTGACATATATTACACATGAACCATCTGACAGTACATGAAACATAAGTCCTTTAACATAGGGAATGGCTGGCCAGTTCGTATGTCAGAGCCCACAGCTAAGTTCAAACAGGGCAAAAGGTCCACAGTCTTTGGATAAATAGTTTGAGGTCCAAACAAGGGCTCAAGTAATGGGTAGGATCCGTTACAGTGACCATTCTCATTTTCTGTATAGATTAAACCATGTGTGCGTTTGTATTAATACACTAGTTACAAAGCTGTTACGGGCTATGTGCATAACAGCACATGCGCAGTGGGGACTCGCAGAACGGGCTGATCCGGAGCGGGGAGCTCCGGATGGCTCACAGCCTGTCTGTGCTCCCGGCTCCGGGGCAACAGCGGAGGCACTGGGTGACAGTTTGTCACCCAGCCGTCTCCACGGCTGTTCCAGTGCTGGGAGCAGAGACAGGCTGTCAGCTTTCTGGAGCTCTCCGCTCCGGTTCAGCCCGTTCTGCGAGTACCCACTGCACATGTGCTGTTACGCACACAGTGAGCGAAGCATTCTAGAGCTTAATGTTATAGGAGGATGTTAGTGTTCTTTTTCAGTGCCTTTGTATTTTAGAAGTGTAATGAACTGTGTGATACTGTTGTTGTACATCGATACAAGTTATAAGATGCACTATGAGTTAATTCAGTTACTACTAGACATAATAAGATTTTATAAGAAAAAACACACATCTGTGGTGGTAGCACTCTCTTGTGGTGGGTTCTACTTCTCATACTCCTCTCATTCTACTAGTTGGGGGTGGGGGTTTTGTTGTCCTTATTTCCTCCCACTGATATTTCCATCCGCTTTCAATCTGTCTATTCACTTTTCTTTATTTTAAAGTGGATCTATCACATATACAAAAGTAATGCTCATTAGTTACAGCATTTAGCAAAAAAGTTAAACATGTTAGTCATTTTGAAAAACACTGTTATCTGGGCAAAAATTCAAGTTTAAAAGGTGCCCAGCAGCCTACTTCTGCTTGCCACACAGAGGCTGCTCCCGTCCCACTACCCAGCATCCTCAGATGACGGAGGATGTCTGTCTGTAAGCTGGAGCGATCTCATTGGCTAGATATCGATCTCTGCCAATGACATTGCTCCAGCTTAGAGAAAGAAAGCCTTCGTCATTGGAGGATGCTGGGTAGTGGGATGGGAGCAGAAGCAGTTCTGCAAGCAGGAAGTAGGCTGCTGGGCACGTTTTAAACTTAAATTTTTGAGCAGATAACAGTTTTTTTTCAAAAATGACTAGCGTTTAATTTTTTCGCTAAATGCTCTAACTAATGAGCATTACTTTACTATGTATGGTAGATCCACTTGAAGCACATGCAGTCCAGCTCTATCAACTCCGACTATGTAAGTGGCTGCCAACTCATCTTTTCTTTCTCTAACATTTTCAAATCCTGTCTCGCAGTCTTTCTTTATTCTGGATGACTTTAACTGTCATATTAATGACCCCTCTGTCATTTTGGGCTTCACACCTTCTTGCCTTGTCTTTACCAACAGCCTGGATCTTTATGCTTTCACAGTTTCCCCATTCCCTTTATCAGACCGCCATCTTATACCAATAAATTTATAAAGCATACTTGCACGCTTCAGCTTCCTGGGATGAGCTCTTCTCCCAACTCAAACCTTACTTCTATCTCATCTATTTCAGACAGAGACATTCGTATTACCTCCTAAAACTCAGTCAAATTCTCTCCTATAGATTCCTTTGCCCCTCAAATAACAACCCACATATGCAGATTTCATTTATTTTAAATCTCTGCTGTCTGGCCTGCAAAGGCTAAACAGGAATACTACACCACATTAATCCACAACAATAAATCTAACCCTCACCTTATCTTTATCTTTATCTCCTTGCTCCATCTTTCACAGCTTCTCCTATCTCCATACATTCATCACAAGCAGTTTGTTGAGCAGTTCAAAAACAAAATAAAACAAAAAAAAACCCTGCACTGCTCCATACTAGTGATATAAATTATAAGCCCTGTAATAAGCCTATATCATAAGTGTGCTATGATATTACTAAAAATAATAATAATAATTAGGGTTTTAGTCACATACATTTGCCAATATATGTTTAAGATCATTAACTCCGCCAAGGTACTCTATTTAAAGGGATAGTAATACTTTGTTTTAACTTTATTTTATTTTGTAGGCATTAAAAAAACATGAAGAACAATATAAGTCTTATCTCTCAAACCTTTATGGTTTAAGAGATATTCACAAGCAAAGTTTCCCCTCCCGCCCCTTTTACCTAGTGTAAGCCATGTCTTCTCAGATGTGGAATCCAGTCCATAGACCAGACAGATAACAGCAGGGGAGAATATTCTTCCTATGAGAACAATGAAAGCCCTGCCCCCCTTGACAAGTTTTTCAGGTTTTTCCCTTATCTTAATTGAAGATTGTCCCTCTGTGCAATCTACCTGGGCACATCCCTACTGATCTGGCTGAGCAGTGTTGCATCAGTAAAAGGGGCGGGAGGGGAATACTTTGTCATTGAATTACTCTTGAACTACAACTCTGACAGAACTGATATAACACTCTCCAAAGTCCAAATACTATGATGATTAATTAGAGCTGTTTTTATTATGAAACATTACTATCCCTTTAAAGTGACTCCTAAACCTAATCTATACATATAACATTAAAAACATTTACATTGTAAAAAGATACTTCTAAGGAAACGGGTATGCTGAAATCATTTAACTCAGTCCTAACAGGACAACATTTTGCTCCCCAATCCTTAAAAGCTCACGTTGTCGTTATACCTAAACCTGATAAGGATCTTTCCTTATGTTCTAACATTCGTCCAATCTCTTTACTCAATGTTGATTTAAAAATCTTTGCTAAAATTCTAGCCAACCATAATAAACCTTTCCTCCCAAGTTTGATCCACCCACACCAAAGCTGATTTGTTCTGAGCAGGGAAGCAACACACAACACAATGACAGCCCTATCCCTGTGATAGTGATAAAAAAACACCTCCCTATGATCCTTCTATCCATGGATGCCAAAAAGACTTTTGATCGATTTCGATGGACATACGTATCTGAGATTCTTACACAGACTGGACTTAAACCCCAAATATTAACAGGTAACATGAGTCTATATTCATCCCCTCCAACTAGAGTTTTAGTTAACAATAGCCTGTCTGACTCTCTTACCATTTCCAATGGTACACGACAAGGCTATCCTTTATCCTCATTTATTTTATTCTCACACTTGAGCCTCTGCTTAATATAGTTCGAAATGCACCAGACATCGGACTAAACTCTGGTCAATAAACCTACAAGGTAGTTGCATACACAGATGATGTTCTTTTCTTTTTAACCAGACCAGATACTTCCAAACCCCAATGATTGATGCCCTGTAGGAGCACTGCTTTCTTTTACAAGCACTAATGAAGTACTCAAAATCAGAAGTACTTAACATCTCTCTCTCTAACAACTGCTCATTGACTCTACAGCAGACATACAAATTCAAATGGCTCTCTGCATCAATCCATTATTTAGGGATTATATCTCTCCTTAATTATCCTCCCTTCCTAATCCCAATTGTGCCCCTTTACTTTGATCTATCACATGGGAATTTGCCAGCTGGAGCCCCCTCCCTCTTTCACTATCTGGCAAAATTAACCTTATTAAAATAATGATCCTCCCCAAGGTAATATAGCTCTTCAATGCTTTACCTATATTCCTGCCATGCCACATTCTCGACTCATTATAAACCCTCACCTCTTCATACATCTGGGCCCACAAAAAGCCTCAGCTTCAATTATCCATTTTATCAAACATGACAGACAGAGGTGGACTAGGTCTCCCGGGTTTTGTGAGATACTACATTTCTTCCACCTTAGCCACAATATTCGATGTTGTATCTTCTGCCAAAGCTCGCTGGATTGGAACACTATCTGACACATTAGGCCCCTTAAACCCACTACAATTATGTTGGATCTCCTCACACCATCCTAAATTGTTTCACACAGACCACATAGTCCTAAGCCACCTACTCTAAAGGTGTTAACAGTTCACTCAAACTTGCTCCCCCCTTCTCCACTTAAATTGGTGATAGGCAACCCTGCTTTCCTGCCTGACAGAACATCCCTTCTTCTTCTCTCTCAACCAGTCATCTATAGACACTCTTGGCTTCCTGTCAGAGACACCATTAAAACATTAGAAAAGCTGAAGTCAAAACTTGGGGTCACTTCAGCTCATTGGTGGGTGCTCCTGCAGATCCAACATCAGTTTACAAAGAAGAGCCAGGGCTTACTTCAGCTTAGAGAACTTACCAACTTTGAAAAACTCATAGTGAACCCACCTCTCTCATTTAGACCTGTTTCTTTTTGCTACTCCTTCATTTCTCACTTTATTCCCCCCACTAAATATTATTTCTTACTGGAATCGGAGATATGTTGATCCCAACGCTAAACATATGAATTGCAAGCTTGTCACCCATTTGTACATGACTGCTTCAACGCATGCACATTTCTCTCCCTCCTCTTCCGCTATATATGCTGGAGATTCAGTCAAGATACGAGACTTCTGGTCCCATCTTGCAACACATGAACTCAGTTCTTCATCTTTCCCTTCCTGCAGACCCTCTATTATGTTTATTTTCCTATAAACACCATATTTTCTCCAAGTGTAGCCCCAAACAATGGTCAAATGTTCCTATGTTACTCATTGCCACAAAAGTCCTGATACCTCCCTTATGGGGAACTCGGAACTCTACGGGTCTCTACAGTGGAACATTACATCTCCATGGAAAAACACCAAGCAGTAGCCACAGAAAATCTTCAGTGCTTTATAACCACATGGTCCTAATGGTTACATTTTCATTCCGTGCCTTCTTTGACACCTCCATGAACAAATACATCCCCTGACCCCATTAAATTTCTCTTCTCATCACTCCGACCCAACACTATTTTTCACCTCCCCATCTCCATCCCTCCCATAGGGGCAGGCTGGGTGCACCTGGGGGACCCCAGCATTTTACAATATGTATGCTACTCAATTTCTTTTCTCTATATCCTCAAGTCACCTTACCTATTATTTCTCCTTTTCCCTCCAGCCCCCCCCAACACTCACAATATCCAATTAGATACCAAGTTGTATTATTGCTCACATATCTTCCATTATTTGGCCCATAACATGTCAGTCTCCTTTGCTATGTACGGTTGCTGATTGACATTAAAACTTGCTGTCTTCTCTTCCCCCCTGCAATATGATTATGCAATGTTTATGACTGATGGTAATCATACTTACATATGCAATTGACTTGTTCTGCTATACTTTTTGTTTCCTCCTTCCTTTTCTATTTTCCCATTCCTCCTAATAGGTTGTTTGTTTTTTGCTTAATTTTACATGTAATGTCTTCCTAAACTAAATAAAGGCTTTAAAAAAATCCTTACGGACTCCAAAAGGCAGGTGCATATTTCTCAGGATCAACATCTTGTCTACATTGAAAAACAACTGTGAATATTCTCAATATTGTTCTTAACTAGAAAGGTATTCACTACAGTATCCAAACAGCTTCCCATTCAAGAATTCCAAAACCTTATTACCCTTACTATAAAAAAAATCCCTGCCTTTATATTAGTCAAAAGCTCCCTTGCTTTTTGCTCAGCTGTTTGAATTAATATAAAAAGAAAAGGTGCAATATAATAATCACTTCCACCATACCACAATAAGAACTATAAATATATTTGAGTACTCAAATCACTGGGTTAAATCTGAAATATATAAAACAATAATAATATAAAAAAAGATTAAATAAAATCATCCAATAATACATATGCAAATATATCCCTTTTTGGGATCTTGTGAGTGCATTTCTTTTATTTTATTGTACAATTTCTGTTTATTAAAATATTACGCTTACTACTGTCCATCTTTTTGCTTCTTTTTACATATTGCCGATGATCCGGAGTGAGACATTTCTCTGAGCACAGTCAGGCCATTTTTTATTGTTATTTCTTTAAAGGGATAGTAATACTTTGTTTTATCTTTATTTTATTTTGTAGGCATTAAAAAAACATGAAGAACGATATAAGTCTTATCTCTCAAACCTTTATGGTTTAAGAGATATTCACAAGCAAAGTATCCCCCCCTGTTCAGCCAGATCAGAAGGGAGGTGCCCAGGTAGACTGCAGAGAGGTACAATCTTCAATTAAGATAAGGGAAAAAGCTGAAAAGCTTGTCAAGGGGGGCAGAGCTTTCATTGTTTTCATATAAAGAAGAGTGTCCCCTTCTGTTATCTGTCTGGTCTATGGACTGGATTCCACATCTGAGAAGAGATGGATTACACTAGGTAAAAGGGGCGGGAGGGGAAACTTTGCTTGTGAATATCTCTCAAACCATAAAGGTTTGAGAGATAAGACTTTATATCGTTCTTCATGTTTTTTTAATGCCTACAAAATAAAATAAAGATAAAACGAAGTATTACTATCCCTTAAAATGAGAAGTTCACCAGAGAGTTATTTTTATTGGTCTTGAATATATTTGTAAATCGTAATCATATTCCCTGTAGATGTACAATCTGTAATGTAAACTAACCCAATCTGGCTAGCCCCTCTTACTGTTACTAAAATCTTTAAATCCTTTTATCAGTTTTGTTGCATGTCTCTGTACTTTTTCTTGTTCAATTATGTCTTTTATTAAGAACTGAAGCCCGATCCTTGGGGCTCATATTTTGCTCCCCTTAGATTATGAGTTACCCAGGGAACTGGTCTTTACTGATATATTCCCCAAGTCTTAGGCTGATGATGGTTCAGACCACCACTATATGTGGCACAATGTTCTGTCTGCAATATGTTTTTATACTGAGTCTGCTAATACCCAGTTGTTATTGTTCCTTGTCCCCTTCCCCATTTCTTTTCTGTATCCACTCTATTTCAGGTGAATCTTCAATAAAAATGGAAAAAAAAACTGGTGCTCAAAAGTTTGCACACAATTATAGATGAGGGCCTAACAATGATTTATAAAGTGGTATAATTACATCCCGTGCATCTATACTCTTTTTGCACATGCTAGTACCCCATTAGCTTTTACAGTAGCTGAGTGAGACTGCACACTGCTGTGAAGTCTATTGTCTATTGTCTATCAATAATTCACTAATTAGAATTCCCCAAGTAGTTTTGCATTTAGTGTATACGTAGCATGTTTGTTACAATCACCCAAATGCATAACCTTACTTTAATCTATATTAAACCTCATCTGGCAGTTTTCTGCTTATTCATTCATTTTATCTAAATATTTCTGCAGAGACAAAAGATCCTGCTCTATATACAAGAGTGAAATGTTTTGCCGCAAAAACAGAATAAAACAGCATACTTTTTCTTTGTCAGAAATTTTCAAGAAAAGTGAAATGTTTACACTTTATTTCACCACAATCCCCACTACAATGGTAGCCGTAAACACTGACCCCCAGCCTTGAACCATGATGACTATAGAAGCATACACTGCCCCCAATGTTTGCCCCACAGTAAACCTAGAACAGCATACTGTCTCCCCAGCTTTGTCCCACAGTAACCACAGAACCATACCCTGTTTCCCAAAGTTTGCCCCACAGTAGCCATAAAATCACACACATACGGACCCCGCTCATTGTCCAACAGTAGCCATAGAATACTCACACTAACCTTGACTCCCAGCCATGTATATGGTATATATGGTATATATAAAAGCACAATTATGAGTCTAAAGCATTCCATATACACCCCTGCGGGAGCTAGCAAGGCTCGTGTGGAACATTTTGGGAGGTTAGAAAAAAAAAATTAGGCATTATCAAAATGTGCGAATTTTCATTGAAAAATTGGTTAATTGTGTCTACTGTGTCAACTGCTCTTCATGTATTTCTTTACACAGGTTAGTGTCATCAGAAAAGATTGTATTACTACATTCAATAACCAATTCAAGATCATTATTAAACACATTAAAAAGCATTGGGACACCCTTTATTGCAGCATGTTGTATTATCTGCAAACAGACACACCTTACATTGAAAACCATTATTATCACTAGCAAAGATATTAAAGACAACATAGTAACATAGTACATTAGGTTGAATAAAGACACAAGTCCATCAAGTTCAACCTTCTCCTTATATCCCAGTAATTTTATAGCTTTCCTGCTACCAAATAAGTGAGTTTTTATCAGACCTTCCTGATCTGCCGACTAATAAACAGTATAACTCTGTATGTTCCCCTTGGAAAGAAATGTATCTAATCTTCTCTTGAATGTATCCATTGTATCTGCCATAACCACCTCCTTGGGCAAAGAATTCCACAATTTAACAAAACTTACTGTAAAAAACCCTTTCCTCTGCTGAAGTCTAAACCTCCTTTCCTCTAATCTAAAGGGGTGTCCAAGCACCATCCCCTGAGGTGTATTGTATCAAAATGTCACCCTCAATTTGGCAACCAACCCAGGGAAGCATTTAATATGTCACCAGGTTGAAAATGGCGACATAACAATCTCATCTCTTTTTAGAGACTTGTCTACTTTCTTTTCTACAGGGGATTTGGCACATCTTATACTTTGAAAAGCCTTTCTCTATTTGACCTTGTAAATGTCCCTATTCTTGGCTGAGTAAATCTGTCTTAACTTCAGAAATGCATATTTTGTTACGCTTTTCAATCTCTGCCACCTCGCCAGAAAACCAGATTGGTTTTATTTTTATTTTACCCTCTTTAAAATGCCCAATGCAAAGTTCAGGTGTACAAAAAAATTTATGTTTTAATTGTTTCCATTGCTCCTGAACATCATTAAACAATCTCCTCTTTGCTAAAGAATTACTTACATTTTCACCCATGAGAAAAACGTAAGACTTTCTTGAGTCTAAAGTCTATGTTTTTGTATGGTGATGCATTCTAATCTAAAAATGGCACTATATCAGGGTTAGTAATTTTCTAATCTATTATTGTTTCCTTAAAAGTTTGTGCCATCATCAACTGCATAAAAGATGTCCCTTGCAAGGAATTCAGGATGACCATGCTCGCTCTTCAAGCAACAGGAGCCTGCAGTCAACGTCTGGCATGTTAGTCTTTCATAACTATTGTATCACTCCTCACTGATATTTTTTGTTATTATTTTGATTCTGTATACTGTCCTTGAGGTTTATTAATTACTAGTAGTGTGGGACGGCATTGCCCATATTTTTTTTATCCTTGTATTTAGTTGTGTAAACAGAAAAATGGCGGGGTTAGCAATATCCTTGTGTGCATGGATCTGTATGGATGTATATGGAGATGTGTGTGCATGTAGGTGTGTGTCAAGAATTTTTAGGTTATTTGATGATCTCTCACCACCTTCATTTAACAATTCATTTGACTAATTTGTAAACAGATGCTGAAGTTTAAACTGTGTGTTATTGCTGTGGAGTAATGTGATACTTACACACACACACCACACAATGTGATCTTGTAAAAAGAGAGAGTTCAGAGTGGGAAAGAGGGGCAGAGGGATTTGTGTTTCAAAGAGAAAGTGTCCTTCCTAAAGAGGGGAACTTGGGATGTATATGGTGGGGCGATGGTTTATATCGAAAGGGCTCCTCTTTGTGTAATACATAAACCCCTGAGTTCTCACCTCACTGGTGTTCCAGTGCAGACCCCCCTGCTCCTTCAGTAAATATCAAGTGCCTCAGCTGCCATCTTGCTTCTCCCAGAAGTTAATATCACCCCAAAGGAGCCTACACCTTAATGTTGTAAAGACGGTGTCTGCTGCTGGCTAGCAGAGGTAATAAATCCAAGAGAGATCCAGGTCTTGCCTGGTAAAGAGCAGCATGCCCATTAAGTAAATTTTGTGTCAAGGTGTTCTGCTCCTAGTGTCCCTGGGATGTAAGGGTCTGGTGGAAGTCAGCACTGATATATCATAGAAGAGAGAGGGATCTGCTGCAGGGTCTGTGTTTCAAGAGTTGTGATGAATGGGAGTGTCTGTATCCATTTCACAAGATCTATGATAGTGATGTGTATGGGTTTCAGGGTTGTGTGTTTAATGACGCTGACTGTGAACACAAGGCAAACAGGGCACATTATAGTTTTTGGCAAGGAGGGATGGGCTGTCCTCATTATGATTATTATGCTCATAGGCCTCCCCCTAAACACCAGTAACCAGGGCATCTGTACAGTTGGGTTGTGACACCCTTACTGTGAATGTTTATCACATGGAGCAACCAGATGACCTTGCTGCTATCTCTGGAGTGTGTAGGCCACAACTCCTTTCCTGGCTAGTGTACAATAAAGTGAGAGTCAAAGCATCTTGTATAAAAAGCAAACTGTAGTGGACAGGAACCTGTCACCAAATATGCAGAGTAGACTCTGGGGCCCGCTGTGCTGGATAGGGCCGCACACAAGGGAGCATTCATTGGGGAGTTGGAGGCTAATGAGGGCCATTCCAAAAGTTCGTATGGAATAAGAAAAAAAAAAAAACTTGGTATTCACAAATTACACCAGTCAACAAATCTTGGAGGTCTAAATTTTCACAATGTTAAATGATATAACATTACAAGCCTTTAATACTTGTACATATGACCAAAGCATTTATCCCTTTCCTAATAGATAATTATAAAGCTTGGCAATCAACCAGTCAGAGTATGTACAGCTCTAAGTAGACCTTTGTCTATTTACCCTTTGTAGGAAAACCTAGATTTTCAACAAGGAAAACCTAACAATTTATAGAGTGGGGTCAGAAAGTCATAGAACTGACAGGTGATATTGATGACCCTCTCAGGAAAACAACTCTATTACCCTTCTCTCAAAGAGAAATATGTCAAATAAGCAATATCTTATGTATTTACAGGCTTGACACCATGCAGCTATAGCCCAAAACTAAATGTAAATGTTCCACATCTTGTTCTTACCATCTTAACATAAGAGAGTTACACAATAATGCATCCACAACCTGGTTTCAGCACTCTCCAGATCCTACCATAAACGATAACCAGCATAACTACTATAGAAGACTTAAGGCAAATCCTTCTACATATTTGCACAATATTTTGTATAACTTACACATTACTCTTATGTGACACTAAACTTACTAAACAAATGGGCATTAAAAATGATAACAAATGCACAAACTGTTCACCAATAGGTATTGATTTATTCAATTTTTTTGTACTGTGGTTAAAAAATTCTGTACTAGGGTGTTCTCATACCTTAAGTATAGTCTGTGAAAAAAAATCCTACAGGAGGTTTTGCTGTAAACTAGGGGTGGTGAAACTTGTTGCCGTGTTCCCGTGGGATATTTCGTGTAAACCACGTTGATATCTGCTTTTTCACTGGAAAATCAGCTTTAAAACTAGCGGTTAAAATTTTTGCATCTTTCGCCCATTGGCTAAAATTTTTCACCATTTTTTCAATGGCTATGAATTTTCCGCCCATTTATTTAAGTTGTTTTCGCACTTCCACTATAAAAATGTGACGTTTTCACTGAAGGCAGACATAATAGATAGAAGCAGCTACAGAGCGAGATAGATGTGCTGTTCTGTTGTGATATTTTGCAAATAATTGAGGCAGGAAAGGCTCATAGTAACTTCTATCTCTATGGGCAGGGTGAAAAATAATCAATGGAGGAGCTGGAAGGACCCTTATGTGTCCACTGAGTCTGAAGAGGAGGAGGAAGTGACTAGCAGTACTGAACCAATGCTGTCCAGTCCCCCAAAGTCACCCCAAAGGATCTTGGGGAATTTAATGGGAAGGGAGGAAGAAAAGGGTAGTACTAGTGAGAGCAGGACAGGTCAGCTGCCTGTACCTGCTGCAAGACATGCTGCCCCTGCTGCCAGTGCCACCTTTGCTGGACCTGCAGCTACTAGTGTTGTACCTGCTGCCAGATGTGCTGCCACTAGTGTTGTACCTGCTGCCAGTGCTGAACCTGCTGCTACCAATACTTTGCCTGCTGCTAGTGTTTCTTGTAGTATTCGGGGGGAAAGGAGAGAATGATGCCAAGTGTGACAGCAGGGGACATTGATGGCCTTTTTTATCAGAAACTGAGAAGGATTGGGAGACAGGGATGAGGATGGCATCACCACCACCACTTGCAATCAGCTTTTGGAATTTGCGGAAATTGCAAGTGCTCTAGTTCCTGCTGCTGCTGAGATGAAAGGACAGCAGGGTGCTGAGGAGCAGGCTAGTGTGCCACAGACCACCGTGGTCACAGTGGGAATGGGGTCAACAAGTAATGCGGGACTAGGACAGCTTCCACTTGCCAGCGCCAGCAATACTCCTGGTCCTAGTTGCAGTGCTAAATCTGAGGCAGTAGCAGCAACATTATCTGCTGCCACAAAAAGTGAAGGGGAATGTGGAGAACAAGAAGAGGTCATACTTCTCCACCTGTTCCCTATCCCTCCCCCCAGAAGTCATGGGTGTGGGACTATTATTCCCTTCCGTCAGGCTCAGTGCAGTCTTCATCAACAATGGTACAGTGCAAAATTTGTGACAAGTTAGTGAGAAGGGGAAAAGAGGGAACACACCTTGCCACAACCTCCCTGATAACACACATGAAACATAGACACCATGACATTTACTCCAAACATGTTAAAGCCAAACACCCATTACAGAAATCTAGCAGCACTGTTACTGTACCCCCTGACTCTCCAGAAAGGTGGAGATCAAAGAGGAGGAAGAATAAAGAAACCCAGACAGACACTGGAAGTTCCATGACAAGTGAAACAACTAGCTCGCCATCAACATCACCTTCTTCCTCTAGGGTAAAAAGTACATCTCCTGCCAATCCACCTCATTCATCGTTACCTTCCCCGCAGCATGATAGCCACTCTTTTGATGTTAGGATATGGCAGTTCATCTCTACCCATTGCACACTGTGTGGTGCACTGACTACACGTGCCAGTGTGGTGGAGGTATCACAGTCTCCCTTTGAGGCCGAAGTGATCCTGTGCTCTTACCTCTCTATGGCCTCCGGCCACTTCCTCATTGCTAGAGTCATGTTCCAGACACTGGCACGGACGCTTGTTTATGGGCCTATTCTATTGGGCCTAATTGGGTCCCGCCTCCTTCTTCTGCTTTATAAACCCTATTGAGGCTAGGACTTGTTGCCCTTTCGTAGTGTACCTGTGCGTTGCTTCAGTATTGCTCTCGTTTGACCCTTGCTTGGCTGCCATGTTCTCCCCTGATCGATCCTTGGCTTTGTCTGACTTTCCGCTCCAGCTCCAGACCTAGTGGCTTTGTCTGACTACCCGATCTGTGTATGACCCTGGCTTATCCGACTACCCACTCTGTTTTGACCTTGGCTGTGGCTGACTACCCGATTTGGCTCTTGACTGTGGCTTGTCTGACTTATGCTCCATGCTGCCACACGGTTATACTTATGACTGCCGACAGATTCTCTAAGATGGCTCACTTTGTGCTGCTTAAAGTGCTTCCCTCCTCCAAAGAGTTGGCCGTGATATTCACCAGACAGGTGTTTAGGCTCCATGGAGTACCCAAGGTACTGGTCTCGGATCGAGGAAGCCAGTTTATTTCCCAGTTCTGGAAGGCCTTCTGTGGGCAAATGGGCATACAATTATAATTTTCCTCCACCTACCACCCCCAATCAAATGGTGCCACTGAGAGAGCCAACCAAGGCTTGGAACAGTTTCTATGCTGTTTCATTTCGGACCATCAAGACAACTGGGCAGAATTGTTACCGTGGGCGGAGTTTGCCAGGAATTGTAGCATAAGCTCTTCTTCTCAGAACTCTCCGTTCCTGATCAATTACGGGTTCCAGCCCACTCTTCTACCTGAGTCTTTCTAAGCACAAGATATTCTGGCTCTGGATGAGCATCTTAAGCAGCTCCGCTCCACTTGGATACAAGTTCAAAGATCCCTGCAGAGCAGCACTACAAGAAGCAAGCAGACCGTCAGTGCAGGTCGACTTCGGTGTTTCAAGTGGGGGAGAGGGTGTGGCTGTCTTCCCGTAATCTCAATCTCTGGGTGCCTTGAAGGAAACTGGCTTCTCATTTTGTAGGCTCTTACTGGGTTTTTTTGTAGGCCCCTACCGGGTTCTTCGTAAGACTAACCCTGTCTCATACATTCGAGAACTCCCTGCGGGTATCTGCATTCATAATGTATTTCATGTCTCCCCACACCCCACCAACACAGGCACCCTCATGCCCCTTTGGGAAATTAAATAATATTTATTTTATGTTGTGTGTAACTTCTATGTTCCCATTGATTTCAATGGAATAAGCTAAGCGGAAAAAGTGGAAAAAAAGCAGAAAATCAGCACTTTTAGCAGGAAATCTTTCACCAAGCGGAAAGTGCCATTTTTTGCTGATTTGAGTTTGAGGCGGAAATTTTCGCCCATCCCTACCGTGAATTCCATATGATCTACGCTTACTCCCTGATAAACATAAATGCCTGCACATTAGTGCTGACTGCCTACAAGACAATCTTGCTGAACTAGGAATAAATTAATTCCAACTACACAATAAAGGTTCAACACCCTAGCTAAAATTGTTCATACAGAGAGAACACACGCATTACAATATGCAGTGGCCAAGAGACTAATTTTCTGTACCCTTGGTTACCCTTTCACAATTATTGAAATATTGATGTCATTCAAAATTACCTCTTGTATTTTGTTACAAAACGTAAGAGATGAGTTTCATCTACAGTTAACCATGACTTTGTAGCTACTGTTATCCCATGATCATATTTTCCTCTTTTCTTTCAGAAAAGACAGATATGCTTGTTTTATTTTTGTTCTTTATTTTACTTTGTTCCATAAAGTTTAGTTCAATTACAAAGCTTATGTTGCACTAGTAACAGCTGTATTTGATTGGCAGATGATAAAACCCAAGTACTATGATTGTACTTTCATTACAGGTAAACTCTCTCTGCTGGTATCTTTCATTAATTTGCTGTTTTGATTTTGAGAGCATTGGCATAAGATAATGGCTTTTGAAGACAAATGTGTTCACATATTATAATAGGCAATTTTTTCGACAAAGAAAAACATCAATCCTGCGCTCTATATCAACATGTGAATGTGTGCTCTAGCTTAGGCATATATAATAATCATTGCTAAATCTGAAAATAAACATGAGGATTTTGTTCCCATGTTAGCCAAAGTGGTATATACTTGCCACCAACGTCAAGGTACCACATAATTTGGCAAGTACCTACTTTAACATGCCCATACAAGTCTGTTTACAATAAAAACAATAATTTGAGAAAGTTTGGAAACACGTTGATTGGCGCAAGGCCCCTTTATAGTTTAGCGCTTTTCTTAAAGGGATAGTAATGTTTCATAATAAAAGCAGCTCTAATTAATCTTCACAGTATTTGGACTTTGGAGAGTGTTATTTCAATTCTGACAGAGTTGTAGTTCAAGAGTAATTCAATGACAAAGTATCCCCCTTCCACCCCTTTTACTGATGTAACACTGCTCAGTCAGATCAGAAGGGAGGTGCCCAGGTAGACTGCAGAGAGGGACAATCTTCAATTAAGATAAGGGAAAAACCTGAAAAACTTGTCAAGGAGTGCAGGGATTTCATTGTTCTCATAGGAAGAAGATTGTCCCCATTCTGTTATCTGTCTGGTCTATGGACTGGATTCCACATCTGAGAAAAGATGGCTTACACTAGGTAAAAGGGTCTGGAGGGGAAACTTTGCTAGTGAATATCTCTGAAACCATAAAGACATATCGTTCTTCATGTTTTTTTAATGCCTACAAAATAAAATAAAGATAAAACTAAGTATTACTATCCCTTTAAAGATTCTTAACCCCTTAAGGACCAGCTGCGGACGCACCGTGCGGTCCCTTCAGGGCCAGGGACTTTTTTTTTTTTTTTTTTCAGAATCAGATTCCGGACTCCCCGAACGGCGTACAGCCACGCGGGGAGCCCAGAATTCCATGATGGTCAGGGACCGTCATGGGTCCTTAAGTGAAAACAAGCCATGACGGTCCAGGACCGTCATGGGTCCTTAAGGGGTTAAAGGGGTGGTTTTGGCCTATTTGTTCTTGCATACACCATGCATGGTATCTAGTGCTGTTCCTCTAGTGGCCTGTGGGGGTGATATTTTCTGGCTTATAAGTGGTTGTGAAAGGTTTCTAATCCTCTTGTGCCAGTTTACACTTGCTGCAGGCCATGGAGGTTGTTAAGGCAAGTCTCTCTCTTATGCCTTTATAATACAGTTTTGTCTGGGTTTTTAATTGTGAAAATATTGGGACCTACAAAGTAGCATGTATGGTATATTTAACCCCTTAATGACAAGGGACTTACTAGGTATGTCCCGCAAAAACTGTCACTTATTGACAGATGACGTACTTGTACGTCCGGGAAATCCGGGTCCCCGTGCGACTGCACTCCGTTCGAGGACTCCAGATTAATTTGCAAAAAAAAAGTTAGCCGGGCGATAACTGACAGCTGCGTGCATATGCGACCTGTCACTAAGGGGTTAAAGGTCCCACTGCGCATTTCTATAGGGGACTCCTTCCTTTCTCAAGATACAAAAGATTTTTTAATGTTAGATAGGTGTTTTTAATTGCATGCACACTGGATTCATCAATTCAATATACATTTCATCTTAAAGGGGCCTTGCTCCAATCAATATGTTTCCAAACTTTCTCAAGTTATTGTTTTTATTTTAGGCAGACTTGTGTGGGCATGTTAGAGTAGGTACTTGCCAAATTATGAGGTACCTTGACGTTGGTGGCAAGCTTATACCACTTTGACCAAAATGGCAACAAAATCCTCATGTTTATTTTCAGATTTAGCAATGATTATTATATATGCCTAAGCTAGGGCACACATTCACATATTGACATAGAGCACAGGATTCGGCCTGATAATTGGGGGTTATGGAGAACCCTCTCTTTCTTTCCTTGCTGCCACTTATGTTAATTAATCCATCTCTTTTAATTTATACACTACATGTATTCATTGTGGTTAGATTAGCAGTGTAAGCTTTTTCTGTCTTTTGCACTACTACTACTACTGTATGCTCTAAGTATCTGTTATTTGTTAAAACTTCAAAGGAGCAGTAAACTTTTTTTATGACAAAATATATATTGTAGGGATTTTCCTACTGAGTAAAATAAGGGTACTCCCACTGCCGAGAGATTTATATTTCCAGAGTTATTACAGTTTAAACCCATGTTTTTTTTACATTAGCAGTGCCCTCTTGTGGTCAAATTCTAATTAGATTTCCTGTTAGATTCTAATGGAGAGGAAAGTCAGAAAAGTCAGAGACATACAGTTCTCCATAGAATGTGATAGAAACTGCCTGTCACTTTCTGTCAGTTAGAACTATCAGGAAGTAAACACAGTAAATTCACTTCTGTCAGTTAGAACTATCAGGAAGTAAACACAGTAAATTCACTTCCTGTCGGTTAGAACTATCAGGAAGTAAACACAGTAAATTCACTTCCTGTCAGTTAGAACTATCAGGAAGTAAACACAGTAAATTCACTTCCTGATTATTTGAACTGCTATACATTTTGAATAAAACATCTGACAGCGATGGGAGTGACCTTGTTTTATTCAGCAGGAAATGCTCTGTAAAATATGTGTTTTCATAAAAAAAGTTTACTGCTCCTTTACTAAAAATACTTGGGAGAAAATAAAACTTGCATTAGATGTTCATCATCTGGCTTAAATTTGCACACAGATTGCACACAGAAATTTGAAGGTGTCACTTATGTTTCCTATAGAAAAAGTACCTTTATTAACCCTTTGAGTGCCAGAAAGGCATGCAACACATTGCCTTTCCCAGGCCGGTAGGCACAATACAGTTGTCAGCTATGCAGAAATATTTCTATGTGAATACAAAAGATTTTTCTATATGGAAAATTAGTGTACCCTTTAAAGCAATAGTAATATTTCCAAACAAATTAAACTTAGTTCATTATTTAATTGTATTGTATATTTTATTTATATAGCGCCAACCAGTGCACTTGGCACTTTACAGTTTACATTTGATAAAGAAGGGTACAATAAGTGCAGTGATTGAGTGCTTATAAAGACAGTCATAAGGGGAACAACAGGTAAGCGTATTAAGTTTTTGTGGCATTCTGATCTTTATTACAAATCTGCACACTGTAGTTGCTTTGTAATAAAATTCTAAAGTGTCCCCCTCCTGTCCTTTTTACCTACGTAACGCTGCCTCTCCAAGCTGGTCCAGAGGGAGCACAGAGAGGGACAATCTTCTGTGAGCATAAGGAAGACCTGCCTTTTTTTGTCAAGGGGGGCAGGGTTTTCCATATAATCACAGCCAAAAGATTATCCCTCTCTGATTTGTGTCCGGTCCGATGACCGGGTTCTATATCTACGATGGGTAAAAGGGACGGGAGGGTGATATAATTGAATTACAAGTTAACTAGATAGCATGCAGACTTGTAATAAAGCTCTGCATGCTACAAAAACGTTAACCCCTTAAGGACTGGCCGCACAGAGCGTGGCTGGCAGCTGCATGAGTAACTTCTGATTCCAAAGGTGAAAAAAAACCCATGTTCCTTAACTGCCAGCCACGCACTGAGCAGCCAGTCCTTAAGGGGTTAACATTTTTGTAGCATTCAGAGCTTAAATACAAGTCTGTCTAGTTCATTTGTAATTAAATTATAAAGTGTCCCCCTAGTCCTGCCCCTTTTACCTGTTGTAGATGTGGAATCAGACCAGACGCATCTCAGCGAGGGACAATCTTCTGATGGTGAGTATAAGCAAAAACCCTGCCCCTCTTGACGAAGATGAAATTGGAAAATGTTCTAAAATCTAACGCATCAGGGAAGATTCACTAAGCTTGAATAAAGAGGTGATAAAGTGGAGGTGACTTATCCGGTTTGTCACTTCTCCAGTTTCGATGTTACTCTATGGATCCTATTCAAGAAATCTTAGTGCATAAGCTCCATAGAATAACATAGGAATCTGAAGTTATATCACTCCACTGTATCACCTTTTTATAACCGCTTATAGGGATAGTAATGTTTCAAAATAAAAGCAGCTCCAATCAATCTTCATAGTATTTGGGCCATGGAGAGTGTTATTTCAGTACTGTCAGAGTTGTAGTTCAAAAGTAATTGAATGATAAAGTATCTCTCTCCCGCCCCTTTTACTGAGTGTAAGCCGCCTCCCTCAGATGTAGAATCTGGTCTCTTGAAAGGACAGATCACAGTAAGGGACAATCTTCTTACTGTGAGTATAAGGAAAAGCCTGTCCCCCTTGACAGATTTTTCAGGTTTTTCCTTATGATCACTGAAGATTGTCCCTCTCTGTGATCCATCCGGACAGTCTTGCTCCTCTGAGGTGAGAAGTGTTACACTAGGTAAAAGAGACGGGAGGAGGATACTTTATAATTCTATTACTCTTGAACTACAACTCTGACAATATTGAAATAACACCCTCCATGGCCCAAATACTATGAAGATTAATCGGAACGCTTTTATTTTGAAATATTACTATCCCTTCAATGAATCTCCCCCTTCAGCTTCTACCAAATGGCAATCAATTAATAGGAAGGAATAATCATGTAAATACAATTAAATAAATGTCCTCACTGAGTGACACTGTGGAAAAGTAGCAGATCATCTTAAATTGAATCTTATTTACAGTAGTTATCTACTTATCTGCATATGGAGGAAGCATCATTAAAATAACATTTAATCCTAATAATCCTAATAATAATTTGCTAAAATGTGTGTAATGACGCAGTCATGCGCAGTATAGATTGCCCACGCCGCGGGTGATACAGAGCTGGACTCTCCTTCAGAGCATCCATCTCTGTATCAGCCACAGCGCGGGCAGTGTCTACTGCGCATGACTGCCCCATGACCGGCTGGCAGTGGCACTGTGGCCCGTGTAACGGGCTCTTCAACTAGTACTAAAATGTTGAATTTGACTCGATATAAGAACATTTACCAAGCCCATTCTGTTATCAAATTCAATTTTAGTGTTTCTGTTGCTCCATGCTATTCAGTAAAATGTTAAAGGGATAGTAATACTTAAAATGTAAAAAAATATATGTTGTAGGGTTTATCCCCCTGAGTAAAACAAGAGTACTCCCACTGCTGAAAGGTGTTTCATTCAAAAGTTATTAATTTTCAAAGTTGAATTTTTTAGGTGCAATATCACAGTGGCCTGAAATTGTACAGTGGCGCTGTTGCTACACCATCCTATGGAGATTTATGGTCCCGGGACCAGAGCTGTCCATAGGATCGTGTAGCAACAGCGCCACTGTACAATTTCAGGCCACTGTGATATTGCACCTAAAAAATTCAACTTTGAAAATGTATAACTTTTGAATGAAACACCTTTCAGGAGTGGGAATACTCTTGTTTTACTCAGGGGAATAAACTCTACAACATATTTTTTTTTTTGCATTTTAAGTATTACTATCCCTTTAAATACATATTAATGTAATCTATAAAATGCAACTACTAAGAGTCATTGCACTGTTATTCGTTCTGCATATGAATAATTATAGAACTATTCAAGAATAACACAGCAAGAGGTCAGGGTATCATGTTGGTCATTGTATATAAGAGTTCAATTATCTGAACCTGGAAAGGTTGAGAAAAAAATAATTTACAAGAAAAAAATAATTATAAAAAAGGAAGATGATTATCTTTCACTTTTTGACACATTTGTCCTCTGGAAACTGCCTGCTTGGAAAAGTACATAATTTACAATTCCAAATGTCATGAAGTACATATCTGATGGACGTATTCCAAATTTCCTTTTAAAAGAAACAATGTCGAGATAATTGAAAATGTATAACTTGCAAATAAGTAGGATTGTACTAGTTAGAGATAAAAATAATAGCAATTATATCTGCAGATATAAAATGCAGACGTTCAAATTTTACATTTTCTTCTGAGCTGTCATCAACTATACTTACCAGATCATTATATTGAAAACACTATATTTTTAAAGTTATATTTGTTCCAGAAAAGGTTAGGGAATGTTTTATTTGTTAAGAGGAGGATAAAGTATACCCTCTAAACTTTATGCTGTACAATCATGTCTGTCTTTGGTTGTCTTCAGAACTTCTGGTGCGGATTAAGGAAGGATACTTATATTGCACCCAACTGAGTAAATGTCAGTTTAATTTGCATGCTAGTTCTCAAGTACTCCTAACTCTGGGTAGGCAATTTATTGTTCTCCAGCTTTTGGGGAATGTAGCTATTATGAGCCAGTCAACAAGTTTTTACACATAAGACTCGTTGGCTCAGAGTAGGCATTTACGTTAGAGGAGACCTTAAAGTTCCACCTTTCTATAGCCTATGATTCATACAGAAAGAAGAAAAGAAATATCTCAACAGTGCTAGGAAGACACTTGGAAGCAGAATCAATTGCCCACATGGTATTTTGTCCTGTTCCGTGATAAAGGAATTAGTGATTTCTTCACATGTGCCAATATTTCATTTCACATTATAGAATGTCACTAGTGAACACTAAAACTGTGTACCATGACTCCAACAGAATGACTTGTACAACACTTCTACAGAAGAATAGACATTTCCCACACAGATATAATATATGAAATCATATAAATAGGCCAGATGAACATGGTTGAATGGTTATTTGTGTTTGTGCTTGTGGGTATGATTCTTCTATCTTATGCCCTCGGATGCATGCAGATTCATGGAGGATGCACATGAGCAGTCATATCACAACATTCGTCCCAGTGGGTACTTAATTTTTAAGGATCCCCACCAGTCTACATACCAGGTATTGAGAGACTGAAAGTGGAGAACAGGTGCTGGTAGGCCTGGTGCTGTAGGCCAAAGGCTAGATCCCAAGAGACAGAATACTGTATTTGGAATTCTGGTCACTATGGTCCAAATGTCAAATACAAGGTTCCGGAAAACCAGGACTGGATAACAGGTGCTGGAAAGTCTGTTGCTGTAGGCCAGAGGCTGGATACCAAGAGCTGGAAGCCTGGAGCTGGAAGGACTGATGTTGTAGGTCAAAGGCTGGATGCCATCCAGGTATGGAAGGCCTTTAGCTGGAGGACAGGTGGTTGAGGACGGGTTCTGCAGGCCAGAGGACTGATATAAGGGGCAAGAGGACAACAACTGGAGAATGGGTGCTGGGGGACAGAGGAGGGAAGGATTGGTGCTAGAGGTCAGAGGCTGGAAGGCATGACAGTGGAGAACATAAGCTGGAGGGCCAAGTGATGAATGAAGTATCCAAGGCAAGCAGCCACTTGATCCTGTATATGTAGGATGTTTGGTTCTACAGCCCAAATATACCACCTTACATTTATCTACATTAAACCTAATCTGTTACCTTTCTGCCCATTCATTCAGTAATCCACATGTTTCTGCAAAGAAAAAACATCTTGCTCTGTATGTATTTCCTTACATAACTTAATGTCATCATTAAAGATTGAGTCATTACTTTCAAAACCCATTTCTAGATCATTATTAAACAGTTACAAATCATTTGTCCCAGGACTAAACCCTGTGGCACCCCACTTACAATTATAAACCAAGTTGAAAAGGTTCCATTTACACCAACTCTCTGCCATCTATCATTTAACCAGTTCTCTCTCCATGCAAAAATGTCATTTGTCAAACCAAAGCCTTTTAATTTAACCCTTTGAGTGCCAGAGGGGTATGCATCTCATTGCAAACCTATGCGTTGCATGCCCCTCTAGCATTCAAAGTGTTAAACAGTAGCCTGTTGTGAGGTGCAATAACAAAGACTTTTGAAAAATCCAAGTATACTACATCACCAGCAATTCTCCTGTCCAAATTACTACTTAACCTTTCATAACATGCAAGTAAATTAGCTTGACATGACCTATTCTTCATAAAACCATGCTGGCTCCTACTGATAAAAGAGAACTTATTAATGGGATAGTAATGTTTTCAAAATAAAAGCAGCTCCAGATAATCTTCATAGTTTTTGGGCTATGGAGAGTGTAATTTCAATACTGTCAGAGTTGTAGTTCAAAAGTAATTGAATGATAAAGTGTTACCCTCCTGCCCCTTTTACCTAGTGTAAGTCACCTCCCCTCAGATGTGGAATCTGGTCTCTTGTCTGGACAGATCACAGCAAGGGACAATCTTCTAAGTGTGACTATAAGGAAAACCCTGCCCCCTTGACAGGGTTTTCAGGTTTTTCCCTTCTGCTAATTGAACATTATCCCTCTCAGTAAGTCATCTGGACACACTTCCTTGCTGTTCAGAGGTGAGCAGTGTTACATCAGTAAAAGGGGATACTTTATCATTCAATTACTCTTGAACTACAACGCTGTCGGTATTGAAATAACACTTTCAATACATACTATGAATATTAATTGGAGCTGCTTTTATTTTGAAACATTACTATCCCTTTAAGTATAATGGTCTTGCTATTACTCAACTAAGTTCCTTAAGTACCCTTGGGAGTATACCACCAACCAGGCCCAGGTGCTTTATTCAAGTATAAGTAGAATGGATTGCACTCCAGGATACGCACATATATTACCCTGGTGCAGTAACTCCACTTGGTCTCCCATAGACCAAGAAAATTACATATAAAGACGGAAGAACACCATCAGCTTATACTGAACTTCATTACTGAAACATACAATGTTGTGGGGGCTTAATTCCATCTTTTATCTGGCATGAACAAAAAAGTGAGAACCACAACCATAAAGAGGTATAGACCCCGTTTACCATACCCCCATTAACAAATCAACATATTTATGCATATTAGGCGATTAATCATTATTAAAGACATATTTTGCCTAGATACATAATGGTGGAAAATTATATAGGGCAGTCTTAGACAAACCATAGTCCTGACTCCTAAGTAAAAAATAAGGAAGTTACGTACAGATAGTAGTAGAGAGTAACTGAAACATAGCAATAGAGAGAGTGCTCATAATTTCAGACTGGTGGTTATCTGAAACAAGAGGGGTGTATTTATAAGATCCTTTAGGATACATTGTATCTAGTTTATGAATCCAGCAGCATTCTCTCTGTAATAGTTTCCTACATATATTGCCCCCTCTATCTAGTTAAATTTGCTCTAAGGCTTGCCGTCATAATTGGGATACATTGTGTTTTAATTCACACAAATATTCAGCCACTGGTAAAGATTTACTCTCTACTTTAAAGCTTTGGATAGTGGATTTATGCTCATTGAGTCTAATTTTCATTATATGACTATAAGAGCATTTAAGTAGATATATTATATTTTTGGTCTCACATGTAATGAACAGTTTAAGTGGTATTTTAGTTCCTTTAGATGGATGTGTTATAATATCTCCTTTGATAATCCCAGTGCAATTCCTACAGTCCCCATAGGGGTAGGTACCAGGATTTGGTTTGCTAATGACAGATTGTTTCTCCTTCTTTTTAAAGGGATAGTAATGTTTCATAATAAAAGCAGCTCTAATTAATCATCATAGTATTTGGACTTTGGAGAGTGTTATTTCAATACTGTCAGAGTTATAGTTCAAGAGTAATTCAATGACAAAGTATCCCCCTCCCACCCCTTTTACTGATGTAACACAGCTCAGCCAGAGCAGAAGGGAGGTGCCCAGGTAGATTGCAGAGAGGGACAATCTTCAGTTAAGATAAGGGAAAAACCTGAAAAGCTTGTCAAGGGGGGAAGGGCTTTCATTGTTCTCATAGGAAGAAGATTGTCCCCTTCTGTTATCTGTCTGGTCTATGGACTGCATTCCACATCTGAGAAGAGATGGATTACACTAGGTAAAAGGGGCGGGAGGGGAAACTTTGCTTGTGAATATCTCTCAAACCATAAAGGTTTGAGAGATAAGACTTTTATATCGTTCTTCATGTTTTTTTAATGCCTACAAAATAAAATAAAGATAAAGTGAAGTATTACTATCCCTTTAATGTCACTTTTGATGACGTAATTACCAATGTTCCGTCCTCTCTTATAAGAGAAGACAGGGGGCTCTGTAAAAAGTTTACCAAATTCCGGATCCTTTTGAATGATGTACCAATATTTGTTAATGATAATTTTAATGTTCTTAGTTCTAGTATTATAGGTGCATACAAATGGGATGTTGTTTGCTCTGTTGCTTTCGGTGGTAGCTAGTAATATGTCTCTGCTCTGCATACCTACAGACACTCTGGGCTCGATTCTATTACCAGCGCTAAAACCGGCGTTACAAGAAAAACAAGCAACATGAATTTTGCAGACGTGTTACGTTGTTATTCTATTGCAGAACCACGGTAAAACTAAACCGGCGTAGACAGCACATTTCAGAGAACCGAAAAAACTGGCGCTGTCTGCTTTTATTCGACTACCGCCTAAAAAAAATGTGTGAAATGTCAAAGTCCAAGGAAACAGACGTACGTTTGATGACAGAAAGATCAAGTTCAGTGTTAGATGTGTTCCTCACATAAAAATCTGACATAGAGTGCCCCCCTTTGACATATTAACCCCCCCCTTTTAAAAGTCGACTACAGTGCTTTTCTTTCAATACATTAATTCGACAAATATTGTTCATAGTCGACAATTTAACCCTTCCCCTTCCAAATCCGACTTAGAGTGCTTTTCTTTCACCACATTAATTCGACAAATAGTGTAGTCAACATTTTACCCCCCCCCCCCCTTTAAAATCCGACTTACGGTGCTCCCATGACTTTCTTTCACCAACATTTTTCTTCTCCTATTTTTGTTCGACATGCCCTCATATTTTGTATTGCAAGATTAACCCTATGAGTACCAGAGAGGTAGCAATGCATTGCAATGTGTTTCCTACCCCTCTGGTACTCATAGGGTTAATAGGCAAGGTATGCGTTTGCATACTTTGCCTGTATATGTGTAAAAATATCGCCTCTTTTTTAGTTTAAAAATTAAACCTGACTAGTGGCTTATCTATCAATTTAGGACTCAGATATGTCCAAATCATTAGAGTTCCGTATTGCCGGTTCAATTCATCATCAATTATCTAACGCATCCGCTAGGGAAATCCCGGTTACCCCAGGTACATGATCACTGGCTGCATCTTCTTATACATTATATAGTATACACTATAGCTATACAGATATTCATTTAACTCATACACGTAGATTCAGATAGATTTATAGCTTGAGTCCCAGTTTGGGTCAATACATGGATTATTTGTTACACTGAATGATTAGTGATCGTATATGTCCTGGTGGTGCCTTTATTAAATTTATTCATGTTCCATTATGTTCATAGCATTTCTCCTGTGAAATTGTTATACATGAAGGTTTTTGTGTCTTTAACAAACTGTTGCTAGTGGACTGGGTTTGAGAATCCTGATCGGTGTCTAGATGGGGCTTTGACCTGAAGTGACCGGGCAGGTTCACATACCCAGCACCAATTGATATGCGATATGGTTACATTTAATGTTTTAATGTTTTTGGTAAATGTCATTATTAGTACAATATGTAACTTATGTTCTGAAATACTCTTTTTTTGTGAGTCAGTGTGCTGTGCAATACACTGGAGACCCGAAATTAGGAGCACAAATCCAGAGGTTGCAAATGCCTAATAGAAGGGTCTATATACAGAAGGCAATATATTTGTAGCATATATTGTGCTAATAGTGGAGATGAAGGGGCTCCCAGCGCAGAACTCCCAGCATTCTGTGCTTCCAGCATTCCTACACCTCCCAGCATTCTGTGCTCCCAGCATTCTCATACCTCCCAGCATTCTGTGCGTTCGGGCAGTCTCTACTGCTCATGACGGCTTCTGACAATGATTCTAGTGAATTATTATATAGGATGTATACATTCTGATAAAGGTTTACATTCCCAAATCTATTCTGTATTCAACAATGTCCCTTCCACAATGCCCCCTTCATCTCCACATTGCCCCTTCCATAATGCCCCTTCATCTCCACATTGCCCCTTCATCTCCACAATGCCCCTTCCACATTGCCCCTTCATCTCCACAGTGCCCCTTCCATAATACCCCTTCATCTCCACATTGCCCCTTCATCCCCTATCTTGAGTCCCTGGTAGTCTAGCGGCGTGCCATAACTTAGAGCTCTGTGCCTCCTTCAGCACAGAGCTGAAGCTCCCGTGTGCTGTTCTCAGTAATGTAGATCGCTGGGAGATGATGTCATCTCCCAGCGCTCTGTATTACTACAGAGCCTGGGTTGCTCTGCGTTGTGAGCTTCACATAGACACCGCGAGGGAGTACTTGGTAGTGTAATATTCCTCCACTATGTATATAAGCAATACATGTCTTTAATAATGATTGATTGCCTAATATGAATAAATATGTTGATTTGTTGATGGGAGTATAGTAGGCAGGGTCTATACCTTTTTAATGGTTGAGGGTCTCGCTTTGTGCTTATGCCTGAGGAAGGGTGGCATTGAGCACCCCAAAACATTATTTGTTTCAGTAATGAAGTTCAGTGTAAGCTGATTATTGCACATCTCCTGAGTGTGGTCTACCAGGTTCTTTATTTACCCTAGACTTTGTCCTCAATAAGCCATGTACAAGATGGAGGAAAATCTGTGATTTTGTCTATTTGTCGTTGCTTCCTTTGTATATAGAGAAGAAAACAATGTGTTTAAGTTGTCAGCCATAGCCTTATCTTCACAAATCAATTCATCCATCTCAGACTTAAAAGGACCAATATCTACCTTAATCTTTTAGTTATTTATATACATATAGGATTGATTAGGATTGTTCTTGCTCTCTTTTGCAATAATTTTCTCAATTAACTAGCCGAATTGCCTGTTTACATATTTTATTACATTCTTTATATTTTTGTCTTAATTTGTCCCTTTGTACTTATTGACGTGTATATTTATCTAAGAGCATTTTAAACAAATTCCATCTTTCTTGTGCATTTTTATCTGTGAACATTACATCCCACTGAATGTTCTTTTACCATTGTAGAATTAATATCCTTTTAACATGGTAAAATTAGCCTTTTTAAAATTGAATGTTTTGGTTAAATCCCTATTTCTCATAACAAATTTCAAAGGATGCCATATTGCGTTCACTGCTGACTAAATGTTCGCTTACCTCCATACTGTTTACCATGTCAGGATTTTTTTGAGAGCACTAGGTCCAGCAAGACCTTTTTTTTAGTTGGCTCCTCTTCTAGTTGGAACGTGGCACTGTCATTAACCATTCATTAAAAAAATATCTCCCTTTGTTCATATCTCACCAGTCAATTGTAGGGTAGCTGAAATACACCATTATGATTATATTTTCTGACCTAGAAACCTTTTCCATTTGTATTAACAGCTGGGCTTATTCAAACTCCCCAATATTAGATTGTTTGTAGCAAATTCCCTTTAACAACTTTTTTTATCATGTATGCCCCCAGTGTGTATTTCAAATCACAGAGCCTCTACAGTCTCACTGGACACTTCATTAATATTTCCCCTTATATTAAGTTTTAAAGGAGTAGTAAACTTTTTTTTTATGAAAACACATATTTTACAGAGCTTTTCCTGTTGAATAAAACAAGGTCTCTCCCATCGCTGTCAGATGTTTTATTCAAAAATTCTAGCAGTTTAAATAATCAGGAAGTGACTTTACTGTGCATTTACTTCCTGGTAGTTCTAACTGACAGGAAGTGACTCAGCAGTTTCTATCACATTCTATGGAGAACTGTATGTCTCTGACTTTTCTGACTTTCCTCTCCATTAGAATCTTACAGGAAAACTAATTAGAATCTGACCACTAGAGGGCACTGGTAATGTAAAAAACTTGGGTTTAAACTGTAATAACTCTGGAAATATAAATCTCTCAGCAGTGGGAGTACCCTTATTTTACTCAATAGGAAAATCCCTACAATATATATTTTTTCATTAAAAAAGTTTACTGCTCCTTTAAGGCATGCTTTACATATATGCATACCCCTCCCCTTTTAAAAACCTGTCCCTCCTAAAAAGTGAATAACCCTCTAGATTAACTGCCCAGTCATGGTTTCAAACACCCCAGTTAGATCATACTGCTCATACATCGCATTCAGTTCCAGTTCCCCCATCTTACCAGCCTTCCAGTTATGCATTGTATACTAATGGCCCAATGGCACTGTTCTCCTCACAGAAATGCTTCAACATGTACAATGTGGAATAAAAATTTGTCGGGATCTCCATTTTATGCAGGTAATAGAAGAGGTGGTTATGCTGTTTTATGACACAATTTTGCTGATGATATTTACCATTTCTTTGAGTGTTTTGGAGTCTGAGCGGAATCAAGTAGCAACTAGATTTATGACATGGGTGAAGAAGGATTCATGCATCCTGTCTGCTATTCTCAAGTCATGAAGCCATCTACTATGTGGGAGACATTGTCAGCAGACACATTCATCTTTGAAGGAGCGGGGTACAAGACCTTTATCATCTGCTGCAGGTTATTTAATACATCTACAGCTATCAATGCCAATAGTATGGGCTACCCTTCTTCTGGCCTTAACTAATTGTTGTGGCATCCTTCTGCTGCATGCTGCTGCCCACTGATTGAAAAGATACCCAGTAAGTAGTGACAGTCATTCTATTTGTATTTTGGGTATTTGTCCACATATCTGTGGTTGTTCTGAATTTTTTGATGTTTCCAGCTCGTTTTCCACCAAACTACATGGTTGTACAACTCTGGCACAGCCATCTATGAAAAATAATTGTGGCTTAGGAAAAAGATATATCAGTTGGAGGAAAAATGTTACATTAGTTATCTGGTTAGTCTTCCAGTCAGACCTGAGGTTGTGCTTCACACTGGATCTCAATGAGGATTTGCTTAGATAGGGTCATGCTTCTTGCTACTCTCATGTTTATTACACAAACAACACTTAAAAACATTTTTAGTTTTTGGATCATGAGTGAAGTATCTCCATACCATAAATTCCATAGTCTAAGGAGCTCCTGAGACGTAGGGCAAGATGCTGCAATAGTATTAGCACAGATGTCATTGGAATTGCTCTTCACACAACAACAGAAGCAGTCACTGCAGCTATATTTGTGGATGTTGATGACCTATGTTGCTCCTGAGTCAACAATAGTAGGTGTGACTGGGTCGGGATTGGACCTGTAACTGTGTAGCTAATGAGGACCAAGGTGATGACTGTGTAATTTTTAGGCATGTATACTTGTCTAGAATTAGAGTTTCTGATCTCTCTAAGAGTTTATAAACAAGCACAGTGCTCCTTTTTGGTGATGGAGGATTGAGTATTTCCTTGTGGTTACTTTTTTGGCTATAGCATTGTTCTCTCTCTATCTCTCTACTTTATCTTTATCAGAAAAAAGGGGAGGGCATTGGAGGGATATATTTTACATCAACATGATCATCTTCATCAACATCAATGATTAGGTCATCACCAGCATTATTTACTTCCTTTCATTCACTTTCGTCTATGCTTTTTGGAGTCTGAAAAAGTATATAGAACATTGATCACTACTTTTTGTGTGGGTATTACTTTCACTGTCTGACACAGCAGTTGGTCTTACTATTAAAGGAAGAGAAGTATCATCAATTATTGTACAAGATGCAGCAACCATGGCTGCAGGCAGTTATTGCAGTATCACCTTAGTACAATCAAAAATCCTATGTAATCTTCTAACTTACTTCAGCGTATTACTGTCCCTAGCACCATTGCTGTACATAATGAAAGTAGTGTTGACTTCTACTATAAAATGCATGATAATGCCATTAGTCTGTAGAGTGATGATTTTTCCATCTGCAAATAATGTACGATGTACATCTCTGTCTCTAGTATCTGAAACTGTCAGTCTCAGTTACAGCTCAGGTAAAGGCATCTCCTGCCTACCTCTTCCATCTATCAGTCAAAAGGTTTTTTTATTTTTTTTTTAAAGCGTAACTACCACACCAATATGATTATGTGTTTATTAATGTGTCCTCCTTTGGTTAGAACCACTGTGTAGTTAGTTTAAAAAATAAAAAATATGCATTTATAAAGAATAAACAGTAAATTACTGTAGTACCTTATACAGTCTGTCCCAATGCACATGTTTTTCATGGAGCCAAATGGCTCCTTAGTTCGTCCCACTGGGTAAATGATCCGTCCTGTGTCACACAGCTCTAGACACAGCTATGGACGCTCAAATATTAAAAAAAAAAAAAAAAAAAAAAGAGACGGCTGTGGGAAGGCAGAACCTTCTTGACTGACAGGCACACAGAGAACTGAAGCATGCGCAGTGGTACGTTTTCGTCAAGATGGCGGCGGTCTAATCGCGCTACATACATGGATACCGGGTCACATTACACAATTTGTAAATATTTTTAGGAGTATTGCCTAACCTTTTCTTGTTACCTGGGAGGGGGTTTACTATACGAGCTTTGGTTGTATGACCATGGGAGTTCTGCTTTAATAAACTGTCCATGTCTGTCACTGTCATCCACAAATAAATGACAACCACAATCCATGCACCTTCAAACAACTCCCCTTTTTTGCCAATTCGTCTGCTTTTATACATAGCTAGTGTCAAAATGTTAACATCAGCTTTTTCTTTCTCCCTCAGTGTCACTGTAGTGTTAATTTTTACAGTACAGTACATGATGAGGATAGACCTGCTAGCTACAAAATCAGTAGCACAGCAGCTACTGCAGGCATGCAGCACCACCACCCCTCAGTAAATGCTCATCCCTCTTGTTCTGGCAGATGTAGGACTGAGTGTTTCTTTAAGTACATACAGAATGTCAAGTAAGTTGTACCTGTCTGTTTATTCCTTGAATATATTATGTATTTCTATATGTCTGAAAGTATATCTATCACTCAGTCTCATTAAGCTCAGATAGGAACTTGGATCACCTGCCTGTTTGTCATTGATTGTCACTGTCAAAAAAGTTAGATTTTTGTTTTTAACTTTCCTTTCTCCTTTCGCATTCTTTATACCCAAAGCACAACTAGCTTCCACAAATACTCTTATGAAGATCACTCTGCCTGTCTGTCTCTAGCTGCCTACTAGTACAGACTAATAATGTACAGGAAACCAGTCCCCTTTTTATACAAGCCTGGTGGGGATATATGGGGAAACACAATACATGGGGCAGGATATATTATTATCATTAATTTCAATGTGATGATGAAGGCATAAAAACAGCCTTTTTCTCAAGCATTTTTCGGTATGGCAGAAAGTGCTGTTTTTCACAAGTTGGGCTGTTGAGGTGAAACATTTTGCCCATCCCTACTTCTGACTGCCTGAAATTTCTCCTCTGTAATGGCACTATTGAGGTAAAAAATGATGCTCTTGAGCGGTAACCAGCAGTAGAACAGGCAACATTGCTTTTGTTCATTCTCAGAGCTTCTTGCATACACTGACTTGTGTTTCAGACACTCTTAGGTTCTCTCCCTAAGATTAAATGGGAATCCAGACATGAACCCGTTGCTTTCAGTACCGAGGGAAACCAGCTACACCTCACTGATGAGGCCCAAAGAAGCCCAAAATGTATGGCTGGGGTTAGCTGGTATTTCCCATGCAGTGGGGACTTGCCCATCATTTTGGAGCTAGACCGCCATTTTGGGTGGGATTAGTCTAATATGCATGAGAAAATTTCTCCTCTGTAATGGCACTAGAGAACTAAAATGTGATACTCTTGAGTGGTAACTAGAACAGGCAACATTGATTTTGTTTATTCTCAGAGCCTCTCACATCCTCTGACTTGTGTTTAAAACAATTCAGTGAATTTGTTTTTGTCCAAAACAGGTTGTTTCACAAGGTCCAAAACACTTCTGTATAAACAGGTGTTACATTGCTACATTTTCATCTGAACAATGTAGGTATTGGGAATGTCTTTCTCCTCTTCTTACTTTCCTTTCCCTAGTTAGCAGTCTCCCTACTTGCCTCAGACTCTCACCACTTTTTTCGCCATGGCCTGCTCTCTTCACTTCCCTCTTTTTTGGCCTCCTCACAGCTCTATCTTATTGGCCCACTCCCTCCCTTTTACGTCCTCAAAGTACTTCCATTTTTTCCTCACCCGTGGCCTCCTCTTCTCCCGCAACTCATTCCCACCCACCAGCCTCTTCTCATTCCTGCCCTCTGCTAACCTGCACTCATTTTCACACTCATCTAAAAAAATAAGAACTATGTTTCTTAAAATCAGTGGAACCACACAGATGGCCACTCCCATAACACTCTAACAATCTATTTTTTACATAGGCCAGATGAATATGGTATAAAATGACCACTTGATTTTTGATGCTGTATTCTATTTAACCCCTTGCATTCAAACAGTGCTTGGAGACTTCCATAGCATCCAAGAAGTTAAGAAACAATTTTTTCATACTGTATGGTTAACATAAATGTATGTTAAAATGCCAAAGGAATGCACAATTCATTGCGAAGCCCTCTTGGTCTTAAAGGAGCAGTAAACTTTTTATGAAAATATATATCTATTGTAGGGCGTTTCCTATTGAGTAAAATAAGTGAACTCCTGCTGCTGATAGATGCATATTTTCAGAGTTATTACTGTTTAAACCTGTGTTTTTTTACATTAACAGTGCCCTTGAGTGGTCAAATTCCAATTAGTTATTCTGTTACATTCTAATGGAGAGGAAAGTCAGTGACATACAGTTCTCCATAGAATGTGATAGAAACCCTCGAGTCACTTCCTGTCAGAACTACCAGGAAGTAAACACAGTAAACTCACTTCCTGGTTATTTCAAATGTTATAAAGTTTGAATAAAACAACTGACAGCGGTGGGAGTGACCTTGTTTTACTCAGCAAAAAAGCTCTAAAATATATAGGTTTTCATAAAAAAAAGTTTACTACTCCTTTAAACCTTTCTGTGCCACACAGCTTTGCAATACATTGGATACCACTCTGGCACTAAGAAGGATTAAAGGAGCAGTAAACTTTTATTTATGAAAACACATATTTTATAGAGCATTTCCTGCTGAATAAAACAAGGTCACGACCATCGATGTCAGATGTTTTATTCAGAATTTATAGCAGTTTAAATAACCAGGAAGTAAATTTACTGTGTTTACTTCCTGATAGTTCTAACTGACAGGAAGTGAATTTACTGTGTTTACTTCCTGATTGTTCTAATTGACAGGAAGTGATAGGCAGTTCTATCACATTCTATGGAGAACTGTATGTCTCTGACTTTTCTGAGTTTCCTTTCCATTAGACTCTAACAGGAAATCTAATTAGAATTTGACCACTAGAGGGCACTGCTAATGTAAAAAAAAGCATGGGTTTAAACTGTAATAACTCTGGAAATATAAATCTCTCAGCAGTGGGAGTACCCTTATTTTACTCAATAGGAAAATCCTTACAATATATATTTTTTTTTGTAAAAAAAAGTTTACTGCTCCTTTAAGTTTATTTTCCATATAAGATAATTTCAAGAGATCAAATGATACATTTTCCAAGTTCTGTTACTTTTTAGAAGAAATATACATCAAAATTTGGTATAGGATGTAGACTTGTTTGAAATGCAAATTATTTCCAGATTTATTTTTCTCTCTTTTTTATTACTTTATAAATCGATAACGAGAAAATAAGATTGTATGTGTTTTCTAATGTAGTGGTTGATAAAATAATTTGTTAAGGACAGTGAAGAATAACTTTTTTATTGGACAAAATATTATATTTTATTATTTTGCAGAGCGTTTGCATAGTGTTGGAGTATATTATCTGCATTTTAACAGCATATTAAAATTTTAACGAGATAATGCAAAGTTAATGTATTATATGCTGTTGATTTGAGATTCTTTTATTAGTGCATAAAATGAAGATCAGATAAACATACAAAATAGAGCTTATGAATAATTCTATCAGCAACATCATTTGCTAAAATATATATAATCACCAACCATCAACGTTACCAATTTATTTCCCTGATTCATGTCTCTCTCTGGAAGCAGCAGAAATGATGCTTGCAATCTGAGAAAGCAAAATGTGTTTCCTTCATTGTAAAATATATTGTTTACTGATCTGTTGTTTGGATAGCCTATGCATCCTATATAATAATTCGCCAAGTTGTGTGTAACGCCCGACATGCGCAGTAGATGCTGCTGCGCGTGCGGCAGTCACACACAGTGGAGACTGCTCGCGCCGCGGCTGATACAGAGCTGGGTGCTCCGAAGGAGCGTCCAGCTCTGTATCAGCCGAGGCGCGGGCAGTCTCCACCGCGTGTGACTGCCCCGCGACCGGCTGCCAGAGGCTCTGTATCAGCCGAGGCGCGGGCAGTCTCCACTGGGTGACTGCCCCGCGACCGGCTGCCTGAGGCACTGTGGCCCGTGTAACGGGCTGTTCAACTAGTATATAATATAAAATCATCATCATCTTCAGCCATTGTCAATCCACTGCAGAAGTAAGACCTCTTCAGCAAGCCTCCAACAACTTCCTGCCATTGTGCACCAACAAAAATGGTGATTTCATCAATGCATCTTGTCTTTTGGTCTTCTTCTTGGGTGCTTACTATCAAGTGGATTCCATTCCAAAACTTGTTTGTCCCATCTACTGTCACGTCTTCTTGCTATGTGGCCTGCCCATTTCCATTTTAGTTGATTTACTCTTTCAATTATGTCCTAAATTTCTGTTTGCTGTCAAATCCATGCACACATTTTTTGGTGTCTATTTGTTATGTTCAAACTTCAACATCCCATACTTCTCTGTGTAACCTTAAGTTTTTTTATGGCTTTGGCATTTAGTGTGCATGTTCCACACATGAACGCACGCATGCACACACCACACCACGCCACACACACACACGCATGTCCCATAAACTGCAGTTTTATATATATATATATATCTATATATATAAAAGAATAAGCCTCATTGCATAATTTATGGTACCTCACACACAGAACATAATTGATGTCTCCTTAGAAAACAAACACACATTGAACAGAATGCCTCATTACATAATTTATGTTTAATTAGAAGACACAACTCCCATTGGGTGATTCAATGGGGACATTACTGCTCCCACTGGATGATTCAATGGGGGCATGTTTATCATACAGGGAGTTGGCCCGCCCACCACTATCCAACTGACAAAAAAAATTATAGCTGCCACTCGCTCCTGAAGTAGGTGATATCAATAACTTCTACCAGTCCACACACACTCTCACTCAGGATCATGACCCCACAAACACACTGCTTCACCTCCCACAGATAATTATAGCCCTCCATACACTCTGTTTCAGTACAAGGGTGTAATGTTTCCATAAAATACAAACTCAGGGATAAACTTAATAGCAACTCTTTTATTTAACCCTTTCAGTGCCAGAGGGGTACGCAACGCATTGCTTTGCTTTGCAATGCATTGCGTACCCCTCTGACACTCAAAGGGTTAACTCTTTTCATCTCTTCAGTCACCTCACTGTCTGTTTTCAACTGTCACTCCTCCACTTCCTGCTTCCTGATTCCCGCCCTTTCTCCTTAAAGGGAGAGAGATGCTTTGCTGTATGTTACAGAGGGCAAGCCTCAAACACCACTTTCTATTTGTTTCCTCAGCATATTGCTACGTTGCCTCAACTGAAGAGCCACTGTGTTTTATACTGCTGTGTTACCTCAGCTTAAGTAAGGAGTTACTGTTCCCATTGGGTGATTCAATGGAGGAGTGATTTAAATCATTCAGGGAGTTGGCCTGCCCCCACTATCCAGCCCGCCCACCACTATCCAAGTGACTGAAAAAACAAAATGGATGCCACTCGCTCCTACACCACAGACTCACACACAAGCCACACACACACACAAGCCACACACACACACACAAGCCACACAGACACACAAGCCACACAGACACACAAGCCACACACACACCCACAAGCCACACACACACCCACAAGCCACACACACACACACACACAAGCCATGCACACACAAGCCACACACACACACACAGAGTCCCCAGGGGTCCCTCCACCAACCTGAGGCACACAATGAGCTGATCCAACAAAGAGAGGGTGGGATCGGCTCCAGTGTACCTTCATTTCTGGTATCCACAACACAACAATGCTTTCGGCTCCTGATGCACAATGTGCTTTTGCTGCAGGAAGCCCAGCTGCTTCATGCAGCTCGGAGGCAGGCAGGCAGGCCCAGTACCAAATCCTTCATGTTCCCCCTTCATGAAGCATAACACTCCACCCCGCAACAGCCCGGTCATGTGGCCCTTCAAGGAGCTCTCTACAAGCAGCAGCTGGATGCGGCTATTACCCGTGGCTGAGGGGCTGGAGACAGACCATGCTGGGGCCACTCTGTAGTACACACTTTTACACACAACCTTCTTCACCACCGCTGTCTGTCCGCTGTCACACACCCGCACTGTGTAAGTACCCTGGCACAAAAAATATACATGCCGCATTATAGCTGCTCCAACAACACACACCATCCCTTCTCCAACCACACACACCATCCCTCCTCAGTTCCCGCTCTTGGTGCCCAAGCTGCATCCCTAGTAACACTCTTGGCCGAGGCCTGGGGTAGGAGGTGTCTTCCTGGCCAGGGAGCCGGGCCGGCGGTTGTCTGGCAGCCTCTGAGTGTGCATGTACAGAGTCCACTTCAGGGACTGTGGACTCCATGACTCTCGCTACATACTGGGACAGCTGGTTAACCCTTTCAGTGCCAGAGGATTAAGCAACACAATGAGCAATGCCTTGCCTACCCCTCTGGCACTTACAGGACCGTAATAATATCTGTGTGTGTGTACGCATGTATGTACGTGTGTATGTATGATCAATGTCTGTATATATCACTGTATCTGTGTGCGTCTATGTATGTGTGCAATATGATTTTCTGCTTCACACAGTACACAAAAAAACATCATCAGCCAATACATATATATATATATATATATATAATATCTATATAGATTGTGTAGGGTGGAAGCACTTGCACTTGGGGAGTAAGATGCCTGGGTGCTGTCAAGCAGCTGAAAGATTTATAGAAGAAACCTGATAAAGCACTCACAGGACTTGTCAATCCAGGATCAAGATTTATTTTTCATATCAACGTTTCGGCCAGGTGAAGGTGGCCTTCCTCAAGTCTTGAAGGCCAGCTTCGCCCTGTCTGAAACGTTGATCTGAAAAATAAATCTTGATCCTGGATTGACAAGTCCTGTGAGTGCTTTATCAGGTTTCATATATATATATATATATATATATATATATCAAGAATCAAAAAATAACAGTGGCACACACCTGGATAATAAGCCTAATAAAAAATATGTTATAGATGCACCTCCCATGGAAAAAAGGATAATACAAGCATTTTAATATACTCATCCTGGGGAGCTTCCTGAGAGACAGCACACAGGAACAGGAACCAGAAAATGAAGAAAACAGTAGTTAACTCATTGCATCCATGCCAAACGTTTTTGGTCCACAGGGGACATTCCACAGGAAGATGCCACACTTCCATAAAGTAAGTGTGCCCTACACTTAATCATAGATACACCAAACACGCACTGCCTACCGCATTAATTCCGTGACTGTACAATCTTGTATGGCTGGGCATGGGATAAAAAGCTGTCCAGATACAACCTGGGATAACATTTTACTGTGGAGATACATTCATGCACATCAGTAGTAAGGTTATCTGAATTGCCATAGCCCCAATTTTCACTCTATGCAAAGACAAAAATCCACATTTCATGCTTTGACTGGTTCTGTGCAATGCAATGGAGTCTTGTTTCTCCCTCTATGGATGCCAGACACCGGGACACCGGCTCCTTCGAAACTTATGTTTTCATACAGGCAACATATTTTACTTAGCACCTGGTTCCCTTGACACTTATGATTCTGATTAGATTCTGATGTCTCGACACGTAAGCCTGCAACATTGGAGTCTCTCCCTTTTCAAGCAGGCAACATATTTAACTCTGCATTTGGTTGGTTGCCCATTAGGGTGCAAAATTTCTATAGTGAACCGGCAGGAACTGGGTCAGGAAACCACTACAGGAACACTTAGATCGCACACTGGAAGGAGGAAGGAGAGGGGTAAATACAGGCAAAACAGATTACAGAAGGGACGTCAGGAAGTATTCAGTGGTCAGCAAACAATACTGACACCAGAGTCCAGGAGGAGAAAATAAATGGGACATACTGACACCAGTGGCCCGAAGGAGAAAAGGCAGGAAAAATACTGACACCAGTGGTCAGGAGGAGAAAAGGTAGAAATGAAGAGAGTAGGTTCATAGGTGTACCTGGTCAAGTCCCATTAAAGCACTGTGCTTCTTTAAAAGAGAACTATCATATTCAGTCACAACCCCCACTTGCCTTACTACAACTGGAAATCCTTATGGCTCCAATTAATTTTGCCCCTGAGATTTTGCTCAAGAGACACTATCTTCACTCAGTCTTGGATGTCATGTTCGTGGAGGACATAGTAGGACCACAGGACCACAATCTCATCTAATGATTCATGGCAATCTTAACCTTTTGGTGATCAGAGGGATGTGTAGTGCATTGTTTTTCATTGCATTCCTCTGGTCTTTAACCATTTCCGTGCCAGAGGAGTACACAACACACTGCTTTGTAATGCATTGTGTACCCCTGTGGCACTGAAAGGGTAAAAACTTTAAGTAAGCTTATGTTCTCTATCTGCTTCAGTCTGAAAAAACTGCCATGCCCACCACCATGGACATAACATTGAGGAATGACTGAAAATGTTATTTATTGAAAAAAGGCACATGAAAATACATAAGGCTATTAGGATTTTCTGGCCATAGTAAGCTAAGTGGAATGTTCCTGTTGTTAATTTCCCTTTAAGGATTACTCTAGTTTCTCATTGCAGGAAAAAAAAGTGGAAATAAATTTGGTACATGCTTTTGAATAAAAGATGGGAAAAATAAAAATTCCCCCTGACTTAAATTTGGCTTTTAACCCCTTAAGGACTATTGCCGTGCCAGGACCATCACGGCGGTCCGGCACTTAAGGACCAGTGACAGTCCTGGCACGGCATGGAATTCAGGGCTCCCGGCGCGGCTTCACGCCTCTCCGCAAGCCCTGAACAAGAAGCGATTAAAAAAAAAAATGCCCCGTGGTCCTCAAGTGCCAGCCGCACGTGCGCACACCGGTCCTTAAGGGGTTAAGGGATAGTAATGTTTCACAATTAAAGCAGCTCCAATTAATCATCATAGCATTTGGGCAATGGAGAGTGTTATTTCAATACTGTCAGAGTTGTAGTTCAAGAGTAATTGAATGATAAAGTATCCCCCTCTCGCCCCTTTTACCTAGTGTAACACTGCTCACCTCAGAACAGAAAGGTGGTGTCCAGATGGATCACAGAGAGAGACAATCTTCAACCTGTCAAGGGGGAAGGGTTTTGTATGTATGTATCTTTATTTATATAGCGCCATACATGTACACAGCGCTTCACAAAATTTGAATAATATAATGCAAAACTACTGAACTGGGTTAAGAGCATTAAACTTAAGTGACATAACTGCAGTATTTGTGGGGGAAAGTGTAGCAAGGGAATCATAGACTGGGAAAGGGACCCTACCCCAAGGAGCTTACAATCGAATCTGTTTTTGTTATGATCACAGTAAGAAGATTGTCCCTTGCTATCCCTTTAACCCCCTTTAATACTAGAAAAGTTTTCAATGCATTGCTCAGCAGAAACACGCTAAATATGTGTTTGTTTTCTTCATATTAGAGCGTACTGCTCCTTTAACTAGGTTTTGATTTACATTATTTTTTTCCTTGATTCCTTGCTGCTATCACAAGTCAAAATAGACCACACAGAAATTAATCAAACTGATGTTAAATGATGCTTTCTAAATGACTTTAATCATGAAAGCAACTATTATAGACGCTCAATTCAATGTCATTTAGAGGGATTTATTTAGGCTTATTCCAATGGTATCATGAAAATAGTAAACTGTAAAATTGTGGTAGAAGTGAATGTAAGTTCTACTCCTCTGTTCGACCCAGTGAACGGCAGGAATTTTGGCACCAGCCAACTGCTCCATCAGGAACTAACACACACACCAAGTGATTTAACCCTTTGTGTGCCAGAGAGGTATCCAACGCATTGCGATACCTCTTTAGCACTCAAAGGGTTTGAACATTTTAATCTCTTTAAAGCTGGACATCTCCAATTCATAGTGTTACCATTCAGAAGGTTGAAAACACCATTTAAAGGGATGGCAATGTGTTGATATTAAGGCACATAAATAATTCAATATACTTTTTTTTATAATGGAACACACCTTTCTAACTGTCCATTTCGTATTTTATTTTAAAGTGTCCCCTCCCTCCCCTTTTCCATATGTCATTCTGCCTCCCCTCACATCTGAAAGCCGGTCGATTGACTGGACAGATCGTAATGAGTGACAAGACTTGTCTCAATCCATCAAGACTGGCTTGCTGACATAGGGAAAAGGGATGGGAGGTGAGACACTTAACCCTTTGAGCGCCAGATGTGTTGCATACCCCTCTGGCACTCAAAGGGTTAAAAATAAAATAAAGTAAAGACTACATTATCGACAGTTAGAAAGGTATGTTTCATTATAAAAAAATAGTATATTGAATAATTAATGTTGCCGTAATATCAACACATTTCTATCTCTTTAAATCAATTTTTAATTGTGGATATTTTTATTTTCCCATGTAATAGAATTTGTTTGTCCCTGTTCCTCTTAGTAAATCAGAAACCTATAGAATAAGTGATTTACTTGCTTAGGTAAGTTTCCTTCATACAATTGCTCTTATTTTGCTTTCTGTTCCAAAGTGGGAAATTTATAAAACAGAAGTAATAAAGAAACTGTAAAATTTTTACAGAGCGACATGATATCTATAAACAGTCAGCGACATTTTCGCTAAATGCTAACCCCATTCAGTCAACTTTTTTGAAAATTGTAGTAGAAATGGTCTTCAAATAAGAATAGTGTTGCAAAATATTTATAAAGAAAATTTAAATCTTAACACCAGGTATAACCTGTTATTAAAGTGATAGTAATGTTTCAAAATAAAAGCAGCTCTAATTAATCATCATAGTATTTGGGCCATGGAGAGTGTTATTTCAATTCTGTCAGAGTTGTAGTTCAAGAGTAACTCAATGATAAAGTATCCCCCTCCCTCCCCTTTTACTGATGTAACACTGTTCAGCCAGATCAGAAGGGAAGTGCCCAGGTAGACTGCAGAGAGGGACAATCTTCAATTAAGATAAAGGAAAAACCTTCCTATGAGGGTTTTCATTGTTCTCATAGGAAGAAGATTGTCCCCTGCTGTTATCAGTCTGGTCTATGGACTGCATTCCACATCTGAGAAGTGTTGGCTTACACTAGGCAAAAGGGGTGGGAGGGGAAACTTTGCTTGTGAATATCTCTCAAACCATAAAGGTTTGAGAGATAAGACTGACATTGTTCTTCATGTTTTTTAATGCCTACAAAATATAATAAAGATAAAACAAAGTATTACTATCCCTTTAATGGAAATATTGAGTGACAGCTATGTATACAAAAAATATATTTTCAGTTGTGAATTTTCGTGCATTTTCTCAGAGCATATATTTATAAACTTGATTTTATGTCTTTATAAATATGACACATTGCTGTGAATTTTAGAGACGATTCTTTAACATACACATAAACTGGGATTCATCAGTGTGCGAATGGCTTAATGTGCAAGAAAGTTGGAGGATTTATTTTAACATTAATCATTCACCAATTCAGCAATTTCCACATTGTCTCTGGCCATCGCTTTTTCGTCGATAAGCGATGGCCAGATAGATTCAACAATGTGATCTGTAAGCTGGAGGAACCCATTACAATGTATGGAGTGAACACAGGCACACACACATTTTCGCTTACGCGTATGCGTGCGTCTATTGTCTGATTGGTCTATTTATACAATTTTCACTGCTTTGCATACACAGAGCAGAGAAACCTGTCAGATTATTGATGAATACCTGAAAGTATCCATCAATGATCGCTGTGAACTGCTGGCGAAGAGGAGTGCTTTTGATACGCTGCTTTTCCCACACTTTGATGAATTCTTACCTAAGTAGGCTTTTTATACATCTCCCCACCCCAATGTTCTAAACAAAACCTATAGACAAAATCGGCTTCAACGGAGACTCTTAATCCACGTTATCCCTTTAACCCCTTAAAGGGATAGTAACGTTTCATAATAAGAGCAGCTCTAATTAATCATCATAGTATTTGGGCCTTTGAGAGTGTTATTTCAATACTGTCGGAGTAATTCAATGACAAAGTATCCCCCTCTCGCCCCCTTTTACTGATGTAACACTGCTCAGCCGGATCAGAAGGGAGGTGCCCACGTAGATTGCAGAGAGGGACAATCTTCAATTAAGATAAGGGAAAAACGTGAAAAACTTGTAAAGGGGGGCAGAGCTTTCATTGTTCTCAGAGGAAGAAGATTGTCCCCTGCTGTTATCTGTCTGGTCTATGGACTGGATTCCACATCTGAGAAGAGATGGCTTACACTAGGTAAAAGGGGCGGGAGGGGGAACTTTGCTTGTGAATATCTCTCAAACCATAAAAGTTTGAGAGATAAGACTTTTATCATTCATCATGTTTTTTTAATGCCTACAAAATAAAATAAAGAGAAAATCAAGTATTACTATCCCTTTAAGGACCAGCAGTCCAGGGAAGTTGTCTTCCCTTAAGGATGGCTTTGTTCCTTGCTAACACTCCGGCACATGTGACCTGTTGCATGTGCCAGCGAGCATGGAAGGGTACTGAGAGTGGTCAATTTCAGAGCCCACTTTTAATTACAGTGCTCCCACAGAAGTGCTGGTAAGTAAAAATTACATGATGTGCTTTGACTGTCACTGGTCCTTAAGGGTATAAAAATCAGTGACGATCCTAGCACGTCACTGGTCCTTAAGGGGTTTAGGACCATAGAGTGCAAAAGAAAAAACAGGATGCTCTTCTGGTGTAATATCTTCAGATCAAAACCAATCACCTTTCACCATAAGGATAGTTGCTGAACACGTTGTAGACCGTTGTGATGGAGTATTTATTTTTAGGTATCGTTATGTTGGCGCTACTGAAGATCCGCGGTCTGATCCAGGAACCAGAATCTGCTTCTGACAGCTTTACAGCTCATCAAGCAGAAAGAGGAGGGAGAGGAGAACTTTTGTTTTCCTATATCTCTCAAACCATAATGGTTTGAGAGATACAAATAAGTGCAAGTACTCTTTTTTGATTGCATCTACCATATAGTTAATACTTTTTTTCTGACCTTACTATCCCTTTAAGGACCATGGTCCTTTATTTTTTTTTTTTTCAGAATCCGATTCAGGGCTCCCTGAATGGCGTGCAGCTGCGCAGGGAGCCCTGAATTCCATAACGGTCCTGGCACATCATTGGTCCTTATATGATCCACTACATACAGAAAACCAAACACCACAAACAAGCAGAAAGGGTCCATTGCAGTAATGGTTAAAGATCGCTAAAATAAGATATAAGGTAATACAACAAAATCCACAGGATAAAACTAAAATACTGGACAATTAGGGATGTGTGTGCAAAAGAAAAGTGGAAGTGTTCTGGGGCAAACCATTTGCACTAAAGGGGAAAACTAAAAATGCCAAAAATTCTCATTGATTTAAATGGGGGTTTTAAAGCGGAACTTTCACTCAGATTAAAGTGCTCCCCAAATCATTATTCACATAGTGATATCCATACCAATACTAGTATTTTCCTGAATAAGTCCGGGATTATTGAGAAATCCAACTTCTTCTGAGACTCACAGGCAGGAATCTTGCTGTAGTGGCATCTGTGCATCTGCACACTCAGTTACTTCCTGTACCTTAAGGTACAATGCAACTCCCTTTCACCAATCCTGGAGGAGACTGGATGGACAGAGCAGACTCACATATGTCTCTTTAGCAAAATGTTTGCACTGATGTCTGCCTGGGCATCTCTGAACAAGTTGAATTTCTCAATAACGCTGGATTTCAGGATAATACTAGTATGGATATGCATTTCGCTATGTACATAATGATTTGGGGGTCACTTTAATTTGAGTGAAAGTTACGCTTTAATCCCTTGAATGATTGTGCGGTCTCCAACACATTACTTTGGAATGTTATAATGTTAATGGTTTGTCCCAGTATACTCCTCCTCCTTTTGCACATATAGTCCCACCTCTAACCAGAAGCCCTCCCATTCCTACAGAATCACGGTACAATCAAATATTTATTGGTACTAAATGCAAAAAAAAAAACCCACACATTATCGGCAAATCATACCGCACAAATATAAAAAGTGGTGGTAGGAAAAGTTTATCCCATTAAAGGGCACACAGTAAGTCAGTAAATGTATAACCGCATTTGTTTTTTTTTGTTTTATTTTTTTTGTGTACATTTTGAGACAAAGTTGGTAAGTCTGAAAAAGAAAACAAGGAAGAGGAAATTTTAAGAATATTTAATTGGTGTATAAAAGAAGGTGCAAATTGTGCCATAATTTATAGGAAATATGCATCCAAATTGTATGGCAGTCGGCACTGCAACATGGTCTAAAGCTGGGTGTAATACAACCAATGTATAAAAATAATGCAGTGATCATTTTACATTCACAGTGCTGTGCTCTATCTAATATTTACAGGCATGAAAATTGAACCTAATAAACTAAATGTAAGAAGTACCAACAAAACACAACTGAAGCAGATGGTATAAACTGGATAAAGCACATACGTTTGAGGTTAATCAGGAGTGATTCAATGGTACTTTGTGTCCATTGTAAAATCCAATTAGTACTGAGCCAACACATAAATCACTGTATGACCTTAATATCTGATACGGTGGGTTACAAAATGGCCAGTGTTAATTTTCTTTAGAAATGAAATACTGATTCCTGAATAATTCAGTATAAATACAGATGAAACATGCTTTAAATCAAAACAATGGAGATGAAATGTAATATAAGCCTGAATAGATAAAAATAATGAGAATGATGCATGTTATAGATTCTCAGTCCTTAATCATCTCCTTTTTTCAACATAAAATCCATATGCTGTGCATGCACTATTTTAAATATGAAACCCTTTGCTTGTATATAAACTGCTTTAATGTGATTTATGAGCTCACTGAGCGATGAGGATGACAGTGAGAGAAAGTGGAATGATAGATCATGTATGAAGAAAGTGCACAAGGTAAAAGGACAGTAGATGATGAAATATGGTATTAGAGTACAAGAAAGTAAGAGTTCACAAGTTCTTGACTGATGACTGCTCAAGTATACATGTAGTGATCTGCTCCATAGGTTGTTCCCTCCTGAAATGTCTGCAGATCCTCACAAAAGCCACCATTTAGAAAGCATGTTGGTGTGTTAGTACAATAATCACCAATTACCTCCATATCCACTCCCTCTTTCCAATCCTATGCGTGCTGTATCATTCACTGTAAAAACATCCCCAGGTCACCAATAACATTGTTAGTAGAACCTACCAATCTGTGATTGTTACATTAGCCAGTATCCATTTGTCATCTACCCCTACATTCAGAATTCCAACACGGGGAGAGATCACTACATTGTACTTGAGCTGTCACCTTTCAAGGACAATGGGCAAGGGCATTGGGATTCTAACAGCCATAACTACAATTCTGAAGTTGGGTGTGTCCATCACAGGAGTTAAAAAGCTTGATTTATATTGATGAGAATTTGATTAGTCATCTGTGGAGCAGCTGCTTTGTTTCAGAACTGATTCCATTCTTCTTAGCACATCAAGCCCACTGTGTAAGCAAGGAGAGCGGATGCTGTTTGTATAATTTGAAAAGGGCACAGAGACTGCACATACTTGGGGGATTAGTGCTATCTTTGTGTGAGGAAAATATCAAAAGGTTCTAGACTCTGCAAGTAGAGAAGTTGGTACACAGGGTATGTGTTAAAGGGGAAGGAATGATGACCATTCAGTTGCTACACATGGATGCAAGATGATCTTTTTCCTTTTAGACTTGTTTGGATTATGAAAAACAGCTAAAACAATTAATTTGATAGAGGTGTGTAACACAGAGGGAGAACCCTTGTTCTTTTTTAGAGATTATATCAGTGGAGGAATACAATGTCTTGCCTTACCTCAGGGCATCTGGAGAAAACAGTCTTAAGGATCTCTGGATATTACCAAAACGTGAAAAGGTGTAAAGAACCACCCATTGTTTTTCTTTAATTTCTCAAATTAAATAAATGTATTTATACACTATTTCAAACAATACAAATTTCCATTAGAAAACCAAGTAATAAAGAAACTGACACTTTTTAGTACTCTGTATTTATTAAATTGTACTCTGATCAAGTGTATAGCTAAGCTAAAAGGATATGAAGCCATTCAATAGCTAGGAGTTAAAGGTCAATCAGAGAGTAATGATCAGTTACTCTCTGATTGACCTTTAACTCCTTGCTATTGGATGGCTTCATATCCTTTTAGCTTAGCTATACACCTTTGAAATAGATTTATGACACATTAGTCCAATATGCTACTAAACTAAAGCTCATTTTAAAGATTTATAGAATTTAAATCACTTCATTTTTATGGTATGACATTTTAAGTGTATCATAAATACGAATTGATAAAAGTATTCACTGGGCTTTACAAGACATAGAGTGACCATATTTCCATTCAGGAACACTGCCAAACAAAGAGCAACAAAGTACTTCCCCAATGTTTTAGTATGGTTATATGGACATTGTCATGGGACTTCACCATATGTCAATGTGCAGCCTGTACTTTCTCTGGAGCACTACAGAGTTCTAAACACTATAGAGAGAATTATCCATTGACTGCTGTGACAGAAAGTTATGTATCTGCTGGGACACAAGAAAATGAATGCCACCACACATGCCTTATTGTAACCTTATGCTGCAAGAAAATTGATTCCAGGATATGGGACATGCATTTGAAATCCGGGACAGTTCCTACTAGGCAAACTAGGAACCATGGTCACAATACTAAGGGAGATGCAAGGAATAGATGGATCCCAATAGCCCTGCAGTTGTTACAACTTTAAATGATAAAGAATAATCCTTTGCTGGCAACGACACGTATTTTCATAGACATAATTAATGCGGCAAATAAACATTTCATGATTTTTTGATTAGTGATTGCAATAATTGTTTGCTGTAAATTAAGCAATGTAACCTTTTGACTTTTATAAGACTTGCATGACATAAATACATACGCATCCTTACCGCTCATGAAATGAAGTTAAACACCTTTTGTAACATGTACACAATTAGCGTATTCTTATTCATAGTCATTGTCACATTATCACAATTTGCAGAAAGGGAAAATGTTTAACTAGAACGTGTCCTTAAACGTAAAGGTCTAGACCCAGTCTGCTATGGCTGTCATGATAAGTTCTAAGCCGCAGCTGTTAAAAAATAATAGAAGAGCAGATATAGCACAGTTATTTTTCATGAACAATCTGAGCATGTGAATCATAAAATATGGAATGGAAGCTTTTGACCAATACACCTACGTAAAATACTATACAATTTAGAGCTTTTAAAATAATGAATTCCATTTGATGCAATACAAAAGGTACTTTTAACATCCATATTTTTAAAGCTAGCAAATATTTGAAAGAATAACTTCAAAAGAGAGTTGATAGCTCAAGACACTCTTCAAAAGAAATCTGAAGCTAGAAAATGCTGAATTTTGCTTCTTTTGTTGAGATGTTTGAAGAGTGGAGAGGTGTAATAAATCATTTTTCATTTTTAGCAACTCATTAGGGCTGGTTTTTGAGATAAGAACGCAGGGAGTAATCAAGGTCATTTTTGGACATATTTTGTTACCTCTCAAACTATTGTCATATCTGGTTTTTTTTAGAAAAAATGTCTGTTCACATTTAAAAAGCTAATAATGTAGTCAAAAAAAGGAGAATGCTGTTTTGTCTTCTGAAATTAATTATTCACATATTTAAATAAGTTGTGAAACAATGAAATATCTATATTTTTAATACTAATTCAAAATAATTTAAAACATTTTAACGGTTCAGGGCCTTGATTCTATTCCCCCTGACAAAGCAACCGGTAAGGGGGAAAAAAAAAACACTGATCGACAAACCCACTCATGTTCTGCAGCTATTCTATAGCTGGCGAGGTACATGGAACAGCGAGCGTTACTGGCCAAAACTCACATTTTGTCCAAACGCTCATTGTTTTCTTTTGTTCCCATAACTCTCACTAGATAGTGCAAACTGTGTGAACATCAAAAGAAAAAAAGCCTCAAAACAGTCACCCTCCCCCCTAACACTATCCTAACACCCAGAAATGTAACACTTACCTCTCATCCAATGGCCATCTTCTTCTTTAATCCTCTGTATTCTTTCTTCCCTTCTTCTTCTCTTTTCTTCTTTACAATCTGTGTTAAAAAAAAAAAGTTTGTTTGTTTTTGTCTTTAAAAAAAAAAAGCACCCAAAAGATGCCACACTTAAACTTTTGAGTGACTGAGGGATACCCCTCCAGCTCTCAAAGGGTTAAAAGAAGTGTGTCATTTCTCTTCAAATCAAAACGCTGTTATTGCCTTATGTAATCCAAAAAACATTCTTGGGTGGCCAATCATGTACCCTGCTCCACAGCTGGCTTCACTGGCCAGGCATGCAAAAAGTCACAGACCCTCATGTCTACCTATCGGGCCGATTCCCATTGATAGTATTTTGAACAGAGACTGGGTTTTATATTCCAGTCTCTGTTCAAAATGATTGCAGGTCTCCATTTGGATGGGATGTGTGCTTACTCACCTCCCAGCCAATCAGCTTCTAGTGGGGGGATGAGCAGAGAGTAGAATCTTGCAATAATCAAGTATAGAGAGAATAATGACATTGGCATTTAACATGTAGAGGAATGGCTGTATTTTGGCAATATTTTTAAGGAATGAGCAACAGGTTTTGGTGACTGTTTGGATATGATGGAGAAGGTCACGGTAGAATTGAGCATAACACTAAGACAGAGTACTTTGGTCAAGGCATGAATGCTAAAGATGTCAACTTTGATAGCAAAATGGGTTGGGTTGGGGTTTAGCAGGAAATACTGCTTTAGCCATGATGAGTTTAAGGTGGCCTTGGGCCATTCAAGAAGAGATTCCTGTGAAAAGACTGAGTGACATGAGACTACATCTCGAAAGAGACCAGTGGAAGAGAGGTAGTCTTGTGTGTCATCTGCATAGGGATGGAAATTAATATCAAGAGATGAAATAAGATCGACAGCTGAGAGCGTATAGCAAAAAAAGAGAAGTGGTTCCAGGACTGATTCAGGGGTACACTGAGTGGTCATATGGAGAAGAAAAGTTATTAGCAAAACAAACTGTGTAATGGATGTGAAGGGTATGTATTATGTCCAGCAGGAGTGTGTGATCAATATTGTCAAAAGCGGCAAAGTGATCTAGTAACATTAGTATATTGTACTGGTCTTTGCCCTTTGCTGTGTGTGGGCATTAGTATCTTTTAATATAACATACAAAATAGTGGTGCTATGTGGATATAGTGCTGCTCCTATATCTATAGATACTGCCAGGAATAAAATCCCTGCTATTAGATCTCAAAAACGACAAACAAATTATAATCAATTCCAGCGCTTCTATACATTGAGTTTGCAGATAAAAACAAATAATTCTTTATAACAGTAAAATGTGTTTTTATTGCAATGATTGGCTCACCATACAAAATTTTTTTCCAATATCAAAAACCTGTATATCTAATATCTATACTAAAAATGTAGGAAAATACAGCAACCTAATCCCAATCTTATGACGATGGTGAGGTTACTTTTTCCAATCAATACTTTCAAAAATGGTTAGACATACAAATCCACAGTATTTGGATATACCAATCCGTAATAATAAAAATATACTGCCCACAAATAATTAAAAACATATATAGAAATCAGCACCAACTAACCCCTCTGCATAGTGGTCCAACCAGGAGTAGACGGCACAAGTGTCTGCAAGCGATGAGTATATCCCACTCCTCGAAGGGATAAACAGATAAAGGTCAGATGGAATCCCAGTAACGAACACTCTATAAGAACTTTCAAAGCCTTGGTGTTCGATCGAATAATGATCCTATCACGGTCCTCGTGATTCCCTGTCAATCTATGACTGTGTACCTTTGCAGTGGAGGAGTCTGATTGGCCCGCCTAGGATGTGCCTTTATATGCTGGGGTCTGGGCACTTGTCAGTTGCCCTTTCGTGGTGTTCCTGTTGCTGCGCCTTGTTGCTGAATTCCAGTGTCTCCTGTGTACCGACCCAGCTAGTCTGACTCTCCTCCTGTTCCTGCTCCGTGATTTGACCCGGTTCTGGCTGACGACCCTGCTCCGTGATTTGACCCGGTTCTGGCTGACGACCCTGCACTGTGATCTGACCCGGCTCTGGCTGAAGACCCTGCTCCGTGATCTGACCCGGCTCTGGCTGAAGACCCTGCTCTGTTATCTGACCCGGCTCTGGCTGACGACCCTGCTCCATGATTCGACCCGGTTCTGGCTACTGATCCTGCTCCGTGATTGATCCGCTCTCCGGTGGTGTTCTATCACAGTGCCTGTGATTCCTGTCACTCTCATTTGTGGCAGACACTGATTTGCTGAGTTGGTTTGGCCCGCCCCCTGGTGACCTTTTTAAACCTGTCTATCACATCTGTCAGATGCCCTTTTGTGGTGTTTCTGAGCCAGTAGTGCTGTTGCTGTGTTCCTGTGTTCTGAGTTCCTGTGTACCGATTCAGCTTGTCCTGACTATTCTCCAGTGTTCCTGCTTGTGTATGACCTGGCTCGTCTGCGTACCACCCTTGGATCCTGACCCGGCTTGGCTGACATTCCTGCTTGTGTATGACCCGGCTTGTATGACTACCTCCTACGTGCTCCGGCTCGGCCCAGCTGACTTCCTGCTCCGAAGATCGACTTCCAGCTTGTTCCAGTGACCTGCGTTCCAGTTGTCGCTGCCGCGACATTATCAGTCTCTGTTGCCAGCTTCAGTGTGACTGCCTCGCCTGGTGTTACCCAGGATTAGTGCAGTGCCTCGCTACCCGTGCAGAGCTGTGTCTGTATCTGTATGCCTTCCTCTCATTGCAGAGCCTTCCAGTAGCGATGAAGCCTCGAGTAAACGTGCTTTTTAACTCTAGCAGTGCTGCCTCGATCTCACTCTCTCTACCTCCAGTACGAGCCTCGTTACCCGTGATACTGCTGCTGAGTTGGCCGCTCACCGTCGGCAACTCTAGTCCTCCATTGCAGAGTAGTCACATTGTTTGGGCCGTTTGGGCGCCTAAGGCTCTCCGGTGTCGATTAACCGGGCGATATCTTTTATACAGAGTGGTGGCAGTTTAAGGCTTCAGTGTTAGCTTATCCGGTACTACGCCCGAGGGGGCTAGTGGCTCTTGCATTCATATTCCAGCATTCAGCGAAGTCTGAGGAGGCTGATAAGCTCTTGCATTGCCGGCCGGTTCCCGTTACGCCTGTGGGGGCTATTTGCACTTGCTCAAACCTAAGCAGTTCCAGTAGCTACGCCCGTGGGGGCTAAGTTGATTCCTATTCTGCTTAATATCCAAACACTTTGGCGAGGCAATTCGGTCTTCAGTACTTTATGAACTTTGTCTATCCAGCACAGCCTTTTAACACCCAGGGCGTGCCAAACCTCCACATCTGAGATGGACTGTTATCAAGTCTTTTACCCCTTGGGGGTTCATACCACCCTATTGCCTATTGTCTTGCATGTATATCCATTGTGCTATTACTATTGTAATATCTCAGTTTACACGATCTGTGTATTACCTACCACCACTAGAGGGCGAACCTGTGCATTATTTTACTTTAAAATAAAGTGTGTTTTATTTTCACCTATTGGTCTGAGTGTCCTAAAAAACCGTTACATGTTCCTGCGGCTGTTTCCATCCGGTTCCGGTTATCGCTCCTGTCCGGTTGCTGCTCCAGTGTCCTCCGATCGCGCTGGCGACATTCTGAACTGTTTCTCTGTTCCTCTCTCGCTCATTCAGCTGTAGCCCGAGGTTGCCTGCCGTTTACTCGCTGAGCATTGCTCTTCTGAATGTACCAGATTAACCCGTGCAGTGCCTGTAGTCTCCGGTTACGTGCCACTTGTTTAGCTTGCCAAGCCTCTGTTGGTTCATTGAGCCGTTACATTTTGAGTCTCCTTTTGACGCTATACCAGTCCTTGCAGAGCTCCGCTTGTCCGGTGTTTGGGGTGCACCGTGACCATGCCGATTGGCGCCGGTAGTCTGTTCGCTCTTGCTATAGGATTCTGTGCGACACCGGAAGGGTGTCCTGGCTCATTCTCTCAAAGTGTACAGTTCCATCTGCACTGCTCTGTGCATCGGCTCTTCGTAGCTTGGGCAACTATCATCTACTGTGGCATCCCAAGGGCTTCGTAACACAATCCATTTGGCACACGCAGGGTTACTCACTACTCACATTCTGGACGATTCCAATTCTGGTTACTTCAGGTTTGGCAGTAGCATTCCTCCTAGCCCACGGTGGTGGTACTGGCTCAGCTCAGAGCAACAGGGGCGCATCCCACTTCTGCTTAGAGAGTGATACAGTGCAGATACTGTGTTCCTTGCTCTACATCTAGAGACTGTTCTCCAGAGACTGATATCTATCCTGGGCGTTGGCCAATCTAGCCTAAGCCTCACCAGTTGCTCCTGCTAACCCTTTGGGGTTGCTACAGCCTTTAGCTGTATTTATTCCTCTGTTTATATTACCCATACCTTGTCTGTATTTGTCAGTATTGTTCTTACCTATACTGGCCCCTAGGGGCACTGTTTATCATTCTGATTCAATAAACTGTGTTTTTACTTTACAACCTGGTCTGAGTGTCAGAAAACCGTAACAGATCCAAACTAGTCCTCAATCTACACCCTTACAACTGGACATCGGGCAACAAAGCGCACTGCAACACTGCTAACCGGAACCTACCCCGGAAACACCCGCGGACTAAGGAAGAAAAATGGTGATCCATATATTAAGGGTACAACATTGTCTAAATGTTATGTACCCGTCCTCCCCAAGAACATAACTAGAATCTTTCAAGAGGTCACATGTACATACTATATAACCACCTAAACACCCCTAAAAAGATGTAAAAAAATTGTAAATAAAGTAAAATGAAAGATAGAAAAGTAAATTAAAACACAAAAAAAATAAAAAAAAATGTAAAAATAATGATCGATCACAAAAATAGTAAAAATTAAAAATATTCCCAAGGTGACTACTAAAGCATTGCTGTGTAGCTTAATAGTCTATCAGGGCTTAAAATGTGAAGTCCTTTGCTACTAGCCAGACCTGAAAAGTTACCCGCCATTGCAATACATAGCATACCCACCAGGGCTGAATTTCTACTCGCCAGTGCTAAATTTTCACTCGCCATTGGCTAGTGGCGAGTGGAAATTTTGAGCCCTGGAGTCTATATATTAATTTTCCACTTCTCCAATGTGTGTCTGTTATTACAGTCTAATTTTCCATATATATATATATATATATATATATATATATATATATATATATAAATATATAATTATTTTGATGTTATTCACATACAAGATTCTTATCAGTGTATACTCCTTAGTGTATATCTTAGATGTAAAAGATATCACTCAATTTCTTTTGATGTTCCTTCACTTTGTTGGACAACTGATATTTTAATACATGTTTATAGAACTTTCTTCGCTTCCAGCGATTCAATGTAACTACATCCAGATCACCACCGCTAATTTTATCACAAACCTCCCTTCTTTTTCACTTCACAATATCTTTCAGAGGCTGTTAGTGTATACTTCGACATAAGCCGGACTCATTGTTCTGGAGTCTTCTTGAATCTTTTTTTTTTATATATATTTTAAAGCGGAGTCCTTCTCTGTTGTCCGTTATATTCAATCTTCTCGCTTGAAAGGGATAGTAATGTTTCATAATAAAAGCAGCTCTAATTAATCATCATAGTATTTGGACTTTGGAGAGTGTTATTTCCGTTCTGTCAGAGTTGTGGTTCAAGAGTAATTCAATGACAAAGTATCCCCCTCCCGCCCCTTTTACTGATGTAACAATGCTCAGTCAGATCAGAAGGGAGGTGCCCAGGTAGACTTCAGAGAGGGACAATCTTCAATTAAGATAAGGGAAAAACCTGAAAAGCTTGTCAAGGGGGGCAGGGCCTTCATTGTTCTCATAGGAAGAAGATTGTCCCCTGCTGTTATCTGCCTGGTCTATGGACTGCATTCCACATCTGAGAAGAGATGGCTTACACTAGGTAAAAGGGGCAGGAGGGGGGAAACTTTTCTTGTGAATATCTCTCAAACCCTAAAGGTTTGAGACATAAGACTTATATCGTTCTTCATGTTTTTCTAATGCCTACAAAATAAAATAAAGATAAAACGAAGTATTCCTATCCCTTGAATGGAATCACTTCATTCAGCTTCTTCTAAATGGACCACAGGTACCAGCATCCTCACTCTATCGTGACTTCACATACCACACTTATGACAACAAACATTGGAAGGAAATATACACTAAGGAGCATACACTGATAAGAATCTTGTACGTGAATAAAATCAAACTATATACAGAAACTTAGACCGTAATAACAGACACACATTGGAGAAGTGGAAAATTAATATATGAACTATTAAGTTACACAGCAACGCTTTAGTAGTCACCTTGGGAAAATTTTTTATTTTTTTCTGTTTTATTTTATTTTTTATTTGTTTAATTTTACTTTATTTACTATTTTTTACATCTTTTTAGGGGTGTTTAGGTGGTTATATAGTATGTACGTGTCACCCCTTGAGAGATTCTATTTTGTTCTTGGGGAGGACGGGTACATAACATTTAGACAATGTTGTATCCTTAATATATGGATCAGCATTTTTCTTCCTTAGTCCGCAGGTGTTTCCGGGGTAGGTTCCGTTTAGCAGTGTTGCAGTGCGCTTTGTTGCCCGGTGTCCAGTTGTAAGGGTGTAGAATGAGAACTAGCTTGGATCGTTGTTCGATCGAACACCAAGGCTTTGCAAGTTCATATGGAGTGTTTGTTACTGGGATTCCATCTGACCTTTATCTGTTTATCCCTTCGATTAGTGGGATATACTCATCACTTGCAGACATTTGTGCCGTCTACTCCTGATTGGACCACTATGCGGAGAAGATAGTTGGTGCTGATTTGTATATGTTTTTAATTTTTATTATTTTTGATATTACTGATTGGTATATCCAAATACTGTGGATTGGTATGTCCAACCATTTTTGAAAGTATTGATTGGAAAAAGTAACCTCACCATTGTCATAAGATTGGGATTAGGTTGCTGTATTTTCCTACATTTTTTGTACAGATATTGGATATACAGGTTTTTGATATTTTAAAAATTTTTGTATGGTGAGCCAATCATTGCAATAATAAACATTTTACTATTATAAAGAATTATTTGTTTTTATCTGCAAACTCAATATATAGAAGCGCTGGAATTGATTATCAGTAGTATCTTTTGTCTTTTCTGGAGTAGTTGGAATGTAAACCTTACTGTAATGGGTTAAGAACAAAGTTGGAACTGAGCAGCAGTAGTGAAGGAGCTGTGGGTGGCACAATGTGAACAACAAATCAAGGAGCTGGAGGAGAGGATGTGGAGGGTATGGTTTGGTAAATGGACTGCACCTTATTATTAAAATATTCAGAAAAGTCCTCTGGAGTATTGGAAAAGGAAAAGCAGTTGATGGATGCTGGGTCTTTGAGAAGAGAATCAAAGATTTTAAATGGGCAATATGGGTTACATTTCTGGCTGGTCACTGATAAAGTAAGAAAAATAGTGTTGTTTATCCTGAATGAGAGCTGTGTTAAAACAAGATAAGATGTATTTATAATGGTGCGAGTCAGTAAATGAAGTAGATGTTCTGCAGCTTGACAACTGATGCAGAGCCTTCAACACTCCTGACCCAAGAATCTCAAACCCTGGACAATATACAGGTTGAGGAATTTATCCAGGGTTTGGGATTCTTGGATCAGGAGTGTTGTAGGTGGAGAGGAACATGCTTATCTATAGATGAAGATAGTAAAGAATTATATCCTTGGAAAACAGAGTCTAGGTTAGTAGTTGAACACAGTGAAGAGGGGGAAATTGTATGCCAGGTTTAACAGTTTAAGAGAGTTTAGGTTTCTGGTGAAAAATTTAATTTTTGAGGGGCAGGGCAAGGGGACTTTGAGTGTGTGAATGAGACAAGATGTTCATCAGAGAGAGGAAAGGGGGGAAATCAAGAAACCAGAAAGTGTAACATTTTTGGACAATACTAGGTACAGATAGTGGCAGCGGTCCACTGTTGAAGGCCGTAGGACAAGGCCAGAGAAAGAAAGAGGAAAGCACTGGATGCAGATATGAATTGAAAAGTGAAGTCACCATGGAGCAATATAGGAATGTTTGAGGACAGAAAGACAGGTTTCAAAGTCTGAAAGAAAGGAGGAATGAATGCTTGGAGGCTAGTAGATCACAGTTAACTGGAAAGGAACTGAGAAGAAGAGTTGGAGTGCATGAAGTTTGAAGAAGCAGAAGAAGACTAATGGTGCAAGAGAGGGAGACCTGTAGTGGAAGAACTGAGAGAGAAGGAGACCCTGCCATCAGGCTGAGGCTGCCATAAGGATGAGATATATGTGATAATTATAAGCCACCCTAGGAGATAACCTGTTTCTCTGATAGAGATTAGGATAAGATAGTTAGAGAGGAAGAGGTTATTAACTTTAAGAGGTCTGTTATCTAGAGAGTGAGCATTCCATAATATACAACAGAATTGTGGAGGGGATGGTTGCTGGGTCTTCTCCATGAGAAGAGCAGGCATTAAGCAGTCTAGGGTGGACACAGATGGGGATGCAGCTGGGACCAGGAATGGGACAGATATCTGAATCCAGAAGAAGATTTGCAGACAGAAAAAGCAGATGAGAGGAGGATTTGTATATGTGAAGGAGTGTTGAATGTTTCCTGCTGGGAGAAGATAAAGAGTGTAGTGAACAAAACAGCTCATGTGAAAAAGTAATTGTAGAATATAGATGGGATAGAGATAAAGATCTTGATTAGCATGTGTGGTGCCGATAATATAGCTATAGGTTTATTTCAGTGACAAGGTAGTGATGTGAGTTTCCAGGGACCTGCAGGAAAACTGCTTCAGATGTCTAGAAGAGGCAAAAGAGTCATAAAGACATAACATATTAGCATCCTTCTGATTAAACTGACTGGTGTATGTGTGTATGCTGACCCACAAATTTATTTTGGTAAACTCGAGTCGACACTCTATATAATTCTTTATGATGATTTGTCCTCCAGTGTAAATACAGTACCGTTCATTGTAATATGTTTCAAGGGATAGTAATGTTACATAATAAAAGCAGCTCCAATTAATATTCATAGGATTTGGGCCATGGAGAGTGTTATTTCAATACTGTCAGAGTTGTGGTTCAAGAGTAATTGAATGATAAAGTATCCCCCTCCCGCCCCTTTTACTGATGCAACTGTTCAGCTCAGAGCAACAGGGTGGTCCAAGTGGATTGCAGAGAGGGACAATCTTCAATTTACATAAGGGAAAAACCTGTCAATCGGGTCCCACAAATAATAATAAAAACATCAAAATATCATTTAAAGGGTACTCTCCAACGCGTTTCAAAATAACATCTTTCATCAGGGCTTTTTAATCTAGATAGCATTTGTAGGTGTATTAGAGTAGGATTTACCATAAAGTGAGATACCTTGGCGTGGTGGTAAGCTTAAACATGGATTGGCCAATCTGTGGAACTAAATTCTCACTTATTTTACTTAGATTTACTTAGGATTAATATATATGCCCATTACAGGGCACACATTATTCACAGCATATAGAGGAGCGCAGGTTTGTTTGTTTGTATGTACTTTTAAAATATGCTTATGAAATGGTAAACTTGCCAAAATGTTGATGGTTGACATACTGTCCTTTTCTTTTGTTGAAAACAGAGGCTTTAAGCAACTGATGTCATGTGTTGCACCCTGCTGAAGTATCCCAAGCCACAGTTATTTTTCAAGGATGGTTGTGCCAATGTTACATACGCAGAAAGTTAGTGTTGTAGGCAAAGGACAAAGGCACTCAGCCTGCTAACAATTTTTTCAAGGCATATGTTACTGTAGGACCATCCGAATATATTGTGTCAGGAAATATTGCAGCCATAGAAAACATAGGTGAAATATGGAAAAGTTCTGATTGGAAATGTATTGGTAGTGGAGAAAAAAGAAAATGTTTCATAAAAAAAAGTGGGAAATAGTTGTTCATGAAATGTCCTGCGGGAAATTTCTCTGACTTTCCACTCATCCCTACTCATGGGCTCCTACAAAAACCCTTATTATTTTTGTGAAACAAAAAATAATCCCCTGTTCTTTTGAAATCCCCAATACCCACCAATTGTAGTTTCTGAGGTCCACTTTGACTAATTTGGAGGAACTCAAATAAAGGCAAGTTATTCTTGAGGGTGACTTTAATGTGTTCTTGAATCCTTCTTTAGACTTCTCCATAAGTAAATCATGTACCACCCGCTCTTATTTGACTGTGGTTAATAAACTACTGAATTCCTATTACTTAATTGAAACCTAGAGGGCCTTGCATCCTCTAGACAGAGATAATACATTCTATTCAGTCCCTCATAAAGCTGATTTTAGAACTGACCTACTTTTCCTTGAGCAACAAGACTTTCCATTCACAATGCTATAATTGGTAATATCATGTGATTGGATCACTCCCACTTGATGACTCAGATCTCTGTGTCCTTCTTGAATGCACTGAGAATGAATGAGCTAATTCTAAATGCAGAAAAAAAATAATTTGATATGGTGCGGTGAGAATACATGGAGTGTGTCCTGTGTTGTTTGGGCCTGGGACCTCACTGTCTGAACTATATCTTATCTTCATATCACAACCCCTCTTCTTATGTTGGGGTTAATGGTATGCTTTCAGATCCCTTTCCAAAGTTCATTGAAACCAGATAGCATTGTCCCCTGTCTCCCCTGATTTTTGTTCTGCTCCAGGAGCCTCTATTGCTCTCTATATGACAAAGTGCTGCAGTCACTGTAATAATATCCATCAGGACACAAAACAAATTAGACTGCTTTGCTCATTACATACTCATATTTCTCTCTCATCTCACCTCTTCCATGGATCACATGATTTAAATTATTTTACAATATAATTACATTTCACAAGCTAAAATTAACTTAACTAAATCTGAAATCTTTACTATAAATGTACCTTCAGACCACGCAACCCAAATGAAGCTAAAATGTCCCTTTTATTGGGACTCTAAAAATATACACAGTAAACCTTCTTTCCCTAGAAGCCAAAGTTCAGTCAGACTTATACAACTGGACTCCATTATTTGTTACCTGGTGGGGCTGCATAAAATTAGTAAAATGATTTATGATGCACAACTGGCGCTACATTTTTCAAACCTTGCCCAATCACATCTCAAGATGGTACCTTAAACATATTTAACCTGTCATTAATACATTTAGCATATTTTTTTTTTTTTGAGTAATTTCCCGCAAGAAAAAAAATCAGACTTTTTTTTGCCAATCTCTACTGACTTGTGAAACATACATTTTGTAACTCGCTGGGATTATAAATTCTACATGCCTGTACTGCAAAATGGCATATCCTATGTTTATATGTTTTTACATTTTCTTCATATGTTCTGGTGTAGTTTCAAATAGTAATGAAAAGGGCAACATGAGAATCTCGCCTACATAAAAAGAGTGAGATTCTCATATCTCTGGCTTAAGCATTGCTCATCTACAAAAGGAGTCCTACTGTACTTCTTTGGTGGTGTAGAAGGTTGCCCAATTAACAAATTACAAAGTAATGTTGTTGATCTACAAATACTAACCCCCGCTATCAATTTCCCAGTAACTGAAAATGATAAAAGTTGTAGTCCTTACATTATATATCTATAATGCTTGTGGTCCATGTTTGAATTCACACCTTCGCTGTCCGTTCAGTGGAAATGGTTAGTGGTGCATTTCAGTTCCTGATGATGTAGTGGTCCCATTGGCTGTCTAAAATAACTGATCAGTATCCTTTTGATACTACCCTCTGTTTCCTCTTGGCAACCCGCTATCTCTGCTGGTGGGGTGGCTTAGGCGGCCGCCTATAGACCTGCTCTACTTCCTCATTATTCGACATGAGAATCTCGCCCTTTTGATGTGGGTGAGACTCTCATGTTGCCCTTTTCATGCTAGCAACATGTGTAATGCTCCACTTAGTTGGTCGCCCAATAGTGGGCAACATTTTTATAGTGAACCATCTGTGCCATAGTGGACAAATAAAAATTACCTTTTCCTGAAATGGGGCTTTTAATCTCTTAAATGCTAGAGAGGTCTCCAACACATTGCTTCACAATATGTTGAATACCCCTCTAACATTCAAGGGGTTAAAAGCTTCATCTTAAACAAAGAACATTTTGCTTAGTTTCTTCTTAGTGCATCTAAACAGTAGCAGCGTACGATAAACTAAGCCCTTTGTCTTGCGTATGTGAACTTCAGCTATACATTCACGGCAGGAGATATCTAATGCAACGTTTGATATCACATAGCAAAGGCCTGAATGCACCATCTGTTCTTAGCAGTTAACTGGTAAATATGCTACAATTTATTTTTGCTTTTTTTTCCAGTGTATCACTTGAAAATGAGGTTTAGTTTGACTGGTGGAAAGTTCATACTTAAAGACCAATCTTTACTATTATAAGAAAAAATAATTGATGTGTGTCACTCTGTTGTATGTCAAGAGCAGCTTAGAAGATAAAAGGAAGTAAAATGCCTTAAAAGACAAGGAGCAAGCAATGTGCATGATTTTTATAGCTGTTATATTTTGCCTCTTTCCCATTTACAAAATAGTTACCAGACACTTCAATAAATGAGTGTCAGTGTGAGATCAGAAGAGGATGTTTATTCCATTGAAGCGTATACTGCGTCTTTTCCCTTATGACCCTATTATCCAAGAAAGAAAAGCACTGCAGCTTCTATAAAAGAAGAGGTCGCAAAGTAAGAATCTTGCAAATCCATATAAAGTAGTTCAGGGAAAGCAGACATCAATTTTGCTTTAATAATGTTCTAGGAAAACGAGTATATGATCATTGCTTAGGACAAAATTTGCCCAAGAGCAGAATATCAATGAGTATAATTTTTGTAGCCCCCAACTGAAAATAACAATTCCTTCAAGGTATAGAAAAGAGAAAATATGAATGTTTGTGACTCAATGTAAGCATGTCCTAAGTGACTTTAACACAACAAAGTTGGAAACTTTTATTTATCCTTGAAAAACAGAAGCCACGATTAGATGTGTTTGAGATAGCCAGTTGAGGATACTGGAAGCAATCCAAGCTCTTAGGCTAATAATTGTCTTCTTGCCATAAAAATTACCTACTGCTAAAAGCCGTGGGTGCTTCACACTGGCTCCAATGTTATATATATTACTTGCACAGCTGGACTTAATCAGTGTTTGCATTATGGCCATCAAACATTATTTATTAGAATAATCATTTATAAAAATTAAATACCACATGCTGAAAAGATGTGCGGTGATGTTTGCTAATTCATATACCTAGGGGTCAAAATATTTTATTCTTGTAATAGTAAGGAAATCTTTTGCTTTTTTTAATTCACTTAATTTAATAGAGAATTATTGCATTATTGCATTTTAGGACTGTATCATAAGTAAGGAGAATGCAAATTAATATGCTAGATTTAAAACAGTAGAATGTTAAAAATTAAAATATTAACACTTGTTAATAAGAGGAATGAGATTTTATTTAAGTGTGAAAAATATGAAAAAGAGCAAGAAATTGCTACAATTATAACTAATATTAAGGGTATGTTCAAACTCTTAAAGGAAAACTAACACCTCTCAGTAATCCCCCACTTTTCTTTCTATCCAGAATATTGTAATGATCCGCATAATTTTCTCCTTTCAGTTATTGCAGCCCAAAAATGTTTTCTGATATTTAATCCTACATCTGTAAATAATAACCATGAATAAAACTGTTGTTTAATAGGATAATAGTGCTCTTGGTCATAGAGTGTGGGATTATCTCAGTCTCATCCCCATAATGTGCTGACCACAGCTTTTCACTTCCAGTGTGACACAGTTTGATGACATCACTATTTTGTGGACACAGAGTTGTAACTATGAGAAGGGGACTCGACCTCTGCTTCCTGATAACAAACAAGGGGCTGTGCTTGCAGAGCTTTTTCTTCTAGCATAAGTCTGCTGTGTTCTCTTTAGTGCTGATTGGAATAATGCCACTGAATTGTGGGTTTTAATTATATATGCAGAGAGACCAAATTAGCTATATTTTCAACAGAAAAGTGGTAGAATTCTAGTGAAAATCAAGGATCCAAATGTATTAGGTTTAAAAGGAGTTCCAGAGAAAGAATGAAAAGTATAGGGGAGAGGGGGCAACCTTGTCCTGTTCCATTGAGGATGGGGAAGGAGTCTGCTATTGCTTTGTCCACTTTTGTATTTGTATATATGGACAATAGATCTCAACTGTGAAATAAATGTGTTAGTCTGTTTGTGATTTTATTGACCGGAAACAGCTGGACAATCAGTTATGCAGCTGCAGTACCTTCACTTTGAATTGTCTGGAACTTTCACGAGTAAAAAAAATGTAACAGTAGTCTCACACAACTTTTCCATCGTCCCTGTTCTCCACTCACCTTCTTCTGCAGTCTCCCAGCAAGCCTATTGAACAAAGGAAGGAGTGACAGCTAACTCATATGAACTTCAGTTAAACTTGATTGGAGTCAGCCATTCATTAGAGGTTGGACTGAGCATGTGAATGGTACCATAGCCCACTAGCAGACCTTTTGGCACAGGTGACATCACCCATATCCCCATATCTGCATTGATTTCATACATGTAAAGGGGGGCTTATAATTACAGAACAATTTGATAGTAAATTATAGTAAACATAAGCATAGCTAAACTATAATTTTTACTACCTTTTCCCAAAAATGGCTTGCGCTGTTGGCATTGTCTATAACTAAATTAGAAGACAGAAACTGGCCACGAAATAAAAAAAGCTAACAGGAATGGCAATGGAATTGTATTTATTTATTGAGAAAGTGTTTTAACAGGAAGAAAACATGGAGATTTCTCTCCTTTTCAAGTATGTCTCAGAGAACTTTTGCAGAGCAAATTACATATTTACACAAATGGAGAGACAAAATATCCGTCTATCTATCTATCTATCTATCTATCTATCTATCTATCTATCTATCTATCTCATATCTATCTATCTATCTATCTCATATCTATCTATCTATCTATCTATCTATCTATCTATCTATCTCATATACTGTATATATCCATCCATTCATCTATAATAAGCAAAAATCAGACTTTTAAATGTAGTTACATGTTACTTTTAAATGCAAAGAAGCCTTTATTTTCAAATTAATTAAAATCTTATCAATTTTGAATCCAAATTCTAAAAATTAAATCATGACTAATGTAATCTTACAGGGGAGAAATGGAGTAACAGTAGAGAAGGAAAAAGAACACCGTCAAAAAAAAAAAAAAATGAGAAAAAGTGGGAGGTGCTCCTACTGTGATAAGCTCACTTGTCTGTTACCACCTGGTTGATAAAATAACTTATGTTGTGAAACACGTAGATCATCCTGTAATTGTCTCAAAGGGATAGTAATACTTAATTACTTAATACTTAAATACTTAATAATATTACTAATCGCTCCTAAAGTTGCCCTCTCCCTTCTCCTTCCCCATAGTCAGCGTTGTAGCTGACTGATGGGAAATCCGGTCTTACGATCATCAGACGGCTCTTCAGCAGAGCCGCGATCGTGTTAATAAAAAAAAAATCTTTCACTAAAACAGTCTTCTACGTGTGCTTGCAAATCAAGCACACGTACAATACTGTTTTAGTGAAAGATTTCCTTTTTTTTAACTCGATCTTGGCTCTGCTGCAGAGCCGCCTGAAAGTTGGACGACAGGCTTCCCTGCAGTCAGCTAGAACTCTGACTACGGGGAAAGGGGAGAGAGAGGGCAACTTTAGGAGCGATTATCTCTCAAACCATAAAGGTTTGAGAGATGACACTGGGGGCAATGCATTTATTTTTAATATGACTTTAATATAGGGATTAGTAATAATTATTACTATCTCTTTAATGTATTTCATAAAATGATATTGCTTTGTCCTGTGTTAGAGTGAGAGTGTATCCTCGGTCTGACAGAGTAGCTGAGCAGAGATGGTTTCAGTATCATTGCAAGCCAATACTAGTTGGTAGACACTTTCAATCATCACTTCAGCTGAGCTTGCTTGAGTGATATGGTACCATTGGCACCCTCTATGTGTCTCTCATTTTATTACCTTGACTATAAAATGTGTGATACAGGGGTCTTTTTTCAATTTGAGTAATAAGTAAAAATTACAGTGCAAGTCTTATTTTCAGTGATATTTAACCCTTTAAGTGCCGGAGAGATATCCAACGCATTCTTAGAGAAATATGAATAAAGACAAAAAGAGAAACAATTCTGAGGCAAATTAACTCGTCTTCAAGGATTAAAAGTTAATATGAATAAAAGGGAATATTTTTATTTTGTTTCTAATGTACCAGAATTGATACACTTTGTCTTTTAACAATTGCCCCATAGAGCCCATAGAGTATAATAATACATGGACGTGTTCTATATTAGCTCCTTAACCCCTTAAGGACCAACTGCGCACACGCGGCCAGCACTAAAGGACCACGGGCCTTTATCCCTTTTCTGCATCCAGTTCCGGGCCCCCTGAATGGCATGCAGCCCGGGGAGCCTGGAATTCCATGACGGTCCTGGCACATTGTTGGTCCTTAAAGGGATAGTAACACTTCGTTTTAACTTTATTTTATTTTGTAGGCATTAAAAAAACATGAAGAATGATATACGTCTTATCTCTCAAACCTTTATGGTTTATGAGATATTCACAAGCAAAGTTCCCCTCCCCGCCCCTTTTACCTAGTGTAAGCCATGTCTTCTCAGATGTGAGTCTGGTTGTATGACAGTACAGATAACAGAAGGGGACAATTTTCTTTGTATGAAAACAATGAAAGCCCTGCCCCCCTTGACAAGTTTTTCAGCTTTTTCCATTATCTTAATTGAAGATTGTCCCTCTCTGCAGTGTACCTGGGCATCTCCCTTCTGATCTGGTTGAACAGGGGGGGGATACTTTGTTTGTGAATATCTCTTAAACCATAAAGGTTTGAGAGATAAGACTTATATCATTCTTCATGTTTTTTTAATGCCTACAAAATAAAATAAAGTTAAAATGAAGTATTACTATCCCTTTAACTCAAAACAACCTATGATGTGCCAGGACTGTTAAGGGTTGTTAAGGGGTTAAGGACCAGAGGGTGTGAAAAGCATTATATAGTAACATAGTAAATTAGGTTGACAAAATGCACAAGTCCATCAAGTTTAACCTTTGCCTCATAACCCAGAGACATGAGGATTATATCATCTTTCCTGCTGTCAGATAAGTTAGTCTTTATTTGAACTTCCTGTTTTGCCTACTAATGCACAGTATAACCCTGTATGTTCTCTCTTGAAAGGAAAATATCTTCTCTTAAATGTATCCATTGTATCTGCCATTGCCAGTTTGCTACATCTTTGGGCAAAGAATTCAACAATTTAAAAGACCTTACTGTAAAAAACCCTTCTTCTGCTGAAGTTGAAACCTCCTTTCCTCTAAACTTAAGGGGTGGCCTGTAGTTATATGATCAGGCCTTGGAATAAATAGCTCATCAGAGAGATCCTTGTATTGATGACCTCTTATATACTTGTACATTGTGATAAGATGTCCTTTTAGTTGTCTTTTCTCTACAATCAATAAACCAAGTTTGTCTAGTCATTCCTCATACATCAAGTCCTCCATTCCCATAATTTATTTTGTTGCTTTTCACTGTATTCTCTCCAGTTCTAGAATATCCGTTTTCAGAAATGGTGCCCAAAACTGCACTGCATATTCGAGGTGAGGTCTTACCAAGATTTGTACAAAGACAAAATGATGTTATCCACTCTTGCGTCAATACCCTTTTTATGCAAGATTGTAAGCTCGACGGGGCAGGGACCTTTTATCCTAATGCATACTCACTTGTTGTTCCCCTTATGATTGTCTTTATAAGCACTTAATCACTGCACTTATTGTACCCCTTCTATATTAAATGTAAACTATAAAGTGCCAAGAATGCTGGTTGGAGCTATATATATAAAAATATACAAATAGACAATACAATATGACATTGTTTTTGCTACTGATGCTTGACACTGTCCACCGTTTCCAAGTTTGTAGTTTACAAACATTCCCAGGTCTTTCTCTAACAACGAGTCCCCTAAAAAGTTAAGTTTATAAGTAGCCTTGGGATTTTTTTCTTCTCAAATGCATGACTTTTCACTTCCCCACATTAAACTTCATATTCCATTTGTTTGTCCAATCTGCCATTGAATGTAAATCCCACTTTAAAGGGCAAATATCCTGTTCTGAATTAATGACCTTGCAAAATTTAGTGTCATCTACAAATATTGATATTTTGCTTTCTATATCTATTTCCAGGTCATTTATAAACATGTTAAAAAGCAGTGGACCTAATACTGAGCCCTGTGGTACTCCACTCTCCGCTTTAACTGTAATGAAGAATTGTCCATTTCAACAACACACTGTTCCCTATCCTTCAACCAGGATCTCACAAGGATCTCTGCGGTGAGCTATTCATTCCAAGACCTGATCAGGTGACCAGGGGACACCCCTTGAGATTAGAGGAAAGGAGGTTTAGACTTCAGCAGAGGAAGGGTTTTTTTACAGTAAGGTCTGTTAAATTGTGGAATTCCTTTCCCACGGAGGTGGGTATGGCAGATAAAATGGATACATTGAAGAGAAGATTAGATACATTTCTTTCAAAAGGGAACATACAGGGTTATACTGTATATTAGTAGACAAATCAGGAATGTCTGATAAAGACTTAACTTATTTGGTAGCAGGAAAGCTATGCAGTTCTCATGTCACTGGGGTATGAGGCAAAGGTTGAACTTTCTACTCTGGGAGGAGAGAGATCATCATCATTTATTGCACATGCGCTAGCAACAATTTCTGCACTCAGTTTTTGAACTACCACTTTACTCCCACTGCCCTGCACCGCTCCACCTTTCCCCCTCCCGCTTGTGCATTTGCTAGACATTACTCAACTACTGTGTGTGTATTTACTCTCTACGGTACACAACTGATGGAGTGTGATGTCTTGCCTTGGCCCTCAACAAAATTCTCAATGTTGTCTTCTGTTTATTAAGTCTGCGTCAGTCACAGAGCTCCCAGTCAGCTGTCTAATATATTTATTTGTTTAATTATTTATGAACTTATGGCAAGGCAAGTGTCCTCTGCATTGTACACAAATAATAAGTATTCTTTTAAAAAAGTACTCTCTGTAAGAAGTAAAGATATTAAAGTTTCCAAAGAAAAACACATTAGCAATTCAGATGAAAGTAGCAGATGATATGGAGTTGGAATCGTGTTAGGTAATTTATGCTTTGTTAGGAAAGTTGATAATTGAGGTTTCATATAGTAAAGAGAATATGTAAAAATTATGTAGCCAAAGTGAAAAATAGCTGTGCAATTGTTATAAGGAAGATATGGCTTGCCAAAAAACTGGAGTTTTAAAAACTAAAATAATTGAGAAAAAAAGAATATAGAAAAGTATAGAATGAACGGAACAGCAATAATAAAATATAACCTGATATTGAACCTTTGATTGCTGGAAGCAATGCATGCAATGGATTAAATTAAAGTTCATGATTTAACCGTCATCAGTATATATATATATATATATATATATATATATATGTAATGGTTTTATTGTAGTCATTCACTTCTTGGCTACTAGAGACATCACAATGCTTAGCAATGCATTTATTGACATAATTAACCCCTTTGAGTGCCAGAGGGGTGTGCAACGCATTGCAAAGCATTGCGTTACATACCCCTCTGGTACTCGAAGGGTTAATGAGAATAAAAAAGACATGCATCCATCAAGCTCAGCCCTTGCCATATCATACTAAGGCATATCGAGGGAGATTCTGTAAGGTGTGATAAAGAGGAGATGTCTTATCCAGTGATATCACTTCTATAGTTCCTAAGTTATTCTATAGATCCTATGTAATAAGATCTCTAAAGTTGAAGAAATCTTAGTGCATTGGCTCCATAGAATAACATAGGAATTGGAGAAGTGATTAACTCTACTTTATCACCTCTTTATTACCACTTAGTGAATCTCCCCCATCATATCCTATTGAAGCTATTAATAATTAAGCCCAAAGTGGTTAAAATCATTCTTCCTGACTCCAAAAGTGAGTCAGATATTTCCTGACATCCTAACTGCAGTGAAACCAGCTATTCTCTGCATTGTTCTGTACTAGAAAGGTATCCACTATTGTGTTGAAAGCATCTGTAGTATGTGGAAACACAACTTCTTGAGGCAAACAATTGCACAATCTTAGTGCGTCTGTTTTAGACAAAAATACCCTGAGAAAATAGTAACATTTCTATCTTTTCACCTAAACCAGGATTAAAAGGATTCATCAGACATTCCTCCTCCCTGGCAGGGGCAGGTTTTATCTGAAATAAGTTAATTATAAATACCTGCCACAAACATCTCTGCAGTATTTTTCATATGAACGCCATGACAGCATCCAAGCAATCTTTTTCCCCTTATATTCTTTTGTTGTTGCTTTTTTTTTTTTTTTTAAAGAAATCACACAAGACAATGTAATGAAAGTGACAAAACATAGACTAGTATGCAGCACCAGTAAGCAGCTCCGAGGCAGTGCCTAAGCTGCACCATCTAACCATGTAAGCAACACTTAAAGGGATAGTAATGTTTAACAAAAACCAGCAGCTCCAATTAATCTTCATAAGGGGGAGGGAGGAACTTTGCCTTCGGTTATCTCTCAAACCATAAAAGTCTGAGAGATGAACCTGGGGGCTATTACATTATTTTGCAAATATCTACAATATGGGGGATAGTAATAATAAAGTATTACTATCCCTTTAAGTACCTTTCGGTGTAAGTCATCAGGCCTGCCGTTGTGCTTTGTTTTTTGTATACAGAAAAAAAGAATAATTTTCGGTGTCAGCTATTGCCTTATTTTATCATCTCCAATGTTTTCACCTGTGTCAGTTTAAAAGGGGCTAATATTAGTCATTAATATACTTGTAGAAAATAATAGAATTTTTTTTGCTCTCTTTCGCAATACTTCCTCCCTTTTTGTAGTTTAACCCTTTCATTTATATCCTGTTTTGCAGTTGGCATGGTCTAAAACAGCTCATCTGTTTTCTGCATAAGGCCTCAAATTTCAAGTGTATCCTTTCACTAAGGGCAGTAGCTGAGAATCCCTGCTTTATGGTATGCTACATATATGGTTATAATTTGAATACAAGCATATATTTCTATATCTAATTTCTACATCTTTTTGTAGATTTTTAGCATGTCTTGATTCTTCATTTAGCATTTGAAAATATGTGTAATGGTTTTAGACGGGTTTGGTTTAACCCCTTAAGGACCCTTGACGTACCAGGACCGTCGCGGTCCTTGAACTACTCAAGGACCGATGACGGTCATGGTACGTCACGTACTTTTTACTTACAGCGCTCTACCGGGAGCGCTGTAAGTAAAAATAGGGCCTGAAATAGACAGCTCCAAGATCGGAGCGATCTCTATCAGGCCCCATAATGACGCGCCGATACACGTGACAGGTCACGTGTACCGGCGCGTCCAAGTGCTCCTATGTGGTCATTATGGGACGGAAATGTCCCATGACCGCCGGTCCTTAAGGGGTTAATGGTGAGAGACTCAGCTTCAACAGTGGTGATTTCTCTGACCTGTTTGGCACAGCCTGCATAAGTAATTACTCACCTGCCCTGAAATTGCCTTACTCCTCCTCACTCCACCTACCGAGGCTGCTAGAACATATCTGCTTCCACCAAAGGATCAGAATGAATTAAAGGGATAGTAATGGTTAATTTTAAGTTGATTTAATATTGTAGACATTAAAAAAAGGTTACCAACAATGTAAGTCTTCTCTCTCAAACCTTTATGGTTTGAGAGATATAACTTGCTAAAGTTACCTTTTCCTGGCTGTTTCACTCAAGTCTGCCATCTAGCTGACAGCTGCAGATTCTGGTCATTTGACCAGACAGAGGCTCTTCAGCAGAGCTGAAATCATGCTATTTAGAAATAAATACTTCATTGTAACGGTCTACAAAATGTGCTTGCAAACCCGGCACACTTTTTAGACTGTTCTAATGAAGTGTTTATCTTTAGATATTGTTATATCAGCGCTGCTGAAGAGACGCTTCTGGTCAAGCGACTAGAATCTGCTTCTGACAGCTTTACAGATCGTCAAGCAGAAAGGGGAGGGACCAGAGGACTTTATTTCCCTATATCTCTCAAACCATAACGGTTTGAGAGATACTACTAAGGGCAAGTACTCTCTTTGAATTGTATCTACCATATAGTTAATACTTTTTTTCTGGCATTACTATCCTTTTCATGGGGATGTATAATCATGCAAACTCTGCCAAGATGGATGCTACCTCTCAGGAGCGAACATGGTCATTTTATATTTTAGTAATATAGTCTTACACAGGGTTTCTAATTTTGTGCAGTGTTATACATGGATTTTGTTCAGGGAAAGTGAGTCCCTGACCTGTAGAGCTTTCAATAAAATATTGTTGCCTAGGGCGCATGGAGATAAAGCAAGTTCCTTAAAGCCCAAAGCAGCTGATAGCAACATAGAACCAGTTTCTCCATTTTACAGTCAGTCAATCAAAAGAGCCACTCCAGATGTTATCATGTGTGTTTATGTGAGATTATGAAAGATAGAGATCTCAAGCACTATGAAAAGTACAATAGAAAACTGAAAGCGATCTGTTTTTTTGCTTTTCTTACACAGATGACATTTCCTTGCCATTTTCAGGCTCAACCTTGTGGGCAGGGTCAGGAATGATGAAATTTTCACAAGTGACTGAAACATAGAAATATAGAATATGACGGCAGATAAGAACCATTTCAGCCCATCTACTCTGCCAATTTACCTACAGTAAAATCCTCAAACCTTATTTGGTCCTTGGTCTTTTCTTATGTTAAGGACATCCTTATGCTTGTCCCATGCATGCTTAAATTCTGTCACTGTATTAATTTCTACCACTTCTGCTGGTAGGCTATTCCACTTATCTTCTACCCTCTCAGTGAAGTAAAACTTTCTTACATTACATCTAAACCTGTGTCGCTCTAGTTTTATACTATGGCCTCTTGTCCTAACATTTTTACTCCTTTATAATGTACTTCCCTCCTGCACTTTGTTGAATCCCTTCATGTATGTGAGTGTTTCTATCATCCCCTCTCTCTCTTCTCTCCTCCAAGCTATACATGTTCAGATCCTTTAGTCTATCCTGATTTTTCTTTTTCTGTAAACCTGTCACCATTTTAGTAGCCCTTCTCTGAATTTTCTATAGAGTATCTATATCCTTCTGGAGATGGGGACTGAAACATTGACCACAAGTGCAACGTAATTTGAGAAAACTGCAAGTGAACGTGGATAATTTTTGCAGTGTTCTCTTCAGTCATCCCTGCATCCAGGTCTCCACTGAAGAGTCAGTGCATTTGATATCATTTATTTCACAACTGAGACCTCTCTTGCATTCAAGGGGTTAAAAGATTCCTGTTAAATAATGGGATTTGGGGTATTTTTATTTTTCCCCTATAAAGAAATTGATTTGCTCCAGAATTCTTCATGACTGCTTTAAGCACATAGCTGACTGTAAACATTCTAATTGATCTATTTAACCCTTTTAGTGCATTGCAATGCATCGAGATACCTCCTGGGCACTGAAAGGGTTAATAAAGTATGGCTGTAAGAGTGTAGTGCAAATTATGAATCAATTAGCTCCAGAATTATTATGTTATGTGAATGTATAGAACTAAAGTTGTGCCAAATCTTTGTTCTCACCGCATAATTTAAACCAGGGATAGGAAATGTGAGACCCTCCAACTGCTGCCAGAATTCAACTTTCATCATTCCCCACCAGCCAGTGGCAGGGAAAGTTGGGAATTGCAGTCTGGCAGCAGCTAGAGGGACAGGAAGAAATCACTGTATCAGATCAGTGTTTTGACAATGTAGGAAGTACATAGATTCCCTGGGGAAAGATGCACTAAAGTACAATGCTGTGGCGATTTGATTTTGCCAATGAATGAAAAGCACTTTGACTTTTCAAAGTAGACACACATCTCCATATGCACTAAAATGTAGAGATGCAAGGGGAGGGGATCAGAGGGGAGGATAAGGTCCCAAATAGCATACAGGATTGTTGAACTGCCGTCAATGTAGAAGAGATTCTTTCTCTCACACATGACCAGCAGTACACCACCCTGAAGTCTGATAGCATTCTCTCTGCTTACCCACTTAGCCAATAGGGGAGCGGAGAGGATAACTTCAGCACCACGAATAGCATCACTCCCTTAACCCTTTGAGCTCTATAAGGATGTGCATTGTTCAACACTGTGGCACTCAAAGGGTTAAAAAACAAACAAACAAAAAATAGTACACAAAGCAGCACAAAATCATACCCTCTGCTCTATATCATACTTCATACATGTTGGTAGTCCATAGAGAACAAGACTGGAGATCAGGCACAGTCCATGGGGATTTGTGGCTACCAGCTGGCCCCAGCCTTGTTTCCTTGCCCACTGGTAGCCACAGATCCCCATGTATACCGTCTAACCCTCCCTGCAGACAATTATTCTGCCTACTGGTAGCCGCAAATCCCCATGGGCACTGCCTGTGCAAGGGAACAAGGCTGGGGGTTGTCAGTCAGTATATGTAGGGTTAACACAAAATGATGTTGTTCCCCATTCTGCCCCACAATACTTATGTTCAACATGCTGTCACACAGTTAAAATTTGACATCTGCTGCCCCTCCACATAGTTCCAATTCAACATAAGCTGCCCCACAGTTCCATTTCCACATTTGTTGCCCCACTGTTCCATTTCCACATTTGTTGCCCCACAGTTTCAATTTGATGTATGCTGCCCCCCCAAGTTCCAGTTCGATAAATATTGCTGCATCCAGTTCAATTTTGACATATGCTGCCCCCCACCATTCCAATTCAACATATGCTTCCCCCCTCCCCACACACACACATATTCAATTTGACATACGCTGCCCCCAGCCCCAATGCCCGCGGCAAGGACTAAGGATCCTGAGCTATGTGTATTTTTTAAATATAGTGACAGGGAGTGATGGTGTGTGGCATAACAGAGCAGCATATGTGTGATGTTATCAATACAAGGCCCAGAGCAAAACAATGTGTTGCATACCCCTCTGGCACGCAAATGTTTACCTGTGTGGGGGAAGTATATGTCAAATGAGAACTACTTGTGGACAGCAACCGAGTCAGGACTCAGTCGGCCCTTTAAACCCCTTCACAGGAAGTAGGTAGGAGGAGCAGCTCAGAGGGAGGAAGTGGGTAGGAGGAGACTACAGGAATCAAACACATAAAACAGAGGCCTGCTGCATGCTTGAAGCCTAGTGCCTGCAGATGACGCATCTAGATTTGATGTGTGCAACAATGCGTCATTCCGGCGACATCCGTGCAGCATGGATGGCTGCTGGTACCGAAGGGTCATTTTGAGCGTCGCCTGAAGCGGAGGAGCTGAAACCAAGGTAATCTGTAACACACATTAATATATAAACACAAACAACATATGATAATAGCTCATTATCCTGCATTTCCATATGTAAATTAGTCATTATGTTGAATTTCCATATGGAAATAGGCCATTGTCGATGTGATGAGTGAAAGTTTGTAAATCTGGTGAAGACATGACAGGTGTATGTAGATGTGGGCAGATTTTTTTCAACATGATGGGGATATGATGTTGAAAACAATTTAGCGCATACTTTCGATGTGCCTTCAACACTGCTTTGATAGGACATTGACATGATGATCTCTCTTTGACCTTTAATGCATCTCCCCCCCTCCACTGAATCTTTACTTGTATACATTAGCATACCTTAATTATATATTTTTAAGTACTGGCACTAAAAGTGAATAATGTAAACTCAATAGATCACTTGTGGTGCACTTTAATGTGCTATTGTATTAAACCTTTGAGCACCAGAGAGGAATTCAACACATTGGTTTGCAATGAGTTGGATACCTCAATGATACCAAAATGTTCTCCAACTTGCTCCATCTTGAAACAAAAATTCAGATTGATTTAAGGCTGAGCCTTCTGAACCATGTCAGTTCATCTCAGATATCAATCAGTCTTTAGTAGTGATGAGCGAGCATGCTCGGCCGAAGCTCGGTTCGGCTCGAGCATCGCTCTGCTCGGCACATGGCGGTACTCGTACGAGTACCGCATGTGCTCGCCCGCCATGTTCGGGTCTCCTCCCCGCACGTTTCGCGGCTGCTGCGCAGCCAATAAACGTGCAGGGAGGCTCTGACATCAGTGTAATGCCAGCAGCCATGTTGGCTGCTGGCATTACACTGATTGGCTGGCCAGAACCCGTGATCGGGTGCTGTATAGCACCTGACCAGCGAGTTCGGCTCAGTCTTAGCCAGGGAGAGATGAGGATAGGAAGGGAAAGTCAGTGTAGGGAGAAGAAAAGCGATTTTGAAAAAAAAAAAGACCCAAAAGTCCTTTTTAGGACTACTGTGTGTGGGGGCAGCAGTTTATTTTGTTTGGGGGGGCAGAGGTTTTAAAAAAAAAACGTCACATATTCCGTTCACTGTGCCTAGCCGCAGATTAGCAGCACATTCTGTTTAGTGTGCAAAGTTGCAGATTAGCAGCACATTCTGGTTAGTGTGCAAAGTTGCAGATTAGCAGCACATTCTTTTTAGTGTGCAAAGTTTCAGATTAGCAGCACATTCTGTTTAGTGTGCAAAGTTGCAGATTAGCAGCACATTCTGTTCAGTGTGCAAAGTTGCAGATTAGCAGCACATTCTGTTTAGTGTGCAAAGTTTCAGATTAGCAGAACATTCTGTTTAGTGTGCAAAGTGTAAAATATCAAAGTCACATATTCCATTCACTGTGTCTAACCGCAGATAAGAAGCACATTCTGTTTAGTGTGCAAAGTTTCAGATTAGCAGAACATTCTGTTTAGTGTGCAAAGTGTAAAATATCAAAGTCACATATTCCATTCACTGTGTCTAACCGCAGATAAGAAGCACATTCTGTTTAGTGTGCAAAGTTTCAGATTAGCAGAACATTCTGTTTAGTGTGCAAAGTGTAAAATATCAAAGTCACATATTCCATTCACTGTGTCTAACCGCAGATAAGAAGCACATTCTGTTTAGTGTGCAAAGTTTCAGATTAGCAGAACATTCTGTTTAGTGTGCAAAGTGTAAAATATCAAAGTCACATATTCCATTCACTGTGCCGAGCCGCAGATAAGCAGCACATTCTGTTTAGTGTGCAAAGTTGCATATTAGGAGAACATTCTGTTTACTGTGCAAAGTGTAAAATATCAAAGTCACATATTCCATTCACTGTGCCTAGCCGCAGATAAGAAGCACATTCTGTTTAGTGTGCAAAGTTTCAGATTAGCAGAACATTCTGTTTACTGTGCAAAGTGTAAAATATCAAAGTCACATATTCCATTCACTGTGCCTAGCTGCAGATAAGAAGCACATTCTGTTTAGTGTGCAAAGTTTCAGATTAGCAGAACATTCTGTTTACTGTGCAAAGTGTAAAATATCAAAGTCACATATTCCATTCACTGTGCCTAGCCGCAGATAAGAAGCACATTCTGTTTAGTGTGCAAAGTTGCAGATTTGCAGCACATATTCCGTGTAATATGAAGAAGGCGGGTAAAAAGGGACGGGGAAGTGGACGTGATCCTGATAGTTCAGGGCGCGGGTCAGGACGCGTAGAAACTGTGCCTGGTGCCAGAGCACAAGAAAGAAAGACATCCACCATACCTAGCTTCATGTCTCAGTTTACAGGGCGTCGCAGGACATCACTCTCGAGGTCAGACCACTGCGAACAGGTGGTCGGTTGGATTTCAGCTGATACTGCTTCCAGTCGGTTAAGCACCACCCTGTCTTCCACCAAGTCCACTCTCAGTAGCCAAGAGTCTGGTCAACATAATCCTCACCCTGATCATCCTTCCTCCCACCATAGAGGGTCTGGCCAAAGAAGTGATCCCACACTGGGATATAGTGAGGAGCTCGTCTCATCACCAATCCTTAATTTGAACCTCTCTCCAAGCACGCTTGCAGAGGAACATGACATCTTGTGCCCTGATTCACAACCTCTAGAGGGTACCCAATCACAAGAAGATGACAGAGGGGAACGGCATTTAAGGTCAAAGGAAGTGGATGATGATGATGATGAGACACAGTTGCCATTAAATCAACCACTATTACTGTCTCAAGACCTTGATGAGGAGGATGATATACAGTTGTCAATGACTGAGTATGTGGTGGGATCAAGACATGAGGAGGATGATCAGAGTGAGGAAGTGGAGGAGGACTTGGTGGACGATGAGGTGACTGACCCCACCTGGGAAGGTGGAGAGCCGAGCGATGACAGCAGTCCTGAGGGTGAGCCATCTGCAGCACCGCAACAGGCTGGAAGAGGCAGTGGTGTGGCTACAGAAAGAAGGCGGACCGCACCAAACCGGCCCACAAATGTTCCACGGAGCACCCCCTTGCGTAAATCTCCCTTGCCAAGGGGTAGGTGTTCCGCGGTATGGCGTTTTTTTAAGGAAAGTGCGGACTACAAAAGAATTGTAGTTTACAACCTGTGCCACACCAGAATGAGCCGAGGCATGAACACTAGAAACCTCACCACCACCAGCATGATCCGACACATGGCATCCAAGCACCGTAATAAGTGGGAGGAACGCCCGGATCGCCAATCTGTGTCTGCAGGCCACACCACTGCCTCCTCTTCCCCTGTTTTCGGTGCCGGCCAATCGCCTGTCGAAGGCGCAGGCCCGCATACCTCCCGCCCTGCACCTGTACCATCTGAAGCACCATCAGCGACCACATCCACTTCCCTGTCCCAGCGCAGCGTCCAAATGTCGTTACCCCAGGCATTTGAGCGCAAGCGAAAATACACAGCCACCCACCCACAGGCCATAGCACTAACCTCACACCTTTCCAAATTACTGGCCATCGAAATGCTGCCATTTAGGCTTGTGGAGACTGAGTCCTTCCGCAGCCTGATGGCAGCAGCTGTCCCTCGGTACGCAGTCCCCAGCCGCCACTACTTTTCCCGGTGTGCCGTCCCCGCCTTACACCACCATGTGTCCCGTAACATCACCCGTGCCCTGACCAACGCAGTTACTGGGAAGGTCCACTTAACGACTGACACATGGACAAGTGCTTGTGGCCAGGGACGCTACATTTCCCCGACGGCACACTGGGTGAATGTCGTGGAGGCTGGGAGCGACTCGGACCCTGGGATGGCACAGGTGCTACCCACGCCGAGGATTGCGGGCCCTACCTCCATCAGGGTTTCCGCCATCACCTACGTTATTGTCTCCTCCTCCTCCGTTTCCACCTCCGAATTCTCTGCGCGCAGCGCCACTCACCCATCAGCCGGTAGCTGGAAGCAGTGTAGCACTGCAGTGGGGAAGCGTCAACAGGCCGTGCTGAAGCTGATCTGCCTTGGGGACAAACAGCACACGGCCTCAGAGCTGTTGCAGGGGATTAGTCACCAGACCGAGCAGTGGCTCTCGCCACTCAACCTGCAACCAGGCATGGTTGTGTGTGATAATGGGCGTAACTTGGTGGCGGCTTTGGAGCTCGGCAAGCTCACACACGTACCATGCCTAGCGCATGTATTTAATTTAGTGGTTCAGCGATTTCTAAAAACCTACCCCAATTTGCATGATCTCTTGACCAAGGTGCGCCGCGTGTGTGCACATTTCCGTAAGTCATCTACAGCTTCAGCCGGCCTGTTGAAGCTGCAGCAGCGCTTACAATTGCCAGCTCACCGGCTGCTGTGTGATGTGAGCACGCGCTGGAACTCCACCTTCCACATGTTGGCCCGGGTTTGTGAGCAGCAGAGGGCAGTAGTGGAGTACCAGCTGTTACACGGTCGTCGCCTCTCCGTTCAACTTCCTGTAATCAGAAGTGAGCAGTGGGAATGGATGTCAGACCTCTGTGAGGTTTTACGCAATTTTGAGGAATCGACACAGATGGTGAGCGGCGATAACGCTATTATCAGTGTAACCATCCCACTTCTGTGTCTACTGAAACGCTCGCTGCTCACAATTAAAACCGACGCTTTGCATGTGGAAGAGGTGGAAATGGGGGAGGAAGAGCTTACACAAGGTGATAGCCAGAGCACCCTCACTTCGTCTTCTCAGCGACAATTGGAGGAGGCGGAGGAGGAGGAGGAGGAGGAAGACACGGTTGCCTCCGCTACAGAGGGTAGCCATGGAACTTTAGTTCCATCTCTTCAGCGTGGGTGGGCAGAAGAGGAGGAAGAGGATGAGGAGATTGAGAGTCATCCTCCTGGTGAGGACAGCGAAATCTTGCCTGTTGGTACTCTGGCACACATGGCTGACTTTATGTTAGGCTGCCTTTCCCGTGACCCACGCGTTACACGCATTTTAGACAACACGGATTACTGGGTGTTCACCCTTCTGGACCCCCGCTACAAAGAGAATTTCTCATCTCTCATTCCTCCGGTGGAGAGGACAAGCAAAATGGTGCAATACCAGAAGGTTCTTGTTGAAAAATTGCTCCAAAATTTTCCATCTGACAACGCTGGCGGCAGAGTACGTGCTACCTTGGCCAACCGAGAAGGGAAGAAAAGGGGAGCACACAGCAGTTCCGACAAAGGCAGGGCAACACTCTCCAAGGCGTGGGACACCTTCATGACACCCCGCCAGCACCCTCACCCTGATGCGCAGCCTAGTGTCACAAGGAGGGAAAAGTTTTGGAAGATGGTGAAGGAGTACGTAGCAGACCGTGTCAGCGTCCTCAATGATCCCTCTGTGCCTTACAACTACTGGGTGTCCAAGCTGGACACGTGGTATGAACTGGCACTCTACGCCTTGGAGGTGCTGGCCTGCCCTGCCACCAGCGTTCTGTCTGAGCGGGTATTTAGTGCTGCTGGTGGCATCATAACAGATAAGCGTATCCGCCTTTCCACCGAAAATGCTGATAGGTTGACACTTATAAAAATGAACAAGGCCTGGATTTCCCCTGACTTCTCCACTCCACTGGAGGAAAGCCCCGGGGGAACATAAAGTCACTTTAGATATGTTATTTACAATGATGGGAATACTCTGTATTTCCATTCACCCCTTCCACCCAAAAAACGGGTATATGGTTGACTCTCTTCCATATGCCCAGTGATATAATTTTTATATAGGGCCAGCTCACCAGCGGGCCCAGTGATATAATTTTTATATAGGGCCAGCTCACCAGCGGGCCCTGTGATATAATTTTTATATAGGGCCAGCTCACCAGCGGGCGCAGTTTGACAATTTTTGTATAGGTCAGCTCACCAGCGGGCCTTCTCATATAATGTTTTATTGGGTCAGCTCTCTAGCGGGCCCTCTCATATAATGTTTTATAGCATCAGCTCACTAGCGGGCCTTCGCATATAATGTTTAGGATGGTCAGCTCCGCAGCAGACCCTCACCCATAATGTTTTAGATGGTTGGCTCAGCGCACGTTTCCCTCTTAATCATGGCCCCAGTTCAGAAAAATCGAGGAAATTTTTGGGAGAATTTGCCTTTGCGCACGTTTCCCTCTTAATCATGGCCTCAGTTCAGAAAAATCAAGGAAATTTTTGGGAGAATTTGCCTCTGCGCACGTTTCCCTCTTAATCATGGCCTCAGTTCAGAAAAATCGAGGACATTTTTGGGAGAATTTGCCTCTGCGCACGTTTCCCTCTTAATCATGGCCTCAGTTCAGAAAAATCGAGGAAATTTTTGGGAGAATTTGCCTCTGCGCACGTTTCACTCTTAATCATGGCCCCAGTTCCGAAAAATCGATGAAATTTTTTGCAGAATTTGCAGATGATATACAAGTAAATATACAGCAAATACTGTTCGGTAACAATTTTTCGCCTAAAGTCGTTTTTATCTTCCTTTTTGTGTGTTTTACGGTCAGTCTGTAAAAATGGCGTACTACGGGCGAAAGATCGTTCCCAGCAGCGATGTTGGAGTCCAAGATGCATCCAGACATCCTCCCTATGCTGTCCCTGAACCATTTCTGTGGTGTTTCCATCATTTTCTGCCCTTTTCCTATGGACCAGGCACCCTCCCCTCATCAGAGCAGGGGGTGCCTGGTGTAATGCTCGAGTCCTCCCATTGACTTCAATGGGGCTCGGGTGCTCGGCCGAGCACTCGAGCCTCCGGGGGCGCTCGGTCAGAGCACCCGAACACCCGAGCATTGGGGTGCTCGATCATCACTAGTCTTTAGGCCTCCAGCATACTTTTAAATAAATGGTTCTTTATCATTTTAAAGGTGAGAATACATAGGTATGTGTCATTCGTACACATCAAATGCCTCTGTTTTTTTTGGGGGGTTGTTTGCATTCAATCTGTGTATAGTTTGTTTTTAAACAAGGATATTTTTCTAACTTTGTATTATTTGCATGGCCCTTTAGAACTAGGGGTGGGATTTTCCTTCTATGTCTATAGTCAGCTATGCCCATGATACTTATGGCGGAATGCAGGAAACATGCACAATTGCTATTTCCAGTGTGAAAACCACGAGACAATAGGATTATGCATGATTTTGTTGAATTGCTCATGAAAAATCAAGATTAGCGAATAGATGCGCATATTTTTTTTTGGTGAGCGTGGTCACAATATCACGGTGCCCGTGATTGCTGCAGTTCCTTGTCTGTCACCAGTAGGGGGCTGCTATTGGCTGTCTGCAGATAGCCCGCCTTTCATTGTCTATTTAAACCTGGATTGGGCACTCTTTGGGTGCCCTTTCGTGTTGTTTCTGACCTTCCTGCTATCACTATGCTAGTGATAGCTGGGCCTCTGTTCCAGTGTTCCTGAGTTCCTGATCTCATGTGTTCCTGAGTACCTGTTCGCTACTGTTCCAGTGTTTCCTGCCTGCTGAGTTGTTCCAGTCCTGGTTCCGGCCTAGTCTCTGGTGTTGCTGTTCCTGCGGTTCTTCAACTCTGCTGTTTCCTGACCTGACTGATCGTTGCTTGTTCCTGTCATCGCATCGTCTGTCTCCTGTATCCTGACGACCTCTTGCTCGGTCGCGTCGGCGACATTGTTAGTTACCCAGTGTGCGGTCACTGGTTTGCTCCAAAGCCTATCGGCTATACTATCCTGAGTTGGTCCCAGCGTGCGGACGCTGGTTTGCTCCAAAGCCTTGCGGCTATACTAACACACTTGTTACACCAGTGTGCGGTCACTGGTTTGCTCCAAAGCCTTGCGGCTATATTACTTGTTTGTTACACCAGTGTGCGGTCACTGGTTTGCTCCAAAGCCTATCGGCTATACAGTCCTGTGTTGGTTCCAGCGTGCGGACGCTGGTTTGCTCCAAAGCCTTGTGGCTATACTACTTGTTTGTTACACCAGTGTGCGGTCACTGGTTTGCTCCAAAGCCTAACGGCTATACTATCCTGAGTTGGTCCCAGCGTGCGGACGCTGGTTTGCTCCAAAGCCTTGCGGCTATACGAACACACTTGTTACACCAGTGTGCGGTCACTGGTTTGCTCCAAAGCCTATCGGCTATACTATCCTGAGTTGGTCCCAGCGTGCGGACGCTGGTTTGCTCCAAAGTCTTGCGGCTATACGAACACACTTGTTACACCAGTGTGCGGTCACTGGTTTGCTTCAAAGCCTATCGGCTATACAGTCCTGTGTTGGTTCCAGCGTGCGGACGCTGGTTTGCTCCAAAGCCTTGCGGCTATACTACTCGTTTGTTACACCAGTGTGCGGTCACTGGTTTGCTCCAAAGCCTAGCGGCTATACAATCCTGTGTTGGTCCCAGCGTGTGGATGCTGGTTTGCTCCAAAGTCTTGCGACTTCACTATCCCTGTTGGTCTCAGTGTATGTACACTGGGTTGCTTACGATCCTGTCAATTTGCCATTACCATTTGACTGCTGCTATTATCTCTGGGCTGCCCTGCCCGGTATTGGTAAGGCCGGTAAAACCTTATTGTCATATTCCATCTGAGGTTGCCTTACCCGGTATTGGCAGGGCCGGTAGAGCCTACATTGTAAATCTGTTGAGGCTGCCTTGCCCGGTAATTTGGTAAGGCCGGTAGAACCATTATGCTATTCCATCTGCAGGTTGCCTTACCCGGTATTGGCAAGGCCGGTAGAGCCTAACATTCTGCTTCTTCAGACTGTCCTGTCCGGTATATTGACAGGACCGGTAGAGTCTGCATTCTGACTTGTTATATTCTGTATATATCTGTATGTACGTGTATGCCATCCTACGTTATCAATTTATTATTTCAATAAAATTGATTTTTACCTAAAACTTGTGTCTGAGAGTCATAACAAACCGTGACACACAATTAACGAATCTGTCTGAGTGGTATACCGAATGTGCCTAATGCAGGAAATGCTTTTGAGAATGATTTTATACGTTTGTGTAATTTTGTTTTTAAAGCAATTCAAGAAGTGTTCAGTATGTGGCTTCCTGCATTAGAACTTGTGCAATATCTATCTGCGCACGAACAATGCTTTTAGCTCGTGCACACATTTCTTCCATTCTACCAAGCAGGCCCGGACTGGCACAAAAATAGGCCCGGGCATTTAAGGCTGAGAGGCCCATTTTTATTTTTTGATCAGCCCATGGGGGAATGGGGCGCGGGGGCGGCGGCGTTCGTTCGTTATTTTTTTAAAACGCCCGGACCAGGCCAGGACTGGCTCACCAGGCTAATGCCCGGTATGCTTGATGGCCAGTCCGGGCCTGCTTCCAAGAATGCCATAGAAACAGTCTTGATAGTAAAATGAAATTGTTCAGTTATAGACTACAGCAGAGTTATAATCTACAGCAGAGAAGACACTGTGCACCATGAGAAGTAAACAAAGCAATCTCATGCAAGGAAATGTAGGTTTCTTATTAGAACAATATAAAACAGGACAAGGAAAGTCACGTCTCCTTCACTTGCACGTGTAGATGTTAAAACACAGTTTCAGTGGAATGAATATTTGTGCCAACCCAATTTCTGGTTAAGCTGCATCAACATGTGATAGACATTTTTTTTCTGTGAAATGATTTCTTGGATCCCTCACTGCTTTATATAGTACCATTTAAAATAACAGCTGTGCCAAATTATCAGGAAATAATTCAGACACATGGGAACCTCACTGTCTGCCAGTTAACACGCTCTGTGAGCTGAACTCATGCAGGGCCTGCCTTTGAAATCTTTCCTACGAGGTTTCTGCACACATCACCTTTTGTCACCTCAAAGTCTTTTGACAATTATCACCTTTCTGTTGCTGGAGGGGGATTGCATTAAAATGTTAAAATGATTAGATTTTCCAAATACCATAGTTTTAAATGCTTTTTTTTTATTAAAATGACACTGCTGCCGTATATGAAATTATTGTCCTTATACAACCTTGATACATGTATTGTTCCTGAAGCTATATTGTCATACTCTTTGTATGTTCTTCACAATCTTTCAATAAAGTTTTTTTGGAAAAAATATAGTGATGGGCAAAAACATTGTTTTGTTTCTTCCCAAATTTCTGCCATTTTATGATTTTTTTCACCATTCCCCAGAATTTCCACAGGAAGGAAAAGGAGCTGGAAAAAAGTGAAAATGTAAAATTGCATTGGGCTTACTGGGTGTAAAGTTAATCCCTTTGCTTGCAATGGACTTAAAGGAGCAGTAAACTTTTTTTATGAAAATGTATATGTTATAGAGCTTTTACTGCTGAGCAAAACAAGGTCATTCCCACCGCTGTCAGTTGTTTTATTCAGAAGTTACAAAAATTCAAATAATCAGAAGTGGATTTATTGTGTTTACGTCAGATAGTTCTGACAGGAATTGACTCAGCAGTTTCTATCACATTCTATGGAGAACTGTAAGTCACTGACTTTCCTCTCCTTTAGACTGTAACAGGAGAACTAATTGGAATTTGACCACTAGAGAGCATTGCTAATGTAAATATGGGTTTAAACTATAATAACTCTGGAATTATGCATCTGTCAGCAGTGGGAGCACCCTTATGTTACTTAACAACAAATGCCCTAAAATATATGTTTTTTCCATAAAAATGTTTACTGCTCCTTTAATTATACTCACCACACTTACACACACACACACACACACACACACAACCAGACAAACACACAGACAAATCATAATATAAATGTGTGTGTGTGTGTGTGTGTGTGTGTGTGTGTGTGTGTGTGTGTGTGTGTGTGTGAATCTGTGTGCACATGTTGGCTGTGTTTTTGTACACACACACGGATACACACAAACACACACACACACACACACACACACACACAGACTTTCTTGTAGAAATTAAGTAGAAGGTGAAACATGGCATTTTCCATAAATGTGTTCATTACCAGATAAAAAAGACAGCAGTGCATTACTTACTCCCTTGACTATCAACAGGTTACTTACAATACCTACATATCCATCAGCCCTTCCACAAACTTCACAAACTGCAAGTGATTAACATGCCACTGGTGGAACATCCGCCACATCATTTTTAATATTTTACTCACTAAAACAATAACTCTCCAACATGATTCCCTCTCACCTGCAAGAACACTGCTGTCTCTCTTTCCCTCTTTCTCACTCTCTCTGTGTCCACATACCTCTCCAGCCATAATACTGGACAAAAAGAATTCCTCTTCTCACGCTTATCTGGTATAGCAAATCTACAATCAAAAAGATAAAGCATAAGTATGGAGTGGACAATCTCAGGCACTACAGCTGTACAAGACTACAATACCCTTCATCCCCAGCCTCCACTGCTGGAGGATCTCAGGTTACCTACCTCATCATAGATGAATACACCAGGTTTAGCACATCATCAAGTTGGTTTGTTCCAGGATTCATCTACTTTGCTTTTGTACTTAAAATACAATGTTAAAAGGATAGTAATGTTTCATAATAAAAGCAGCTCTAATTAATCATCATAGTATTTGGGCCTTGGAGAGTGTTATTTCAATTCTGTCAGAGTTGTAGTTCAAGAGTAATTGAATGATAAAGTATCCCCCCTCCCACCCCTTTTACTGATGTAACACTGCTCAGCCAGATCAGAAGGGAGTGTCCAGATAGATTGGAGAGAGGGACAATCTTCAGTTAAAATAAGGGAAAAAGTTGAAAAACCTGTCAAGCGGGGCAGGGATTTCATTGTTCTCACAGTAAGAATGTTGACCCTTGATGTGAGCTGTCTGGTCTATGGACTGGATTCCACATCTGAGGAGTGGGGGCTTACACTAGGTAAAAGGGGCGGGAGGGGGAAACTTTATAATTCAATTACTCTTGAACTACAATGCTCACAGTAATGAAATAACGCTCTGTATGGCTCAAATACTGTGGAGATTAATTGGGGCTGCTGTTTTTGTGAAACATTACTATCCCTTTAACAAACTTATGTTTTATCATGCATTCAAACTCGGACATAAATTATCATATTTGTATTTGTACAACTGAAGCTCACATTTGATTCTGTCAATGCAATAAAGTTTTTCCAGTCCTGGCATAAATAAATAAATAAATAAAGGTAAGTAGCTTACTTGTGCTGTCTGCTAGTTCCATTCCGTGCAGACACCAGATCACTGCAATTAATCAGATTTTCCATTTAGAAACCGTTCTCAAAGCCAGTTTGCCTATGCAGGCAACACATTCATGAATATTGACATCTCCAGGGATCTTTAGCAATCACCTAATGACTGAAACACTTGCAGGTGTTCTTTTCCATCTAAATTTGGCAGTGATTACCTATTAAAATTACTGTGGCTAATTACTCTGATTTTACAGCAAGGCAGTAAGGATTTCCCGTAGGCTGCTTATCTTGAGAGATTCATACACCCGAGACCAGGTATATTGCATAGAAACAATTAACTGCTAATTACAGTCACATTCTGTTAACAACTCTGTTCATAATAATGGAGGCAGCATTATATCTAAAATGTTCTATATGTATTAATAATAACAGTCTTGATAAATACATGTTCTATATTATGCAGGTTAATAATTACAACTGTTTTGTGAATTGTGTGTAATTGTTATTCCTTCTATATTGCCATATGAATTATAGCCTAAGAGTCTACATTACTACAGAGGACAAAATCCAGCCTTGTTTACTGTTTAAATGATCAGTAAAGTTGTGTTATAAAAACACATATATTGTGTGTCTTCTCCTTGCAAGTTCAACAAGGGTACTATCACTGTTGTAACAACTTTATTCAACAGTTATCATAGTTCAAACTGTCACAAAGTGGTGGAGCTGTTACTATGGAGAAATGTAGCCAGTGGCTACTCTTCCACATAATGCAGTAGTATAACTGTCAGAACACCAAAGTGTATGGACACCAGATGAACTGTCTGGACACCAGATGGCACTGTTGCTAATTTTAATATCCAAAACAACATTTTAAACTATAATAACTTTTGAATATCCAATTCCCAACAGTAGCAATATCATTGCTTTATTCAACTGGAAAATTTTAAACACAATGTATGCTTAACACATACAATATAATATTTTGGTTGCTACTGCATATAAACAAGTTGATGGTATCAGTATACAGCATGCTGAACTCACCCAGTTTCCTTAGGGCTTGGTGGGCCCGGTGCTGATCCCTCCAATCATAGCAACAATTCCACAGACATGAAGAGCACTCACAGGCCCACCAAGGCATAAATAGCCATTCCATAAATTGACTTAAAAAATGTATTGTTATATTTAAAAACAAATGATCAAGAACAATTCATATCACAAGGTGGGTAACATTGTTTGTCCCATATATGTGATATGATTTGTTCACGATCATTTGTTTTTAAATGTAACAATAAATGTTGAGATTTTAAAACTCAATTTTTGGAATAGCTATTTATACATTGGTGGAGCTGTGAGTGCTCCTTTCTGGTTGTCCTTCAACTGGAAAAGCTGTTCAATACATTTATTATTTTCATCCACTTGTTACTGGCAAACAGTCAGTCTTTGTCCCAGTTGCAGTGCTTGTGTATAAAGTGCTAAGAAATTGTTTCTAGATCAGTGGTTCTCAACCTGTGCTCTCAGTGGCTACTAACAGGCCAGGATTTTAGAATTTCCTTTTAAGAGCACAGGTGAGTTAATCAATATGACTGAGCCTCTGATCAACACACTTGTGTTCTAGCAGGGAAATTCCTAAGTCCTGGCCTGTTAGTGGCCACTGAGGGCACGGGCTGAGAACCTCTGCTGTATAGTATACAGTCTGCATGTGTTTGTGTATAAGGACTGGCACTATACAGTATAGGAGGGACAGTCCCTGTTTGACACCCAAATCCCTCTGCTCCTCTATTTAGGAGATCACACGGTGTGGTGTATATACAGTAGGCTGACCAGACCTCACCTTTAACCGGGGACACATAGGAAATAAGCATATTTCAGGAGTGCACCAAAATCAAAGCAGCCCTGCAGTATGCATTTTTCATATGTGTCACTGGTTAAAGGTGAGGTCTGGTCAGCCTAATGTACAAGTGTATCAGATTGCTCCACATCAGTAAAACCCACGGTAATGTGGGTATAAACTTCTGTATATATCTGTTAAATTAGTCTGTGTAAAAAAATACTTTCATCTTCTTCTAAATCATTCACTTACAGAAAGAGTAACTTAACCATTTCAGTGCCAGAGGAGATGCAATGCATTGCTTACCCCCTGGCACTCAAAGGGTTAAAAATTCTCTACAATGGTCTGGCACTGTATAGCAGTGGTTCTCAATCTGTGCCCTCAGTGGCTATTAACAGGCCAGGATTTTAGAATTTCCTTTTAAGAGCACAGGTGAGTTAATCAATATGACTGAGCCTCTGATCAACACACTTGTGTTCTAGCAGTGAAATTCCTAAGTCCTGGCCTGTTAGTGGCCACTGAGGACATGGGCTGAGAACCTCTGTTCTAGATTAGTATCTCTTATGTGATGGATTTAGGAGAATTTTTGTCAGACATTTTATTGGAAACTCTTGACACTGCCTCTATCTAGACCTCTATAGTCCGTAAGACTGGCATACAGGTTGTGAGGGAGACTTCAGTAAGTTACTTATTGTAGAAGTTATAGAACTTATTTCTATCAGAGTGTAAGAATCCCATCCAGAAAGTCCTGCTCTGCTGTTATCTGCAGCTCTGCCTGTTTGCCTGGACACTTCCACTCCATTCACTCAAGCTCTGCTATTACCTGTCTTCCAGTCAGTTTCCAGGACACACCATCTGGGTCATGTATCAAGCAGCCTCACAGACACATGTATAGTGTCTTACTGACTAGTGCTCCAGTGCTGAGATTCCTGTTTTCTGTGGTTGACCTTGACTTTGAATTTTGACCACACTTATTTGCCACCAGTCTTGACCTCTGCTTCATTCCAGACCTGATTCTGTTTGCCGAATTGTATTCTGTGATGTTTGTGAGCACCTAGTCCTATTAATTAATTCACTTGTGTGAGTTTATTGCAGTTGTCACCACTGCCTAGATTCGATCTCAAGCAGCCGTCAGCAGCAGCCTTGAGAGATAGTTTTGTCTGCCATCCTGTTGCCACCTATCATCCAGATTTTATCTGCAAGTCAGTTGAACTTTTCATTCTCTGCTTGCAAGCTCTCAGTGACTGTTACTGGTTATTGTTACTGCATCTGTTCTGTCTAGTAACACCCTCTGACCTGCGGGTCCACCTTCTGTCCAGTTAGCCAGCATGACTGATTACACAGGTACCATGTCTGTGGATACTGCAGATGTTGCTAAGGCTGTTACACTGCTTGGACAGCTTTCATTACAAATTAAGAAACTAGATAAGAAGCTGGGATTCTGCAAACTCTGCAGCATGAGGATGTGTCCACTTCTGCTTCTGCTGCTCCAAAAATATAGCAACTCCGTGGCAAGCCTCCCAAAATTCCCTTGCCTGAACACTTTAATGGCAACTCCCATGAGCTCAAGGGATTCCTTAACAAATCAGCCTGACACTGTTTCTACACACCAAGCCAGAGTGGCTTTTATTATTTCTGTTCTTAAAGGGAAGAGGGTCACTAGTTTGGGCCTCTCCACTCTTAGACTATGCCTCTGTCAGAAAATTTGGCTACCTTCATCGCATCTCTATCTGTATTTGACACCCCTGGCAGGCAAGCTGTTGCAGAAGCTGCTATTCTGGACCTTCAGCAAAGCATGAAGCCCTGGCTCAATATGTCATTGAGTCCCACACACTGGCATTTGACACTAACTGGGTAGATAAGGCTCTCAGGGCAGCCTTCAGAAAGGGAGTTTGTGAAAAATGTAAAACTGAGTTAACTGTTCATGACTTTTCAGAAACTCTGGAGGACCTTATCTCGCTCTGTACTACTCTGGATAATCACATTGCACAGAAACAGCAAGAAAGAGCAATAGATGATTCATGCAAGCCCTCTCCTTGATGAACCAGTTGACTAAAACCCCATTCCCAGCTACCAAGTCATTACAACTCTACAGCGTTTCCTGAGCCTATGGAGCTGGGATGTCTGACTTGCCTCTCCCAAGAATAAAAGTTGTGATGGTGCCATCTGGGTCTCTTCTTACACTGTGCTACTTTAGGTCATTTAGCCCACTCTTGCCTAGTCAAGCTAAGAAAATCCCAGGGCTTAGTGATGTTGCAGGGAGCTCAACTAAACCTACCCCCCATCCCGGTAAGCACCAAGAATTGCCAGCTATTGCCACTGACTCTGTCTTGGCCAGAAGGATATGTTCTTTCCTGGACTCTGGAGCTATTGGACTGCTTATTGATGAGTCCTTTATCACACAGCATAATATTCCTAATGTGCCCAAGGAAACCCCTGTCAGAATAACCAATGTGGATGACACTCCTTTGGGTAGTGGCTTGGTTACCCATTGCACCCCTTCCCTTCACTACACTGACTATGTGTTCCAGTGCTGAGATTCTTCTTTTCTGTGTATCACCTTAAAGGAACAGTATATTTTTTTAAATGAAAAAATATATATTGTTGGGTGTTTCTTGTTGAGTAAAATAAGCATACTCCAACTGCTAATAGATGCATATTTCCAGAGTTATTACCATTTAAACCTGTGTTTTCTTTTTACATTAGCAGTGCCCTGTAGTGGTCAAATTCCAGTTAGTATTCTGTTACATTCTAATGGAGAGAAAGTCAATGAAATACAGTTCTCCATAGAATGTGATAGAAATTACGAGGTCACTTCCTGTCATTTAGAACTTTCCGGAAGTAAACACAGAAAAATAACTTCCTGATTATTTGAACTGTTATATAATTTGTATAAAACATCTGACAGAGGTAGCAGTACCCTTGTTTTACTCAGCAGGAGGAAAAGCTCTATAGGTTTTACCCATACTGCTCCTTTAACTTTAAATTTTGACCATGCTTGTTTGCCGCCAGTCCTGAACTCATTCCAGATCTGATTCTGTTTGCTGATTTTAGATTCTGTGATCTTGATGTCTGTGAGCTCCTCATCCTGTAATTCACCTGCCTTGCACGCTAGCTTCACTGTCAAGCAACTCTCAGCAACAACAGGCTTCCAACCATAGGCCATGCATCAGTGATTGTATGCTAGAGACATCTATTTCACAATAAATCCAGTAGTAAAACATTGCTACTATGCAATAACTTTCACCGATCTATGGTATTCACTAACTTTCAGTCAGATGACAAGAGTTAAAAGAATAGATTCAAAATTGCTCATTCTGGAGATGAGATAGAAGTTTGTGGAGATAAGTACCTGGGAGTAGAAGAACGGGGAATATTCTACATAAATACTGCAATAAGTCAATAGAATTGTTTACAATTTGCCAATTATTGTCTTTATAAGGGCAAGAAATCTAAAAGACTCACTGGTTCAGCAGATATGCCAGTTAACAAAACAATAATCATTTGAGGACACTCCATTGGGGACCTTTCCATACATATCAGGTTGGTAGAGCAACATTGTGCTAAAAAAGTATTTATTTCTTCACCCGAGGATGGGGAAAAGATACAGGATTAGTGGGGTATCCTTTCCAATTGGTGACTAGTGAATCGTGACCATAATAACGACACATTTATTATATCACCCTTCTAAGAATGATGCATTACTTATGTCTCTTGACTAAGAATATCACATTTGTTATGTTGCCACCCTCGGTATGTTGCCTGCATCAATATAGAACATCTTTATGTCACTCACATATTCAGGTCTCCTTCTAGACGTCACCTTTGAAATGTTGCATTATATTATCAATTCTGATTCAAAACTGTGTTGACTCTGCCCGATCCAAACAGGAAATGCATACTACTACATTAAACAGGAAGTACACCCACATTGTGCCTCTGCAACACACACTGATGCCCTTGTGGAGACTGCATCATTTTTACCTTGCCCAGTGAGCCTTGTTTCATCCCTCAGGAACTCAATTATGCAGGCGATATTATTAACGTGCTATGTGGATGTACGCTGTACATTTGGCGACATTTCCATAGTAAACTGATTAGGGGTATCTATATCTATTATTCATTCTGTCTTATGTATATGCTGAAATGTCTGTTGACTGGTCTATAAAGGAGAAACAGCCAAGAAAAATAAAGGAGAGTTTCTCAAACCATAAATCAACAATTGATATGGGATGGTTAGACTTATCAGAACTATGCCTTTTAAGGAGGAACAACATAGGGTCAACAGACATTTCAGATTATTGATGGGTTCTCTAAACACAGGAGGGGTGGGGATCAAGAAACAATTGGAAAAAAAAAGGAAATGTATTGGTAACATCAACTGAATACAAGGGACCTAAAATAGGAACATGAATTGTCAACTTTTTGCAGAGAATATGGTTATTTTTATAGCTGTCTGGAGTAAATGGAAATATGAAGCTATCACCACAGATGTTTTGTGTATAAAACCCTATGGACACTGAATACACAATTCGTTTATAAAATATTATATAATTACAAGGTGTAAAACAAAAAGAGATTAGTGTATATTTATGTAAGGTGTTATGGACATCTAGATGTAAACCTGTAACATTTCCACGTATTTTAATTCCTTTTTAAGCATAAAGGTTTTGAGTTTGTATTTTATATGATATTACTGTAATATACTTAATGATGATGTACAATTTATATGTTTCCATGACAATCATCACTTCCCAGAAGAAAGATTAGAACACTAGAACACTTTACTGTACACTTGTTGTTAACTTGCTATATCTGGGTAAGTTGTGTATTTTGAAATCCAATAGGTGACAAAAGGTTTGGTTAAAAACGTGTATGAGGAATAAGGACTCTATGGTTTGATAAAGGAGCAGGAGGCTTTAAAAAAGTAGCTCCAATTAATCTTCAAAATATCCCCCTCCTGCCCCTTTTATTGATGTAACACTGCTCACTTCAGAGCAGCAAGACTGTCCGGATGGATCACAGAGAAGGACAATCTTCAGTGAGCATAAGGGAAAAACCTGAAAAATCTGTCAAGGGGGGCAGGGTTGTCCTTATGATCACAGTAAGAAGACTGTCCCTTGATGTGACCTGTCCGGTCAAGAGACCAGATTCCACATCTGAGGAGCGGAGGCTTACACTAGGTAAAAGAGGCAAGAGGGGGATACTTTATCATTCAATTACTCTTGAACTACAACTCTGATAGTATTAAAATAATACTTTCCATGGTCCAAATACTATAAAGATTAATCAGAGCTGCTTTTTTTTGTGAAACATTACTATCACTGAATAAATCAGTGCAAGATCCCAGATTGTGAGTGATCCATTTTGAATATTCACCCCTATGTCCACTTTTATGGACATTACATTCTGCACTAATTAAAGATTAATTTTGAAAAACCAGTTCACTTGAATCTTAAACCGGAACTTAGAATGTTCTGCCCAGACTAAGATAGCATGTGGTTATTAGGTGTTAGTATCCCTTTTTGTTTGCCTAAATAGATAGGACCAAAACAAACAGGAATAAGAAGAAACAAAAAAAAAAAGAGAAAAAGTATTGAATTCAATAGATGATAGTAACATAGGTCATTCCTTCGTGACCCAGTCAAAAATTTCCCTGGATCAACATCATATCTGCGTGGATACCAACTGTCATAATTCTCAATATAGTTCTGAGCTGGAAGCTATCAATTGCTTTTTGGAAAGCAAAAAAGCAGCAGCAAAAGAAAGTGTTGAATACAGGAACTTATTTATCAGCTGCAAAGCAATGCACTTTATAAATTACAAAGTATTACTCATAGAAACAGCACTTGCTTTTAAATGTGCATTCCAAGAGTTTTAATATCCAGCCTAATACATCAATATCGAGACTTCCTATCATTGCGTTTGACAGCCTCTGTGCTTTAGCAATGCGATATTACCTTGTTTTCTTGTCCCATTTGGTGCCGGTGACTAAAAGCATTTAGAATTGATAAATTTATTCACCCATCAAAGTACAGCATATAAAAAATGTAGTGCTGGATATTAAGTAATAGAAAATATTCTTTCCCGGGAGACATTACTGCGGTTTTATCACACTGTTAACTGTTAAGTTTCATTATGTTATATGTTCAGTTTTAACCACTTGGATGCCAGAGAGATATCCAGCAGATTGCACCTCTATAGCATTCATGTGGTTAATTCTGTTTATTGTAGCTCTAGAATACAGGCTTTGTGACACCCAAAAGAATTACTTTTATGAAGCCATCTGACATTGATAAGCAGTAAAATGTAGTCAAAGATTTATTTTCATTACAGACATGACAGTCACCCTGGCTAGATATTAGACTTAAAGCAAAATCACAAAAATAATATCTGAAAATGGATCCTATAAAATAATTCCACCTAGAACTAATAAAATAAATATCTTTGGTGCAATATCTATAAAATGTAATCTTAATCAAATCAAAAAATATCTAGGTGTATGTCCCATTGGAATATACAAAGAGCATCTACCTGGCCTACGAAGCAGAAGCTAGGCACATCTCTGATGTGATGAAATCAAAATAATAGGTTTATTGTGAGTGAAACCTTTTTGGTCCACCGAAGAACCTTACTGAAGGCTAAGTAAGGTCAGTTGGTAAATTTGTATGTATTTCAAATAAAGACTTTTTTTTTCAGATTTATCAAGAAGTCCTGAGAGTACCTATTCACCTTTCATCACAATGTGGCACCCAGGCTGATGTCTTTTGTAAACGTGAGTTAATCCTTTCCTATATATACACAGTAGTTTTAAAGCCCGTATACACGGACCAACAAAGACGGCGCTGCATTCATGTGCAGTACTGACTGCCCGAATGTGCCGCGGCTGATAAAGCAGCGGGTCGCTCTGAATTCAGAGCGTAGTCTGACTACGGTCTGAATTCGGACCGCCCTGCTCCGTTATCAGCAGTGGAGCGGGCAGTCTGTACTGCGCATGACTGCATCGCATACACCATGACAGCTTCTGTCAAACATCCTTAGCGAATTATTATATATATATATATATATATATATATATATATATATATATACAAGGAAGGGTTGGTTGGAAGCACTCGCTCTTTTTAGTTGAAATACCCAGGTGCACAGTCATGGGTATACAAATACCCAGCAAAAATTTATATACAGCGCCAATCAATATCATGGGATACGAATCATAAAATACATATAAAAACATATAATTGAGGTCTTCTCCTATACTAGTGACCTGATTGTGAAAAATCTAAATCAAATGTCTTAGAGATAGTTAACATAGAACAATTGCCAATGTCTATGAAAGATATTAAGCACGCTGTGAGGATTAATGTTCCAAACATCGTATCGTTCACTGTGCTATTATAGGTAAACTAGTTTAAAAGCCAGTGTACACGGGCCAAGGTCCAGGTAATGTTAACCCTTTGAGTGTGAGAGGGGTACGCAACGCATTGCTTTGCAATGCGTTGTGTACCCCTCTGGCACTCAAATGTTTAAGCGGCCTCTACATCACTGATCCACACAATGCAGTCTTGCGTCGCCTCACTCGATACAATCATGCGCAATAGAGACTGCCTGAATGTGGGCAGTCTCTACTGTGCATGACTGCATCATGACAAACATCCTAGCTAATTAGTATATAGGATGTTATACTGTTTTTCATTGATTAAAATGAAATGGCAATAAACTTGCCAGTATATTTGTCAATAGTTGAAGTTCTCCGACTCCAAAGAAACTTGAGCTGTAAGCGTGCAGGCGCTTGATACAAAAACAGTTGTCCACCTACCTCTCCAGGAAATTGGTGCCTGGTTCTCCTGGCAATCATCAAATTGGGTGGTCTCCCCTGGGCCATGCTCCATGCAGAGCTGGGGTTCAATGTTCCTGGGTCTGGGGCCCGTGACTCAGGGTCCAGAGCCAATCTATACGGGGAATCTCCCTGGGGCAACTGGGTCTCTGGATCCTGTGCATCAGAATGTGGGGAGAGGGGCATATCTCCCCCTTTTAGTTGGGCCATCGCCCCAGAGGAACAGGAGAGGATGTTTGTCCCACTCCCCTGTGCTGGGGCAACGTTCTGGGGCACATTCCCACCCCCCATGCAGAACTCATGGAATTCAGGGGCCCCAGTAACATCCCTGTTGAGGACTGTGGTCCCTCTCACCAAGTCAGGGGCCAAAGGGGGACTGGTGGGGAGCGCCTTCTTGGGGCTGCTGGTGCACTTGCTCCCATTCACCAGTGTCAGGTCAAAACAAGGGGTGGTGTGCTCACGCCTACACACCACAGCAGGGAATTCACAAGGGTTGATGGGGACCGCATTCCCACCCATCAGTTCATACAATATTTCCTCTGGCGGGCCAGTAGTACTGCTTTCTCCCAGCCTGCTGGGGTCCTCCTTTGGTAGGCCATCCTTAACAGTCCCTTTTCCTGCCTTGAGGGAGACTGCAGTCCCATCCCTCAAGGTGGCAGCATCCATGACCCTGGGGAGCACACACGGCTCTGCTCCCAAGGCATTCTCCAGCAAACCAGGGACCATCTCTTTAGGGCTGCTGGTGAGCTTGCTCCTACTCACCAGCGTCAGGGCACAACAAGGGGTGGTGTGCTCGCTCCTACACACCACAGCAGGGGATTCACAAGGGCTGATGGGGACCGCACTCCCACCCATCAGTTCACAGTCCATATCTTCAGGAGGGCCAGCGGCACTGCTTTCTCCCAGCCCGCTGGGGTCCTCCTCCTGTAGGCCATTACACACAGGCCCTTCTTCTGCCTTGAGGGGGACCGCAGTCCCATCCCTCAAGGTGGCATCACTTATAATCCTGGGGAGCACGCACGGTTCCGCTCCCAGCACATCTTCCACCCCCACAAGGGGCAACATCTTGGGGCTGCTGCTGGGCTCTTTCACACCCACTACAGCAGGGGGCTCATGGGGACTGATGGGCTCGCTCCCACCCATCAGTTGGGGCACACAATTGCTGCTGGTGGGGACCTGCGTCTCATCCACCGCAGCTGGGAAAACAGGGGAAGGGGCAATATGCCTATCAGGGGAGACGTCTGTCCCATCCCCTGATGCAGAGGCATTCTCTTCACTGAAGGGGAACGAATTCCCACCCCTCAGCTCAGATTTTCCAGAACCCATACTTGGGATACAGCAAGTCAGAAATTTTGGATATTCCTATCTAAGCACAGGTTGAGAAATCATAGTGATTGATCCACTCATTACCTACCTCTCATATTGAAGGGATGTCCTTGATATTTGCCTTATTAGTGAACACCAAGGACGCATGGCTTTTCAGGGAGAAACGATATTGTCTGATCATACTGACATTTCAGATAATTGATTTTAAAGGGGATTGATCACCCTTACACAAGTTGCTCTTAATCGCTAGGTTATATAGTGATTATTCTGAGCATTTTATTATTTTTGTTGTTAAAAAAGTTATTTTTGAGAAATATGAAGAATAAACATTATCCTGTCCCCACTTCCGGGCAGACTGCGGTTACACTCTCTGTGCCACAGCCTGCCGCTCTGCCTCTGCTCCACTCCCTCTATCCAGCCTCCTCCGATGACAGAGGCTGTCTGTCTGTAAGCTGCAGTAGTCTCATTGGCTAGATATCGATCACTGCCAATGAGACCACTGCAGCTTACAGACAGACAGCCTCCGTCATTGGAGGAGGCGGGATAGAGGGAGTGGAGCAGAGGCAGAGTGACAGACTGAAGTACAGAGCGCGTAACCGCAGTCTGCCCGGAAGTAGGGTCAGGGTAATGTTTATTCTTCATATTTCTCAAAAATAACTTTTTTTTAACAAGAAAAATAATAAAAGGCTCTGAATAATCGCTATAAAACCTAGCAATTAAGAGTTTGAGTTTTTTTAGTAGGAATACTGCTTTTGAAATAGTAGCCAGGGGGCTGCGAAACATCCGCAGAACCAAGCTGTTGGTTTTTAATTAAGTGTTCCGCTATTTTGTTGCTTATTCTGTGCAGCTTTTATTTGTATCAATATGAATTGTATTAAAGACTTTTTTTCAATGCTGACTACAGCACTGGGTTTTGGATCTTTTCCTCCAGAAGAAGTTTACCCGAGCAGAGGCGGGTTTATATCCCTTACAGCTGTCAGTAGGAGAAATCAAACTTCAAACGCCCGTATCTCTTAAACCATAGCAGTTTGAGAGATACGTTTTTTTGCATTAAGATCAGCTTTTTGAGCTCTTCTAAATGCAAAAACGTTTTTTTTAGACATTACTATCACTTTAAGACGTTATTGCACCAGAAGCGCCTTTTTTTCTCTAACAAAATGATCTCTCTCTAGTAAGTGGAAAGATTAAAGTTTCTTTACAAAGATGTTTTGTGTATAACACCCTACTGACATTGAATACACTATTAATTATGTTTATAAAATATTATATTATTACAAAATGGAAAACAATAGAAAATAATAAGATTTGTGTATCATTATGTTTTGGCATTTTGGCATGGGCTGGACTTGATGGGTGCATGTCTTTTTTCAGCTTTCGTCAACTATGTTACTATATTATCTAGAATTCTAGATATAATCCTGTAAAATATCCTTTATTGTAATATCTGTTAAAACATAAAGGGTTTTGTGTTATTTATGTTATTATAGGATTTTACCATATATTCTAAAAGAGAATGTACGATATATATGTTTCCATGACAACCCTCACTTCCAGGAGGAAAGATTATCACACTGGAACACTCTACACTATGCTGTTTTTTTTCTGGGTAAGTTGTGTATTTTTAAATGTTTTAGTACTAAAACATATAGCTAAAATTGTAAATGAGGAATAACGATTTTATGGTTTGATAAAGTAGCAAGATGCTATTAAAAGTCTCAATTATTGATCCACCTGTCATCTAGAAGGGAAATCCTTACAACTGGACCTGACATTAAGAAAAAATGCAATAGTTATTGAAATATTGAAAAAATCAAATAAAGTTGCTGATATTTTACAGGAATTAGTCTATATTGCAGCTCCAAAGAATGAATTAACACTTATGAAACTGTGAAAGATTCAGATAAATTCAGTTCTTGCAATTTTCCCTTTTTAAAAACATGTAATCTCACCTATTATTAGAAATATACATTTTGTAATTAAAGATTGCTCTTTGAGTTTGACCCTGGGATGTGTAACTATGATACAACAATTGTGAGCAATATGAGCCCCACCAACTTCTAAAAGCCTACAATTCCCATCATTCCCCACCCACTGGATTTTCCATAAGGCAAAGTCTAGAGCGATATTGAGGAGAGCCTTAGCTGTGCTGGCCACACCCACATTCTGAATTGTGGGTGTGGCCAGAGCAATCTCAATGTTCCTGCGCCAGTTTTATACACCTTTATAGGCTATTATTTAACTCCATCCATTATAAAGCAATGTGCTGTAGATCTCTATAGCAACCAAGGGGTTCAAGCTTGACCATGTGAGGAATGGGATGTGGACATGGGTGGCACTAAGGGTGCCTAGGGTGCCTTGTCTAGGGGCGCCTGGGACGTAAATCCAGTCCAGGCAGGGAATGATAGAAATTGTAGTCTGGCAGCAGCTGGAGGGTTTCATGTTGCCCTTCCCTGTTTTTGAATTAGGTCTTTATCCCCTTGAAGGATAGGTAAGGCTCCAATTCATTAAATGGGCATAGCTGGTAACTTTCCAGATTTGCCCCGAAGACTCCTGTTTTTCCTGCTGATTACTGGGTCTCAGGGCAAACACTGATTCTCCAGATGTAGACAGTTTGTAATGAAACTCTGCCCACTTCTGCTCCTTCCCAGTCTGTTCCTCCCAGTCCCCGCCCACTTCTGCTCCTTCCCAGTCTGTTCCTCCCAGTCCCCGCCCACTTCTGCTCCTTCCCAGTCTGTTCCTCCCACTCCCCGCCCACTTCTGCTCCTTCCTAGTCTGTTCCTCCCACTCCCCGCCCACTTCTGCTCCTTCCCAGTCTGTTCCTCCCACTCCCCGCCCACTTCTGCTCCTTCCTAGTCTGTTCCTCCCACTCCCCGCCCACTTCTGCTCCTTCCCAGTCTGTTCCTCCCACTCCCCGCCCACTTCTGCTCCTTCCTAGTCTGTTCCTCCCACTCCCCGCCCACTTCTGCTCCTTCCCAGTCTGTTCCTCCCACTCCCACCCACTTCTGCTCCTTCCCAGTCTGTTCTTCCCACTCCCCGCCCACTTCTGCTCCTTCCTAGTCTGTTCCTCCCACTCCCCGCCCATTTCTGCTCCTTCCCAGTCTGTTCCTCCCACTACCCACCCACTTCTGCTCCTTCCCAGTCAGTTCTTCCCACTCCCTGCCCATTTCTGCTCCTTCCCAGTCTGTTCCTCCCACTCCCTGCCCTCTTCTGCTCCTTCCCAGTCTGTTCCTGCCACTCTCCGCCCCCTTCTACTCATTCCCAGTCTGTTCCTCCCACTCCCTGCCCTCTTCTGCTCCTTCCCAGTCTGTTCCTCCCACTCCCCGCACACATCTCCTCCTTTCCAGTGTGTTCCTCCCACTCCCCACCCAATTGTCCTCCTTTCCAGTCTGTTCCTCCCAGTCCCCACCCAATACTCCTCCTTTCCAATCTGTTCCTCCCAGTCCCCACCCATTTCTCCTCCTTCCCAGTCTATTCTTCCCACTTCCCACCCAATTCTCCTCCTTCCCAGTATGTTCCTCCCACTCCCACCCACTTCTCTTCCTTCCCCATCCTGTTCCTCCTACTTCTTCTATATAAGCCCAGCCCCCACTTGTGATTAAGCCCCACCCCTTTTTTGATGCAAATTTTGTCATTTATCTCCCCCAGTGACACAGCAGGACTCCCCTCCAGGGAGTCCAAAAGAAGAAGTTCTCAGGTATGTCAGTGGGTTAAAGTGTCATTTAAATAAAGCATACATATATAGCAAGTAATATGCATTTCAGAACCTCTTGGTTTGAGAAATTGACAGCAAAAGAAGAGAAGAAACATATATAGAAAATTCCTTGTGGTGACTTATTTCTACTCATTGTGCCTATGTTATGTTACTAAATTGTGAAAACACTTTCAAAGTCACTGGGTGTTTGATTAGACATTTTTTGTTTATTTCATTTTTTAGTTATTTGGATGTATAAATGATGCTGCTAATTAAGGTATGCCAAGCAAGCACTTCTTGTTTTTGCCCAGTGATTTTGCCCCAAATGCTCAGCATTTGGATTGGACACTGCTCAGCAATGGATTGCCCACCTCCCCTAGCACTGAGTTCCTGTCTTATCCCTACATTACCTCCCCCACTCACTGACACTGCTCAGTAATGCATTGTGTACCTCCCCTAGCACTGACTTCCTGTCTTATCTCTACATTACCTCCCCCAATCACTGACACTGCTCAGCAATGCATTACCTAACTCCCCTACCACTGACTTCCTGTCTTAAATCCCTACATTACCTTCCCATTACTGACACTGCTCAGCAATTCATTGCCCACCTCCCCTACCATTGACTTCCTGTCTTATCCCTACATTACCTCCCCCACTCACTGACACTGCCCAGCAATTCATTGCCCACCTCCCCTAGCATTGACTTCCTGTCTTATCCTTACATTACCTCCCCTACTCACTGACACTGCTCAGCAATTCATTGCCCACCTCATATACCACTGACTTCCTGTCTTATCCCCACATTACCTCTTCACTCACTGACACTGCTCAGCAATGCATTGCTCACCTCCTCTAGCCCTGACTTCTTGTCTTATCCCTACATTACCTCCCCCACTCACTGACTCTGATCAGCAATGCATTGATCACCCTCATCAGCAGCACTGAAAGTTTTAAGTGTCAATGAGCGGTAATGTAGGGATAAGTCTTGAGAAAGGTCCCAAGGGGATCTAAATGTTGATTAGAAAAAAAACAACTGTTTTTTTTTTTTTGGTTTTTTTTTTGTATTTTTAAAAAAGAACATGAGTGCTGCTGGAAAAAAAACAACTTTTCACATGGGGTGTGGAGTTAAAATTAACCTATATTTCCCATCTTTTATATATAAGGAGACGGAACATTGTCACTGGATCTGATAACCTTTTTTAGATTAAAGATTCCCTCTACGGTGGAATACTTAACAGAGGAACAAAGATTGTAGTGTAAGACAATGTATGTGCAGTTCTGTGACTACCAGTGGATATGTGGAAAACTAAACAGTAGAACAAGGCTGTAATGTCAGACAGTGTATGTGTGGTCTGTGACTACCAGTGGATATGTAGAAGACTGAACAGTAGAACAAGGCTGGGGTGTCAGACAGTGTATGTGTGGGTCTGTGACTACCAGTTGATATGTGGAAGACTGAGCAGTAGAACAAGGCTGTAGTGCCTGATAGTGTATGTGTGGGTCTGTGACTACCAGTGGATATGTGGAAGAGTGAACAGTAGAACAAGGCTGTGGTGTCAGACAGTGTGTGTGTGTGGTCTGTGACTACCAGTGGATATATGGAAGACTGAACAGTAGTACAAGGCTGTAGTGTCAGACAGTGTATGTGTGGGTCTATGACTGCCAGTGGATATGTGGAGGACTGAACAGTAGAACAAGCCTGACAGTGTGTGTGTGTGTGTGTGTGTGTGTGTGTGTGTGTGTGTGTGTGTGTGTGTGTGTGCACAAGCGCCTGCGGACAGTGGAATTATAAGGTATGCAGTATTGTTGAATGTACATATTGGATCATATTTATCATGCTAAAGAGATGCAAGTCTGGAGCAAGCCAACTGCACCACAATAGGTTGGAGACGTCTCAGTCATTAAACCTTTGAGTGCCAGAGAGGTATCCAATGCATTGCAACACAATACATTACATACCTGTCTGGCACTCAAATGGTGAAATCAATGGGCATGTGGGGAATTTTCATTTTAACCCTACAGTGCAGTAGGTTGATCCTGATTTTTTCTCCTTTTTCTTGATAAATGAGCCCTAGTTTGTGTTAAAAAGGAGCATGGGCATTTTTTTCTACTTTGGTGCAGTTGGTTTCGCCCAGAATTGTTCCATTTCTTCTTACAATTAATATACCTCATAGTACTGGTTGGGAGATGGGATACGCTTTTAGGCCAAATTAACCTATGCCATTGTAAAATAGCCAACCATTATTGATGATGCACTGCTAGCGTCATCTGTGCACACACTAGTGTATCAGCTGGTGATCAGTCAGTTCAGCGTCTCAAGCTGTCAGGTTATTGGTTGACTGTGAGAGATACATAGGACATTAGAACATTAACTTGGGTTCCTTCTTACAATAAGCAGAAAGATAAAACAAACCTCTTTCCTATGCAATCAATGAGGAATAAATAATTTAGGGGGATACTGAATGATTGCTATTCCTCAAATCAATCAATGCACGCTCCCCTGAGACAGAAATTGGGAGAAACAATGTGCATCAGTCACCGCAACTTATAAGTTTGTGTGTGTGTGTATGTGAATCCGTGTGTTGGCTGTGTTAGTTTGTATATATTATGATCATACCTGGAATCTTTCAAGATGAGCTGATCCTGAGATCTTTCAAATGTTAACCCGGAAAGCTTCCCATAATGTAGGTTTTATGCAACATGTACCTGCTTGCTCTAACCCAGAGGTTCTCTAGTTGGTCTATGAGGAAACTTTAACATGTTACAACTTAGATATCTCACTGCCTAAACAGAAACAGGACAAATGTCTTTCTGGTACAAATGGCACCAGTTTAGAGACTAAAGAAATGTTTAACTGGGGAAATCATATTGTAGATTACACAGAACTCTGTCACCCTGAGACCCTTACATTTGGATCAAAACCCTGAATGCTAGTGGTAGTCCACAGCCATTGAAGGGCCTCTGGTTGCTCAGCCCTTGTCAAATGAATGCCCCCATAATGCTCAAAGGGGTGTCCAAAACTTTGCTTTGGCAATCCACTGGAGATCCCAACAGCACTGAAAGGGAAGAACTGACAAAAAAGGGATGCATACATAGGGAATTGGAGTAGGGGGACACTTTTCATCCTTTAACCATCTGAGTGTCAGGTATGTAACACCTTGTAATGCACTCAAAGTGTTAAGGATCAGTGGGGTGCTTACCTCTTTGATCAACAAGTGGTTGAACAACATGAGACAACTTTGACAATTAAGGTGATGCTTTTTACCACCAGCCTTCAGGTACCAGGACTGCACTGTGTCTAATGCTCTAGACAAGCGGGTCATGATTATGGCCACTATGGACCATCTCATCATTACCTCCCAAGAATTGTAAATTATTACCACTGGTGGTCCTCCCCCATTGGCATGTTTGGACCTCCCCTCCTGGGACATTTTCCTCTCAATGTCTGAATGTATTGATGGTGCACTTGTGATCAATTACGAACATAGTATCCTCTATCTTCCTCCATGCTACTCAGTGCTGTGGATTTATGGTCAATGTTGAAGAGAACACTGCCATATTAGATGATGCTATGCCATGGATCAGCACCTCTTTCTCATCATGCCTAAATTTGGAGCCCTGTTCTTCTCCACTTCCAGGGATACTATGCTATGGAGACTGTTGGTCTCTTGGCTGTAAGGGAGTAGGCCCTGCAGCTACCTCCATATCCCTGTGGTCCCACGTCCAGCCTTTCAGTGCTCCCTGATGATCCTCCCCTCCCTCTACCTCAAATTCATGCTTCTTGAGCTGTGACTCTACTATCCTCTTGGCCTCTAATCTCCAACTCCCCCCACCACCACCAGTATACATTCTCCATCAGGCAAAAAAAGTAAATAGAAAATAAAAGGAAAAAAGGTATAAAACAAATATACATTCAATGAAAATATAATGAGAAATCATTACCAGAATATACACCAAATGAGGAAACAAAAACGGAGCAAAAATCAACAAAAATAAAATGGGTGGAGGTATAATGAATTGTGTGGGAGAAAGAGGAATGTGTTGGGGGTATTAAGATATGTATATACATATGTATGAATATGTAATGTAGTGTATTAGTCTAGTGTTATATGTATGGATGTGTGAGTATATACAACTCACCAGCAACTCTAACCTCTCCTAGATCTAGTACTAACCACCAACTTAGCAGACTGTACAAATTCAATAAAGACTGATATATAGCTAAGGAAATGAGTGACATTGAGAAGCCCCTTATTTAAACTCTTGCAAGTCTTTTCACCCAGGGCAATTCTCAAACCTGTTATTGGCTTTCACATTTTAGAATTTTGGAATCAAGTTTTCAGCTGTTCGTCTATTGATTCAAGATAGCCATTTCTCGTTATTGTTTCCTTTGATGGAAGATCTGCCATTTTTGCGAAGTTCAAAATTGTATATGGATGTTATATAATCAGTCAACTTTTGTTTGGAGTTTTTTACAGATGCAGAAAAAAAGCTATTAGAAAAATTTGATTGCAGTGGAATTTAGACCTTAGATTACATGATCTGCCCTTTATAAAACTAAAATATTGTTGGTTATCACATAACCTGAATATTATATGTTAGTAACTCTTCTAGGGCTAGATTTAAAGGCAGCCGTTAAACCAGCCGCTAAGTGAAAAAGGCACATCGCTCGCAAATAATACAGGAGTTACGGCAGATTGAATAGGTACTCTACAAGAATAGCTATCGAGCGTAGGCACACAAAAAACATGTAACACAAAAGCCGTTGTCGCTCATGTTAATGCACAACGGGCGGCCAAATCACACGATAACTGCGCTCAAAACAACATGTAATATAATGGCTGCCGTTGTCAAGCAACCATGATTGATGCCAAAACAAATTCAAACACACAGCCAATCACAAAGCCCCAATGTATCAAATAACTTCAAATACACCTATATATACCCAAAAATAACCGTCACACACTGTCTGTTATTGAGTTCTTCAGAGCTAGATATCAGGACCCAGGATCGGAGGATAGCGATCAGAGAGAGGGAGAAAGGAGCATTCATTGGAGGTAGAAGGAGATTTTTGAGTTTGGAGTTTGGAGAGAGGTGCACTTACTAGACACATATTACACCTTTGCACATATTACATACACACATACAAACACAAACACATACACATACATACACATAGTCCTTTTTTTTCATAATATCTTACACATTTTACTTTTTATTTTGACAGTGTGAATCTGGGAGTGAAAGTGTGTGACAGAGAGTGACTGGATCGAGTGTGTCTGTGAGGGCCTGTGGGAGTGCCTGGGTGTGACTGGGTGAATGATGGCAAGGAGAGGAGGACAGGAGAGAGGGATGGGGAGAGTAGTGGAGGAGGAGGAAGCTCAGGAGGGGATCCCTCAGCAGAGCAGGGGTGGGAGAGGGAGATCCGCAGGGCGGAGGGGGACCCGGCCCACAAGAGCAGGAACACGCAGGACAGGGACAGAACCTGCAGTGGGACGAGGGGTAGTTGCTGGGGAGCACCCCACACAGTCAGGGTCAGACCAGGCAGGGCACTCCGGCTCTGAGTCATCCCATGCCGGAGGTGACGAGGCCAGGATCAGAGACCCAAAGTATACAGAGGAGGAGAACACGGCTCTTGTGGAAGCCGTCCTGGAGAGGCAGAGTGTTCTCCACCCGACAGCGAAGGTCCCTGGCCTGTCAGCGAGGAGGAAGGCAGCCTGGAACCAGATCTGCAGCCGGGTCAACGCGGTGGCAACATGCAGGCGGGACGTGGAGTCCATCAAAAAGCGATGGGGCGACTGCCGGAGGGTGGTCAAGAACAAGCTCTCCGAACTCGCCAAGCACGCCCGAGGCACTGGAGGTGGCCCACCTGTCCCTATCACCTTCTGCGGCTGGGAGGAGATGGTGCGCCAAAATATGTCCCCAACCCTGATCGAGGGGGTTGTTGGAAGAGCTGACACTGGGGATGAGAGGAGCCTCCACACTACCGGTAAGTGCAACACTACAGAACAACACACTACAGCAACCAACACCAGCTGCACACACAGTCACACCTCAACACATGCCCATCATTCATGCACACAACTGCACCAACACAGCACCCTGAGGGTTAAAAACAGGACACAACACAAGGACAAATATCAAGGTCCAACTTGGAACAAACCTGTCCAAGTCCTACTTCAACCCTCCTGTCGCTGTGCTCATCACACACAATACGCAAACCATGCTCTTCAAAATGTCGACTGTCATAGATCATCACTGTTCACACACAATGTCACCCATGTCCCCACTGGGATGTCAGCACTTAACCCCTCGAGTGCTAGAGGGATCATCAATGCATCGATCAACAATGCTTTGGCAACCCCTCTGGGACTCAAAGGGTTAACCAGACAACAATCAAGTCAATAGGCCAACGATCACATGCTACACAGGGGACATTCACTAAGCGGTGACAAACAGATGGTGGAGAGAAATTCACCCTTACACATCCTCATTTCACCAATACCAGTGTTAGCCTATGGAGAATATGCAATTACATGAATCAAGTTGCTAAGGTCCCATCGTATACACTCCATAGAAAACACTGGAAATGGGGAAATGAGATCACTGGAGAAGTCAGCATCATGTACACTCCATCATGTCGACAACACCGCTTACTGAATCACAAAAAGGATGGAGCAGGTCACACATCACAGTGGCACTGAGAATAACTGCTTGTATGTGCAACACACAGGCCTCAAACAATACCCCAGAATTAAAGGGGGAAAAAGTAGGCCTTGGTGTTGTGTCTGCAATCATTTACTCTAACTTCAAATGACATATCTCACATCTGATTCCCACATGGATCCTCAGGGGTGCTGATACCATGGATGGATGGTACACCAGACACTGTTTGCAGGATACACATGGGAACCAAATATCAACCATTGTACCTTGGTCACCAACAGGCCATGAATGATAGATATCTCGGATTGAGTACGGTTGCCTCACTCAGAAGGATGGATGGGCTCATACTCAAAGAAAAACAGGCCTCAATCAGAGATATCCCTCACTACTGGCGTGATTGTTGCCCTTCAGGATTCAACTGGAACACACGGCATGGACAGGATCCTGTCCAGTTCATCAATCTGTGATTGCCAGGGTGGTATCCCATGCCCTACAATGCAATGCATAGGATATGATCCTGACAACCAGAGAGTCACCTGTCAAGTAATGAAAAATTGTGAATTGGACGGGATCAACTAAGAAGATAGGGTTGAATAACACTTGATTCCCACTGCACATCTGTTCAAAAAAGATATGCACACAAAGGAAAATGGTCAGATATGTACCTTTCAAATGGCTCAAAATATGTCCCAACATGATGTGAACCCAGAGATCATCTCACTGCCTGTGATTGCCCTACTGGCCAGATATGTGCATCCATCAGAAACTAACTTACATTGATACCATCCAAATACACATACCTAGTATATCCCACTCTACGTAGATGGGATATACGAGGTATGTTCATATCCATCATATCAATCCAATGTATATTTTGATGGGTGCACATATATAGCCAGTAAGGCAATCACACCTACTGAAATGAGCTCTGGCTTCATATCTGGAAAGGATATATTCATATCCATATGAAAGGTACACATCCACATGCATATATGACCATTTCTCCTTGTATGTAACTGTAATGGCATAGCAATTGTTAATTTCACCAACATGTGGATCCATGTTAGTCCTATCCATCCAACCCTCATGGTTAGACAGATATTGCTCTATTTGACAGCTGGAGATTTCAGTCATTAGACCACACGGAGGCTCTTCAGCAGAGCCTAAATTGCCCCATTCAGAGATGGATACATCTTTGAGATGGTCAACAAAGTGTGCCAGGTTTGCAAGCACACTCTGTTCACCATTCCAATGAAGTTTACATCTCTGAATGGGGCAATTTAGGCTCTGCTGAAGAGCCTCCGTGTGGTGAAATGACTGTCAAACATGTCAAAATGACTGTCAAATAGAGCAATATCTGTCTAACCATGTGGGTTGGAGGGATAGGACTAACATCGATCCACATCTATCTCTTACAATGCCTACAATATTACATCATGGTGAAATTAACCATTGCTATTCCGTTAAAGGGATAGTAATACCTAACATGTGAAAAGAAAAATATATTGCAGGGTTCATCCCCCGAGCAAAACAAGGGTATTCCCACTGCTGAAAGGTGTTTCATTCAAAATGTAGCACAGCTCATAGTTGACTACTCCAGGGGCAATATCACAATGGCCTGGAACTCTACAATGGCGATGTTGCTAGACCATCCTATGGACAGCTTACGTCCAGACACAATAAATTCTCATAGGATAATGTAGCAACAGTGCCAATGTACAACTTCAGGCCACTGGGATATAGCACCAAAGCAATTCTATTCTGAGCTGGGAGACTTTTTGAACAAAAACCCCCTCCAGCAGTGGGAGTACCCTTGTTTCACTCAGGGTGATAAACCACAAAACATATATTTCCCTTTCTGCATTTCTTGTATTAGTATCCCATTAATCCCATCATGGCTACGTTTACTAATCACACAATCTCAATTCTCCACACAGCTTATGGGCCTCCATCGCAGCAGGAGCCCGTGGAGGAGCCGACCACACCACCCAGTGAGGAGTATACAGAGGAGGGGACTAGCCACTGGGAAGCGTCTACAACCACCACACCTCCTCCCCAACTGGCTGCATCACCACTGCCTGCCTCTCAACTGGCTGCCTCTCAACTGGCTGCCTCTCAACTGCCTGCCTCTCAACTGGCTGCCTCTCAACTGCCTGCCTCTCAACTGCCTGCCTCTCAACTCGCTGCCCCTCAACTGCCTGCCTCTCAACTGGCTGCCTCTCAACTGCCTGCCTCTCAACTGCCTGCCCCACCACAGGATGCTCCACAAATGTACAGCGGCTGGATTCAGGGGGAGAGATGGATGCATCCCACTACCACTGTGAGCTATTACCCTCCAGCAGCAGCACCACCACCACCAGGGAGGCAATGGCTGCCCGGGAATGTGGCCACCAGCCAATATGGGCCATATTCCACCGAGATGGATCTACCCTCCTGGATGGCTCCCCAGCATGGCCCCAGGTATGACCCCAGGTGGGGGCCAAGAACCTACCACTGGCCAAGGTATGACCCTTGGCCACTTGACTACCAACACCTGGGCCTGATTGGGGAGCCCCAGCGCCCTCAGCCAAGGGACTTGTTCACCCCATCACCTCAACCAGCACAGACATCAGTGGGCAGCAGTGGGTCCCTTGATGTGGTGGGCACCCACACACCATCTGTGCAAGCCACTCCACCAACACAAACAGCAGTAGCAGCCACAGCACACCCAGTACCAGCAGAGGAGACAGCAGAGGCTGGGGAGATAGAGGCTGAGGAGACAGCTGAACCTGTGGAAGCAGAGGCTGAGGAGACAGCTGAAGCTGGGGAAACAGAGGCTGAGGAGACAGCTGAAGCTGGGGAAACAGCACATGTGTCACCGGCCACTCCCATCTCCAGCAGTCAACGCACCCCAGATCTGGAGGCTGAGTGCATGGCCCTTCAAAGAGGACAGCTCCGGGCAACCCACGCCACCAACGACAACCTCACGAGGAACCGGAGGGAATCCCGGAGGAACAAGAACAGGTTGGAGACCAGAATCCAAGCTCTGGAGTCAGAGGTTGCCAGGGGGAACACACAACTCCACCAGATCCATACGGGGATGATGGACATGTTTGCACAGGTGCTCGTGGAGTTGCAAGAGATTAACCGCAGGGACAACCATGAGGATGGAGAGGGAGAACCTGCGTTCCACAGAGGGGTCCACTGCACCCACCACCCCTTCCAGTGTTACCCCAGAAGCCACACCTAGGGGACAGAGGGTGACAAGGCAATCAGCCAGGGCATCCACCTCTGGCACCAAGTCTAAGGCCCCCCCCCAAAAAAAAAGAAATGAAAGGCCCAACCTGTCATCTGCCCCCTCAATAAATGAAAATTGTGCTTTTGAATCCTGTCTGATCTGCTGTGTATTCACTTATAGATTGGGTGGCAGGGTTGTCTCCAATGCATTGCCAAACAATGCAGTGAACTCAACTCCTGCCAGGGGGAAATGTTTGTGTGATGTTACAACATGGGTTCACACACACCCACACCGTTGTCCAAATTCACCTGGCAACCCATCCCTGTAGCCATATAACACAACAGTGTTACATGGCCATGATGTGTGTCAGATTTGATCAGAACATACCCCTTAGCACAACAACTGGTGCAACACTGAACATTCGTCTGCATCAATTGTTGTGTTTGAGGGGAAAACCAAACTAACAGCTATGCGACTTAGCAGGGAAATAACAAGCAGGACAGATTGAACATGCATCAATATGGTCTTTAAATCAAAATTGTGCAGCTGACATACTGGGGAACACAATGTACACCCTAGGATCTCAATGTGTGTGTTACACATTGTGATCCTAGGGTGAGCATTGTGTTCTCCAGCAAGTCAGTTGCACAACAGGAGTTTGAATCACAGCCTAACTTACTGCATAACCCAATGATCTTCCTAAGATTTCATTGTGTAGCACGCACATTGGAACCTTAGGCTGAGCATTGGCTTATGTATTAAAGGGATAGTAAACCTTGAAAATAAGTTCATTCTATATTGTAGCCCTTAAAAAAACATGTAAAATGATATGTCTTATCTCCCAAATCATATATGTTTGGTAGATAAGACTGATATCATTTTTCATGTTTTTTAAAGGGCTACAATGTGAAATAAACTTATTTTCAAGGTTTACTATCCCTTTAAGTTGTGTTGTTGTTTAACTAAGGTTATAACACACTTCACCAGTGATAACACTTGTCCACATGGTTGTTTTTGTTGATGTAGCCCATATACTGAGATATGACAACCTACAGCAATCTCAGGACATTGATTATATTGAGCAACACACAAACTGTGGACATCACATCACAGTGGAAGTGTGTCCCCTGTATCACCAGCTAATCACTCACAACACACATCAGTGTATCACTGCCATCATGTCATTGCATGTATACATCACAAAGTCCACTCATGGTCAGGCAACTAGTGGACTCCTGTGATGTAAATCATGCCTTCCTTTGTATGAGGGATACTCTAGCCTTGGGTACGGTTCCACATTGACAGGTGTTTGATCCAACATTCATTCATACAGACACGGATTGAGTAGTGATGTTTCTTGTGTATTTAGCCAATATGCATTAAACACTTGTATGAGCACAAAAAGGTACATGTGAACTAAATAGGAATACATTAGAAATGCTAGTGAACTGCTCATGTGCTGTCTACATAGTTTGGCATCTGTGTATGAGCAGTCTTACTGTACAGGTCTCATACCTGGATGTTAGTACACACATTAATTTGTGTCCATATATGAATGTTCCAGTAGAGGTTGCTGTGAACATCAGGTCAAACATTGCATCACCAGCACAATCACTTGAAACGCCAAGGGGTGAGCCTCATGGAAGTGTTGTCCAGACTTCAGTCCAGTCATATGGAAACTCCTCTGTTCAAGGATGGATCGTGCTATGGATGCCTGTGGGACAAGAGGACAGGATTTGGAACATCACCCTCGAAGTGATCGTCATGCAACAGCTACAACATCATGATCCTCTTAATCTTTCCCGTTACATAAGTCTACACAAACCACTGCTTTGTAATGTGTTGTGTACTGGTCTATGAACCATCATGGGGGGAACTAAGGGGATGTTAACCATCCTTAGGGATATTTGCCCCTGACATGGTTACACACATCAACAAATATGTCCTAATAGCTTCCTGACAACAATATATTTGGGCTGCCACTGTCAGAGACAGGCCAAATATGTTTGGTTCATGGAGCTAGTAGGACATATTTGTTAATGTGTGTATTTCTTTCTGGGGCACATATCACTGCACACACACACACACAGGGCAGCATGGTGTCCATGGAGATGAGATCCACATTTCATGAGCTCCATGTTGGGTAACACACTATTACTGTCGATCCACCCCTCTGCTGCTTTCTTCAACTGTAGCAAGCTACTGGTCCCATGTCCCCACGAATGCCCCCTGAACCCCTTATATGACAGAGTTCTATCCGATGCATTGGCTTGGATGAGACTCCCTCGCTACAGGGGTACCATGGTTGCTATGGGTCTGATCCTAGCAGAACACTTTAGTTGGTGCCTAGGGAGCTGTGGGATATGCTGAACAAGGTTAAAGTGTTGTACCTTGGTTTCCAGGGGGGCATGCATGATATCCTTGAGGTAGCAGTATCAACATGGACGACAGGTTGTCAGATGTATTCTGAATCTCTAGGCCCAATCTGACTGGTACACGGAATAGTTGATGCTGGTGGTCCATACTGCAGCCAGTGTCAGGGCTGTGTCACTGATCCTGTGGGGTGAAACAGAACATGTGTGTTGTGGTGGGTGTGTATGCATGGATTGTGTGCATACATGTATTATACTCACAGCAGAAGTGATCCCTGATCAATCTGTCCCTTGTCTGCATCCCTGTTGGGGTTTCCTCACACTCAACGATATCCACAGGGTCTTCAGGTCTGGGTGGGGGATGGACATCGTCGATGAGTCTGGTGTCCACCGCGATATTATGTAGGATGGCACATGCCACGATGATGTCGCAGACCTTGCCTGGTGCATACTGCAATGCTCCCCCCGATTGGTCCAGACATCGGAATCGGGACTTGAGGAGGCCGAAGGTCCGCTCAATGGCATTCCGTGTTCTGGCATGAGCCTGGTTATATCATTCCTGGGCATCGTTTTGGGGATTGGCGACCGGGGTGAGGAGCCATGGCTTGCATCCATAGCCAGCATCACCTGTGGAAAGTGAGTGACATGGTGTGACAAGGAGCACATATTGTGTAAATGATGTTTTCTGTGGTGAACGTACTAGCACATGTGTATGTGGTGTCATTTGGTGCTGTTAACTCACCCAGAAGCCATCCGCCTGTATAGGTCCCATTTTCGAAATCCCTCTGCACAGATGAATTTCTGAGTATATGTGAATTGTGACAGCTCCCGGGAAATTTCGCACAGACATTCATTATGGCCAGGTTGCTGTCACACACCATCTGCACATTCATGGAGTGGAAGTTTTTGCGGTTCAGGAACATATGTCCCTGACGTGCTGGTGCTTTGATACGGACATGGGTGCAATCTATTGCACCCATGACCCTGGGCATGCCTCCCCTTGCATAGAAGCCCTGCTTCAGATGTGTCCACTCCATATCGGTGATGGGGAAATGTATGTAGGTACTGGCCTTGGCTTTGAGGGCTGGCAAGACCTGGGCGAATGTGGCCTGGGACATGCCAGATGCGTAACCCTCTGTCGACTGAAAGGCGCCACTTGCCATGAAGTGTATGGCACACAGGAGTTTTTGAAGGCCAGTTAGAGCATGGTTATGGGTGCATATGGGATCCACCTGCTCCTTGATGACCTCATACAGGGCTATGATGCTGTGTGGCCTCAACCTGTAGCGATCAATAACCTCGTCATCGGTCATTCCAAAGAGAGTGACCCTTGGGCGGTATACCCTGGGCCTTGGTGGCCGTCTATGCATCCTGGGCTGCTGCAGGGGTCCCTGTGGCAGCTGGGGAGCATCCTGTTGCTGCAGCTGTGCATCTGCAGGCAGGTGTCCTCCGGGTGGGGATGGGCTCCTGTGTGGCTGCTGAGCCAGAGCCTCCTCACTTGCAACAGGTGGAGGCTGTTGATGAGGCGTGCTTGGAGGTTGCTGATGTTCCCCAGCTCTCTCCCTTGCACGCCTTCTCCGCAGCCTTCGCAACAATATGTAACCCAACATACTGTTTGCTCTCTCTATCTATCACTCTCTCTCTCTTGCTATCTCTCTCTATCTATCTCTCTCTATCTCTCTCTAGCTCTCTCTCTCTCCCTCCCTGAGTGGAAAACAAGCCACAAGTGAGTGTGTTGAGTTGTCCCTTTAAGTACTTGCTAGGGCGTTGTGTAGGTGTGGTGATGAGGTGAGTGCTGACCAATGGTGAGTTGTTTTTGTCCAGGTGTTAGCAGGTGTGTGTGTGTGTTATAAGATGTGGTGTGTTGTGCTTGTTCTGTGTGTGTCATGTGCGGGTGTGCAGTTGTGGGGTGCAGGTCGCGTGTTGATGTTGCCCAGGTGAGCTTGTATTTGCAGGTGTCCGCTTTGTGTGATGACCCCCATTGTTCCGTGCCATGCTGTGTTGTTGTTTTTTTGTGTGTCGTTGTCCCTGTGGTGTTGCTTGTTGTTGTGTGTGTAGTGATTTGTGTTGTGTGTGCATGTTTTTGTGTTGTTTTGGCATTGCACGGGTTAATTTTCCCATTTACATGGTTGTGCGGTAAGCATTTTGTGTGTTTTCCTATGTAACGGGTGTTTTGTTTTGGCCGTTCAGTGTCTAACGTGTGAGAAAAGTGGGCCTTAACTTTTAGCCGTTAGGTGTGTCTTTTTTTCAGCCGTTAGCAGTACCGCAAGCCTTTGAATAGCTCTGGGGTATGTTGTTCCATGCGTCTGAATGCACGTAGGTGTATCGGCCGTAAGGATTGTGAAACTGCCGTTAGCTGTTCTTTAGACGGATCTTTGAATTGCAACATGACACTTAACGCACTCGTTAGTGATTTTTTTTACTAACGGCTGCCTTTAAATCGAGCCCCTAGACTCTTACCGACTATAGATATATAACTTACATGTGTATAATTTCCAGGTTCAGAGTGCGTCTTCATTTTTGACTAATCATACTACAACTGCATTGGAGGCAAGTTATCATGGATACTAGTCCTGAGGATAAAGTAGCTAGGGACTGGAGCTAGGGAGTAGAGCTGGGGAGAGGGGCTAGGGAACATGGAGCTACTCACCAAAAGGCCTTGCTGTGGCTAGGGCCAGAGTAAAGTTGCCAGCCACAAGACTGGATAGCATACACCAGCTGAGGATGGTATGTAGGAATAGACTATACTTCTCAGAAACAGAATTAGGACCACTACCAGCAGGAAAAACAGCAGAAGCAGAAATAACTAACAGAGTTAACAAATTATCAACCTAGTAAAGTAGATGGCAGTAGGAGAGCACTGGAGAGAAGGCTGCACTGAACACAAGGGAGAGGCTGAGAAGGTGTCAGTCTGTGGAAGTTCTCGTCAGAAAGGAGAAGAACCAATAAGTAAGTCAATAACAAAATCAATAGACTGGGTCTTGGTCAGAGTAAACTGCAGGTTGGCAATGGATATGCAACACAAGCAAATCCAAAATAGCAGGCTGAGACTAGATCCAAGAAATGGAGGTTAGTAACAGCAATGGCACAGGATACAAGACAATGGCACTACAGCGAACACTAAGATCGTATGTCAAGTCAGGCATGGGAGGATTAATAAGGTAGTGGATAAAAAAGAAAACAAGAGTAAAATGGACTAGCACTGGAACAATGGGAACTGACAATCTTCTTTCCTTCAATGACAGGGCTCTACATCTAAAGAGAGGGAATCAGTAAAGGTTACGCATAATGAATTTGCTACTTAACCATGTACACGGTGAAAGAAATGTCATGTTTCTTTCTGTTTTCTCAAAGCCAGTTGTTGCTTTATTTATTTATAAAGAATTTGTTTAGTGTCAAAAATAATTTCTTGAAGGACATAAATACCAATATCCTTACTAATTAATTCTACTTTCAGTTTTAACTGGCTCAGTATCAGCCTTTATCTTTTTGTTGTTCGCATACTAGTACACTTTTTTAGGATTTGTCTTGCTATATTGTGCAAATCATTTTTCAGTTTTCAATTTAAGCTAGCCTAATTGCATTCTTTTATATTTTGTAAATAATTGATCTGATCATTCTGTCTTAATTTTAAAGCCTGTTTCTTCCTCCTCAGATCCTGAGAACCTCATAATTCATCCAAATTGGTTTAGTGTGTTCCTCGTGTATTTTTTAGCATTTTAATGAACTCCATATTTTATATGTATCTTCTCATTTTTGTCATTACTTCCCATTAAATGCTATTTAACACTGCCCACAGTAAATGTAGGCTTTTTAAATTTGAATGTTCTAGCTGAACCCTTAATTAATGGGTTGCTCAAAGAAAAGTTCAAAGAATACCATATTATAATTACTGCCAGTTCAAGTGCTCCCTAACCTATATATTGTACATTTTCATAAGGTATGCTCCAGAACTGCTCACCTTTAGCTTCCTGAATATAACAGTAAATGTGTAAAATGTCAAAAACGAGCATGTGAAATTGTGTAATTTATGGTACATTAATGGTAATATTTTTTTGACATGGAATTTTCTCCCCTACACACTCGACTCCTGCACATAAATATTGGGCCTGTGCGGGTTGGTTTGGTGGTAATATTATGACTTTGTCTCCCCCTGCAAAGGTTTCTGTGGATGCCCTTGCCAGTGGCCTAACATTTTGTTGGAAATGGACACAAAGGGAATTGAGAAACAATGCTTTGTAGACTTCCCTAGCCCACAAGTGTTTAAAGTAGAATTAACACCTATTTAAATTACATTCCCGTTAAATGTAGATATTAAAATAAATGCTCCTAGCCCCGAAAAACATGAATCATACCTGCACAGTCTAAAATCAGAAATTGATGCCCCTGATGAAGTAGCATATTGCCATGAAATGCGTTGGGCGTATTTATATTAGAGATCTAGGAATAATATATGTTTTTATTATTTTTTATATTGAATAAATATATTTATTCTATACCTCTGGTTGCCTGCTCTATATATGAGGAGTTTATTGCTATAGGTACTCTACCAACAGAGAATGAGTACCATATTAGCTTAGATATATAGAGAGCCTGCTTTTCCCTTGGTGGATCTGATAGAGTGTTATTCAAATATTAGAATACCTTGGAGACGATCAGGTCCCTTATAGTGAAGAAGGTGAAAAGCGAGGTGCTGGGACGAAAAATCCGGAGTGTGACCGTAACTGGAGGTCAGATCCAGTTAAGGCTTTTTATCCTAGAGGCAGGCCAAGCCTCTGGTACGTGTGAGTACCCTGTAATAAGGGAATCTTTTCTATTTTATTATATATGGCTGATTTCTCAAGATTCTGCACTTAGAGGACATTGAGCTGTTTCTTTGTTGTGTTTGTCTTAAAATCAGAAATTGCTGGCCAATGGATGAAGTCAGCATCCTTGTGAAATGCTGGGCCTCTTAACCATAAGCCACACCCACTATGCAGAGTAACCAATCAGTGATAATGCTGCAACTGTGGACTACTTCTTGGATACGATCCTACTTGCACATTTCAGCAATTGCTTGATCTCTTTTTCTGTCGGACATTGAACACATTAAAAATAGCTACCTGTACAGTATGCTAAGACAGCAGCAGGTAAGTGAAAGCAATTTGGTAAATGCTACAGTAGTCACGTACAAATATAACATTAGTCTGTGTTGTTTTATGCTGTAACTTCCTCTTTACTGGCTTCATGAGTGCCGCACGATATTTCACATGAAACCTCTGACTGTCGATCCTGCTGGGGCTATTTGCTTCAATATAATAATAGATCTGTCACGCCCTGTCTCATTTAATAGTTCCTTTAAAAATAATTTACACGTTTCATAAATATTTCCCTGCTGATTTGCCCTGTGTGTGTGTATTTTTATATTTTGCATTATAACAGCATATCTTATGCTGTCCAAGGTAAGGAATTCAAATAAATTGTATTATGGGGAAAAATATATTAAAATAATGGGAAGTATGTAGAAAGCAAAGAGGAACAATTCTGGAGCTGTAGACAAATAAAAATTCCTTTTTGATATCAAGGGCAGCTTTAAGCAAGAAATAAGTTATTGTTTAACAGAATGACTTACCTAGTAGATGAACTGCAAACATCAGTCTGTTATATCTGTATGTTTTTTTATTTGCATTTGTATTCCACTATTAATTGTTTCAGTTTACTAACTGATACACATGGGTTCCTCATGAGTTTCTCATGGCTACTGAAGCCTGCAGTTTGTTGTGAGGAGGTATGCATGACCTTGAGACAAACCTCAAAATATATATACAGGAAACCGCAGATGTGATGCAAAAAATAGATAGATAGATAGATAGATAGATAGATAGATAGATAGATAGATAGATATGAGATAAATAGATGGATAGATAGATTGATAGATAGATAGATAGATATGAGACAGACAGCTATTAGATAGATAGATAGATTGATAGATAGATAGATAGATAGATAGATAGATAGATAGATATTCGATAGATAGCTATTCGATAGATAGATAGATAGATAGATAGATAGATAGATAGATAGATAGATATTCAATAGATAGCTATTCAACAGATAGATAGATAGATAGATAGATAGATAGATAGATACTGAATAGATAGATAGATAGATAGATAGATAGATAGATATGAGATAGATAGATATGAGATAGATAGATAGATAGATAGATAGATAGATAGATAGATAGATGTTAGATAGATAGATAGATATTAGATAGATAGATATGAGATAGATAGATAGATAGATAGATAGATAGATAGATATTGAATAGATAGATAGATAGATAGATAGATAGATAGATAGATATGAGACAGATAGCTATTAGATAGATAGATAGATAGATAGATAGATAGGGACAGACAGATAGATAGATAGATAGATAGATAGATAGATAGATAGATAGATAGATATGAGATAGATAGATGGATAGATAGATAGATAGATAGATAGATAGATAGATAGATAGATATGAGACAGATAGATAGATAGATAGATAGATAGATAGATATGAGACAGATAGATAGATAGATAGATAGATAGATAGATAGATGTTAGATAGATAGATAGATAGATAGATAGATAGATAGATAGATAGATATGAGACAGATAGCTATTAGATAGATAGATAGATAGATAGATAGATAGATAGATAGATAGGGACAGACAGACAGACAGATAGATAGATAGATAGATAGATAGATAGATAGATATGAGACAGATAGATAGATAGAGATAGATAGATAGATAGATAGATAGATAGATAGATAGATAGATAGATATTAGATAGATAGATAGATAGATAGATAGGTAGATAGATAGATATTAGACAGATAGATAGATAGATAGATAGATAGATATTAGATAGATAGATAGATAGATAGATAGATAGATAGATATTAGATAGATAGATATGAGATATATAGATAGATAGATAGATAGATAGATAGATAGATAGATAGATAGATCTGAATGGTGTATGAAGTATACCTACCTAGTCAGTCTATTAAATAAATGAAGAGCCACTTATTCCTAGGGTATGATTCCCCTTTAAATGGAATTTTCAATCCATTAACCCTTTGAGTGCCACAGGGGTGTCCAGCGCATTGCTATGCAATGCGTTGGACACCCCTCTGGCACTTAAAGGGTTGAAGGTGGAGAGGTATCCAGTGTTCCACACTGCACTGTAGACATCTCTAGCATTTAGTATGAGAACTTTATAGTGCTTTTCCTGTTGAGTAATATAAGGCTACTCACACCATTGGGAGATGTTGCATTCAAAAGATATTAGAGATTACAGGGGATGTGTCAGCTAAATATAACAAAGCCTAAATAGTTAGGCTACATATCGAACAGTACTAAAACGTTATTCTTTTTTTTTTTTTTTTTAAGTTTTAATTCCTGTAAACTTCACTTACAAAGTCTGTCCCCCAGCTACTTCCACATAGACTGCGGTTGACTGCGGTTACCTGCTCAGTAACCGCAGCCCGACGCTCTGCCTCTCCTCTCCTCCCTCCTCCGATGCCGGAGACTTCAGTCTGTAAGCTGGAGTGGCCTCATTGGCGGAGATCAATGTCTAGCCAATGAGAGCGCTCCAGCTTACAGACAGAATCCTTCGTCATCAGAGGGAGTAACTGCAGCCCGGAGTTTCTAAGTTAAATTTACAGGAATTAAAACTTAAAAAAAAATAAATAACGTTTTAGTACTAGTCGATATGTAGCCTAACTATTTAGGCTATGTTATATATAGCTGACACATCCACTTTAAAAGTATATTTTTTAAAAAATCAAATTGTTTGAAACAGCGCCATCTCTTGTCTAAAAGACATATCTCTTTATGATGCACTCTGTGAGGGAGCATGAATCATAGACAATGTCTCCACATAGTAACTGTTAGGAACAGCACCATCTGGTGACCAAAATATAAAAATTACAGTTGCAATAATTTTAGAATGGAGAATCACTCAGCGGTTGGAAAACTCTTGTTTTACTCAGCAGGAAACCCCTGTAACATTTATATTAAAAATGCTTTCTGTTCCTTGAAAATGTCAGTATGAATAAGTGAGAAATTATATGTGTCTATGGTTCTGTTGATTTGCTTCTTTGCTTTCTGCATATTGTCTGTTTTCTGCCAGTGCAATTTATTTATGGTTTGTTCTAATGAATAACTGTTTTTACAGGTTTGTGAAATTAATGTAATGAGAATGATTTATTTAATGCAAGGGTGTTGAGCTAAACTTGCACTGTGTATTAAAAATGTGCTATATAACAATTTGTCACCATCTAATGTGATTGAATGGCCTTTTCTGCTGTAAATGTCATCAAGAAAATGAACAAGAATGCAAAGTTCATATTTATTGATTCCCCATCATTGTGGTAAATATGTGGTGATTACTGTAATTGACTCCTGGTCAATTTATCTGATTGATCTATGCTTTAGAATTATAATTATTACTGGAAGCCCCATTCCAAATGGCAAACATTAGATGACAGCTGAATATTGGACATGAATGTAAATAGTTAAAGGAGCAGTAAACTTTTCTTATGAAAAAATATATATTGTAGGGATTTTCCTATTGAGTAAAATAAGAGTATTCCCACTGCCAAGATATTTATATTTCCAGAGTTATTACAGTTTAAACCCATGTTTTTTTACATTAGCAGTGCCCTCTAGTGGTAAAATTCTAATTAGATTTCCTGTTAGATTCTAATGGAGAGGAAAGTCAGAAAAGTCAGAGACATACAGTTCTCCATAGAATGTGATAGAAACTGTCTGTCACTTCCTGACAGTTAGAACTATCAGGAAGTAAACACAGTAAATTCACTTCCTGATTATTTAAACTGCTATACATTTTTGAATAAAACATCTGACAGCGATGGGAGTGACCTTGTTTTATTCAGCAGGAAATGTTCTATATAATATGTGTTTTCATAAAAAAATGTTTACTGCTCCTTTAAAACAACCCTCATTTTAAAATGCAGGCTGATTGTATATGAAAATCAGTAATCACATATTTTCTGTGGCTAATGTACTCAAGACAACTTGGGGGAGATTCACTAAGTGGTGATAAAGAGGTGATAAAATGGAGATGACTTCTACTGTGATATCACGTCTTCAATTCCTGCGGTATTCTATGGAGCCTAGTCACTAAGATTTCTCCAGTTTTGGAGATCTTAGTGCATTAGCTCTATAGAATAACATGGAAATTGAAGAAGCGATACCACTGGAGAAGTCATCTCCACTTTATCACCTCTTTATCACGATTTAGTGAATAACCTCGCTGAGTAATTCTTGGGCAAACCAATTGTTCTATAGGCAGCAAATAAACTTTACCTAAACTCTCACTGAATGTGATGATGGGGTTAAAACTTTTATGGGTAACCTGAAGCCATATGGCTGTTGGCTGAACTTCTGGATTTAGTATCAATACATCAACTTTCCTAAGTAGACAAAAAGTTACATACCTTGATTGAAGTCAAGATATATATATATATATATAAACATTATATGCTGTTCCACTCTATGTAGGGTCACTTTGGTGCATTTACTGGTTGTCTTGATAAAGGCCCTTTTAGGAGGCCTGAAAAGTTGACAAATAAATCTGCACTTTTCACAAGACCTGCGTGTGCACTTCTTCCATGGCTTCAATACCATTTCCATTTCTTATATATAATATTACATCCTATATTATAAAAGGCCAGATGTATGTTTGTCCGATGCAGTCATGAGCTGTAGAGACTGCCCGAAAGCAGGCCAGCTGATTGGCTGCGCAGTTGTGGTATTTCCAGATGCCCCCATCACATCGGGGGAAGTAAGGTGGAATGCACCATTCAGGAAGGCACCGGCTGTCTGTCTATGCGTTCCCCTCTACCTGAAGCTGGATGTGACGCTGGCCGGCAGAGAGAGCAATTCACAGGTGCAGGGCGGCCACGATAGGACAAAGGACCCGCCCCGGCTGCTTGATGAAAGGAGATACACACTTTGGCCCGTGTACATGGGCTTTTACACTAGTATGTTATATTTTCCCAGGCTGGGGAAGCAATTTTCCTTTCCAAGTCTCACTTCTTGGTGAGGAATTGGATGCTGTAATTTACTATGTAAAATGAGCAAAAAATTGAACATGCAAGTAAAATTCCTTTCAACAACCTAAGATTAAAACCATGTGCAATATCATATATCTTTGAGTCCATTAAAGGGATAGTAATACCTCAAGTAAACTTTAGCTCCAAGTATTAGTAAACATTTTTTTTAACATGTTTTCCTATATATAGTTACTGACAGATCTGTGATTAAAAACACTATTCAAGAGAAAAGGATTTCCCTCCTGCTCCTTCTGGCCATCTCCCCTTAGGTCTGTAATCCAGTTGTGGGACCGGACGGATGCAGCAAGGGACAATCTTCAGTCACTAAGTATAATGAAAACTCCGCCCCCTCTTTACAAAGGAAGGCAGCATTTTACTTTTGCTTACTGAAGATTGGTCCTCGCAGCTCTCCATCCAGACCAGACAGAGAGGCAGCGTGACACAGGGAAAGGGGAAGGAGGGAGATTTTTTTGTCGTGAATAAAGTTTGAACTACAAATCTGTAAGTAATTATATATAGCACAACATGTTAAAAAATGTAACTAATACTAAAGTTTACTTGAGGTATCACTATCCCTTTAAGTAAAGAAAATATTTTCACATATACATATAAATGTTGTAACATGCTTTTTAATATAATAGTAAAATGTATAATTTCTGTTCCTTTTACTCTGTAGTTTTGGTGTGTACTGTCACAGAAGGAGATTAAAAGCCCATTGGTAACATTTTAATTATCAGTCCCCTAATCATTGTCATGGCAACAAATATGAATAATTTCTATGATTTAAAACAAACAACACCTAAAAATAAAATGGGCCCCATCTGAAGCTGTTCTCCACAGCTAGAAAGTGTAAAATCTAATTACATTTTCCTCCTGCATCTGCCTCTAGCAGCCCTGCTTGTTTAAAGGGATAGTAATACTTTCAAATTACTAATCCCCATATTGTATCATTGTTAAAAAGAAATGTATTGCCCCAGTGTCATCTCTCAAACCCTTATGGTTTGAGAGATGATAGCGCTCAAAGTTCCCCCTCCCTCCCCCTTCCCTGACTGAATACTGAACGCTGAACGCTGACTGCATGGGAAGCTGTCGTACGACAGTCTTATGTGCATCAGGTGGCTCTGCAGCAGAGCCGAGATCACGTTTATAAAAAATAAATCTTTCACTAAAATGGTCTTCTACGTGTGCTTGCAAACCAAGCACACATAGAAGACCGTTTCAGTGAAATAATTCTTTTTTATAAATGTGATCTTGGCTTAGCTGCAGAGCCGCCTGATGCACATAAGACTGTCGTACAACAGCTTCCCATGCAGTCAGCGTTCAGCGTTCAGTCAGGGAAGGGGGAGGGAGGGGGAACTTTGAGCGCTATTATCTCTCAAACCATAAGGGTTTGAGAGATGACACTGGGGGCAATAAGTTTATTTTTACCAAAGCTACAATATGGGGAATAGTAATTTGCAAGTATTACTATCCCTTTAAGGAAGCAGTAAACTTGTTAAAAGGACCTATCCATTCCCAAATCCTCCCCTCAGTGGGAGCTTCCATCTTTAAATTAATTCCATGATTATTACACCACATTACTTTATTCCACCCCTCTGGGTGAAACTGATAGGTACTACCAGCCTATGATAGTGGAGAGAGGGAATTTTATTGACATATAACTGATCATCTGGCTTTATCTGACCAAGGGGTAGATTCTATTGTAGGTGCCCAATGTTAACACCCGTTTTATCAAACATTTTCCTATTTAAGTCTATGGGGAAAACTGGATAGAAAAGCGGTAAAAAAATTAGTACCTGTAATGGAGAACAAAGCTCTGCTGATATTTGATTTCCTAACTACTACATAAAACTATTAACCCTTTGAGTGCAAGAAGAGTATGTAACGCATTGCTTTGCAATGCGTTGCATACCCCTCTGTCACTCAAAGGGTTAACCTGTTTGTAAAAAAAAAATAGATATTATAGGAAGTTTAAATTGAATACACATTTCATAAACATGCTTTCCAAACATTTCACAGATCTAAAAGGCAAAGAAAGACCTTTTGCAAAACAGGAAATATTGAGTTTTATTTCATTTGAAAGGGATAGTAATATTTCACAATAAAATCAGCTCCAATTAATCTTCATAGTCTTTGGGCCATGGAGAGTTTTATTTCAATACTGTCAGAGTTGTAGTTCAAGAGTAATTGAATGATAAAGTATCCCCTTCCCGCCCCTTTTATTGATGTAACACTGCTCACCTCAGAGAAGCAAGATTGTCCAGACTGATCACAGAGAGGGACAATCTTCAGTGAGATTAAGGAAAACCCTGTCTAGGGGGCAGGGTTTTCCTTATGATCACAGTAAGAAGATTGTCCCTTGCTGTGACCTGTCTGGTCAAGAAACCAGATTCCACATCTGAGGGGAGGCGGCTTACTCTAGGTAAAAGGGGCGGGAGGGGGATACTTTATCATTCAATTACTCTTGAACTACAACTCTGACAGTACTGAAATAACACTCTCCATGGCCCAAATACTATGAAGATTAATTGGAGCTGCTGTTTTTGTGAAAAATTACTATCCCATTAAATAGAATACACATCTAATAAACATGTTTTCAAAACATCCCACTGATCTTAAAAGCAAAGAAAGACCTTTTGCAAAACAGGGAATATATAGTTTGATTTTATTTTAAGAATTCATTACACTTTTACAGTTTCATGATATTTTTATGAGTTTGCAGCAGCCATATACAAGAGATAAAACTGAAACATATATATATAGTTAATGAGTCTTTCCTAGATTGTCTTCTACTTGTGGTAGGTTTAGATCATGCCCTTGTGTCAGTTTGGACAGACACTGGGACTAGATCACTGTGCTTTCCTGTCTGGTACTAGTGTCAAATATGCAAACTATCTCAGCTTTAGTGAACAATAAGAAAGTGTACCATATAATGAGTTATAGACAGCAGCGCCATTCAGTATATTTGTTCCTCTTTTATGCGAAGAGTGAAGATGGACTCAGTCAGCATGTGTCTGTAACCAGCAGGATTCAGAATGATATCTTGCACATGGATTAAAGCAGAACTATCATGGTAAAGCAAGTGAATTCATGGCAGTAGATCTTATCACTGTGAACAAGAAAACATATGTTAAACATTGCAAATGTCTCTGGATTTCAGTAACCTGTACCTCTGGTGTAAGCAAAACAATTAGATAGAGAGCGGCCATCTTGCCAAAGTTATGTAACTGCGCATGAGCCAACTCTCACTATCTCTGTCAGTCACCAAGGAAGAGACAACCTATAGTCCTCTCCAATTTTTTTTAATTGCGTTTTTTTATGGCGTACATGCGTGTAAGGCTCAGCCCGTTATCCTCAAACTATATTTTTATATCAATAATTTTTATTAAGAATAAAAGAAGTACAATGAAAGAAGAAAATAGGTCACAATACAAATCGTACATTGAATCACTGTAGCAACAGAAAGGTGGGCATGAATGTATTCACGTAAGCATGGCAACAACTACATTTACTGCATATCTGATAATTAGAGTTAAAGGGATAGTAATACTTAAGTATTACTAATCCCTATAGTAAAGTACTACTAAAAAAAAGGTATTGCCCCCAGTGTCATCTCTCAAGCCTTTATGGTTTGAGAGATAATCGCTTCAAAAGTTTCCCTCTCCCTCCCCCTTCCCCGTAGTCAGCGTTCTAGCTGACTGCAGGGAAGAAAATCGTATGACTTTCAGGCGGCTCTCCAGCACAGCCTGATCACGCTCCTAAAAAAGAAAACTTTCACTGAAATGGTCTTCTACGTGTGCTTGGCTTGCAAGCACACGTAGAAGACCGTTTTAGTGAAAGTTTTTTTTTGTTTTTTTTTAATTAACGCGATTGCGGCTCTATGCAGAGCCGCCTGATGATCTCTGACCGGATTTCCCTGAATCAGCTAGAATGCTGACTACAGGGAAGGGGGAGGGAGAAGGCAACTTTTGAAGCGTAAAGGTTTGAGAGATGACACTGGGGGCAATACATTTATTTTTAATATTACTTCAATATAGGGATTAGTAATACTTAAGTATTACTATCCCTTTAAGTGTAGGGAGATGGCTTCTCAGGTCACATCGTCCCAAGAAGGTGTATTTGACAGAGTAAGCAGGCGTTTTAATGTATGGGGAACATATGCCCTTTAGCATAAGGAGGTGATATTGTAGCCTAAATGTAGGAAACTGGAGAGAGAGAAGAGGTGAGGAGTCAAGCAGGGTAACAGGAAGGTTTAGAGGATGGGGGGAGTGGTAGGTGATGCAAATAATGCACTGAACAGCAACTCTTACTAGGAATAAAGAGCCTAGTAATACTTCATCAAGCAGGTGCTATGGTTTTCTGGTAAAATGTTTTCCAAGTGTCCCAAATAACCTCAAAAGATTCATCACCTGATTTGATGGCAACCAGCCTTTCCAGGCTTAGAATTTTGTTTGCTCTAGTCAGCCGGTGCACAATCGTGGAGGCTGGCTGAAATGTGTTTCCAAAGGGCTGGGATACATAGTTTAGCTGCACTGAGCATCTGTCGGAAGAGGAATACTTCAGTTTTGTATGAGGTGAGTATAATGGAGTTGGTAGGAGATTCAAACATATAATCTAGGGGTCTGGAGAAAGCTTAACACCTATCACTTGGGATATTGTTACGGTTCAGTACACTCAGACATGGTAGATGTTGGTAAAAACACAATTTTATTAATGCACACAAGGAATGAGGTAACCCTTGCGGGTCCAGTAACAACAGTAGTAACTGACACAGGACAGGTTACAAGCAAATTAACCCACACGGGTCCAGTATGTATACACACAATACTGACACAGGTCAGGTAAATGAGTTTGATACAGTGTAAGAAAGTCCAATGTGACCAGTGGAACCACTGGCAAAGTATGATTACAACGAAGGCCCAATGTTGCCTAGAGGCAAGGGGAGGTGACAATGACAGGACTGCAACAACAGGCACTGGACGCCTGTAGGAGGATGCAATGGTGGCCGCCCACCAGCGATACACAAGGCTGGTCAGAGCTCGTGCCAGAACGGAGGCCCTACCGGAGCAGCCCAACACCGTGTGCATGTACTACCTTAAAGGGTTAATGTGCGATAGTATAAATGGATGGCAACCGGAAGCGCACAGCGGAACCAAATGGAGACTCAATCGCACAGAGTAACGGAGCCCAACAAACCCAGAGTGGTAGTAATGGAACAAGGCCCTTCCCCCGAAGGGGTTAATAGCACTATGGTCTGGATAACAGCAACCACCGGAGGTGCTCAACTGAACCACAAGTAGACCAAGCGAATGCAACACGGTGTGGAGGCACCCTGAGACTCTGACCACTGTCAGAATGTAACTGACAACCGGAATACCGGAATACAAGGAGGCCCAGTAAATCTGTAACAGTGCCAGGCAGGCAGCAGCAGAAAAAGTCCGGGGGAGCCCAACCAGGCACAGGAGAAGCAGGAACCACTGCCAAGTCGATTCGGTACACAGCGCAGGAACGTCAGCCAACCTGGCTTGGTACACAGAGCAGGATCCTCAGACACGCCGGGTCGGTACATGGAGCAAGATCGTCAGTCTCTCCGGGTCAATACATGGAGCAGGAACATCAGCCAGGCCGGGTCAGAACCTTCCCACCAGCCCGAAAAGACAATAACATCATTATCTGCTTAGTCTTCTTCTAGGTGTCTGGGCTAGTGGTAATATTCCAAATGTCCACACCAGTGCCCTCAGGGTCCTCCCTTGAACAGTTATTGACATTTCTAGTACCATCAAAAGACAGTGACTCTGCAGATATGATAATCTGTCTGTGTGTCTCTACACAATGCACATTATATTGTGCAATAACTACACATGGCAATGTGAGGAAGAATAAAATGTTACAGGGTATAAGGGAACATCTACAGACAGTCCAGCTGTCTTATTGCATTGTGGGTCAATCATTTTTATTAACTGAGTGGTAATGAGTTTTGACCCATAGGAAATCAGTCACCCACTAACCCACGTCTAGCAGTCACTTGTTGTCAGTTTTTAGTCCACTAGCCTACTACCGTCAGAAATAAAACATTTTTCAATGCCATTGGCCTCAGCCTTCTAACAATTTTTCCAAGTTTTATGCTGATGTAGGCCTCAGCCTGCTAACCATTTTTTAAGACTTAGCCTATGGTAGGCCTCAGCCTGCTAACCTTTTTCAGTTTACTTTGCTGTAGCTAATAACTTTTTCAAGGTTTATCATTCCACTAGGCTTTAATCTTGAAAAACTTTTTAGCACACTGAGACCTATGGCAAGGTAAACCTAATACTGTGACATTTGATGCTCAGATGATTCAGCAGAAACTAAATTAGAAAACACCATAAAGCCACCGGTGGTGATCCTTATTCCCACCTCTCTATCTCTATCTCTCTATCATGCACACATACTTGGTATATCTGAACTAAGAAAGTTATCATGTAGTCATCATCAGCCTCCCCACTCTCATCAGCACTACTAGCAGACTCTTCTTCCTCTCGATGGTGACATACGTGATGCACCTGATCTCACACTCACAGACAAAGCAGGTCAGGCAGCTATGTCTCTGTGTTGCTACGGCACATAGCCACCTAAGGATAATCAAAAGATTTCCTTTTTATGAACAACATACTCCAGGTCCCTGAAGATGTGATTATAGAAACACTATCTATGTATGCTGGGCTCCTACTACTACTACTGCATACCTCTCAACATTTCAAATGGCGAAAGAGGGACACTTCTGTTTTAGGTGGGGTTTCTGGGGGCGTGGCTGATAGGCGAGGCATTTCCAAGAATTTTTAAATTATTTCTTGACCCATCTGCACCTCTTTGTGTAACTGATAAATGATTTAGAGCAAGACCAAAGTATGTTGTCCATATTAATGTATAAACACATATACTGACAATTAACAACACATGTATATTTTATTGCTGTGGAGCAATGTAATACAAACCACTCCTTCTGATGTCCTAAAAAGAGGGACAAAAGACCAGAAAAGAGGGACAGAGGGATTTGGGTCTCAAAGAGGGACTGTCCCTCCTGAAGAATGACACTTGGGAGGTATGCTACTGCAGCTTGTGCTGTTACTTTCAAATGTACATTTCTCCACTTCAGCACTCAGCATCAGTAGTAATGCAAATGGAATTCTCATAGCCATAGAAGGGATTACAATATATTGGCAAGTTCATTGGCAGTAGTGAAAAACAGAAATTGTAGTGGAACTATTTTGAAAAATAGAAAAATTGCTTTTTATGTGAAAATTCCCTTGAAAACTGACTTTTTACCCAACTCTAATTGCAAGGCAAGGCAAGTGCACCATATTTATCACAGTAAAAACACTATAGCATTTTTGGTAGAGCTGTTACATAATTGCTCTATTTTTATAATGCTAAATACAATCCTTAATGTTAAACAGTAGATACATATTAGTAAACCAGAAAATGATAACTCTATAATTCTATGCATCTGTTACATAAAATTGATACCTTCCATGTAGCTCTTCAGAACCAATTTAATTGTGTAATCAAATTGGAAAATGCTCACTCAGGGAATAGTTTGATGGTATTTAGGATAAACACAGCTGTCACAAATTGTATTGCTTAGGGCACTGTGGTTTTATTAACCCTTTGAGTGCCGGAGCAGTACGGAATACATTGCAAAGTAATGCATTCTGTACCACTCTGGCACTCAAAGGATCAAAAGACTGTGTATGAAAATAGTAGGACATATAATCAGAGAGCTAACATCTCCTAATAATAACCCCCAATTACCCTACTATGGCCAGAAAATCCTAACGGGCCGAAAAAATTTTACCATTCTAACTTTGTTCAAGACATGACGTATTCAATAAGTCCTGTGTGTCATGTCTATGGAGGTGGAAATGACCGTTGTTAGCAAGAACATTGGGCCAGATTTCTAAAAGTAGAGTTTCATGGAAATAGTCGGTACAGTGGTGTTAACCCCTTAAGGACTGGCTGCACAAGGCCGGCACTAAAAGAGCAGTAAACTTTTTTTTTATGAAAACACATATTTTTTAGATCTTTTCCTGCTGAATAAAACAAGGTCACTTCCGCCGCTGTCAGATGTTTTATTCAAAGTGTATAACAGTTCAGATAACCAGGAAGTGAATTTACTGTGTTTAATTCCTGATAGTTCTAACTGACAGGAAGTGACTCAGCAGTTTCTATCACATTCTATGGAGAACTGTATGTCACTGACAATTTAACCACTAGAGGGCACTGCTAATGTAAAAAATATGGGTTTAAACTGTAATAACTATGGAAATATGAATCTCTTGGCAGTGGGAGTACACTTACTTTACTCAGTAGGAAAATACCTATAATATATGTTAATTATAAACTGGGTTTAGTCAGTTTTGTGTAATGTAATGTCACCTAGTTGAGCTTGTAGATAAATGGCGGTAGGGAAAATATTGGTGCAGCAAATTTATAACGAATTGTTGCAAGTTGCCATAGTTTCGCAACAATTATTTAAGCAGAATTGTAACGCCATGTATAGGTTGTTCTTCATGAAGTTTAGGTGTTAGGAAAGTACAAGACCCTAGAAATTTCGCAAGACAACGCTCTCCTACAGTTTATTAAAATCAGACCGTTGCTAAAATGATGATGCAAATTTTAGTGACAGATCAGATTTGTACAATACGAATGTTTTTTTATAAATAATTATAGTACCTCAAGTCTGCTTACTGCACATGGTAATCTTAACCCTTTAAAAACCATAGGGGTGTGCAGTGTGTTGCTCGCCCCTGTATTTCTTAACTCTTTGAGTGCCAGAGGGGTAAGCAATGCATTGCTTACCCCTCTGTCACTCAAAGGGTTAAAGGTTTATGAAGGCTCATGCGCTCCTCCTGCTTCTGTTTTAAAAACTTTCAGCAACTGTCATGTCTACCTCAACAGACATAATTGAAGTTGTTATCTCTTGAACAAAAGCACAAAGGCAAAATTCAAAGGGCCATTAAGATGCAGTGTATTTACATTTCACTGGTCCTCAATGGGTTAAACCTTTGGGTGCCTGACACATATCCAACACATTACAACACAATTCATTGGTTTAAGTAGTAATGTTTTGTTATGGAATATATATATATATACTGCTCAACATTTAAACTGCAGCACTGTGAAAGATGAGATGTGGAGCTGTGCAAATTTCAACAACCAATGGGCTGTCTGAGATATATAAATGATTACAGTACTGCTGCAATGGTTACATATGGCGCGATGCAAGAAATGTTTGGATCTGATAAAGGCATTTTTGTGCGCAGATAGATTTTGCGCATGTTCTAATCCAGGAAGCTGAATACTGAACACTTCTTGAATTGCGCATAAAAACTTCATTTTACGACAACACTATACAGACGTATAAATTAATTCACAATACCACTTCCTGCATTAGGAGCATTCACTATTCCACTCGCACAGATTCGTTAATCCTGGCCACGCCCACAAAAAATTAATATGTGCAGCTGTTCTCTAATCTTGATTTTTTCATGCGCAATTGAACAAAATCATGAGCAAACTTATTCCCTAGTGGTTTTCACACAGGAAATAGAGATCGCACATGTTTCTTGCATCGCGCCAATAGTAACATAGTTGACAAGGCTGAAAAAAGACATGCGTCCATCAAGTCCAGCCCATGCTAGATCACCCCTGTTGATCCAGAGGAAGGCAAATAAATAAAAAACTCTGAAGCTATTTCCAATCAACCCCAAAGTGGGTAAAAACATTCCTTCCTGACTCAAAATGGCTGGATCAACAACCTATCTTCATTAAAGCCATCTGTCATATTTTTCAATATTGTTCTGTGCTAGATAGGCATCCATTGATTTTTTTTTTTTAAACAGTTACTTATCTGCATGTACAAACAACTTCCTGAGGCAAAGAATTCCATAGTTCAGCCACCCTTACCTTAAAAAGTCTCTGCCTTTGTTTTAGCCGAAAGCGCCTTTCCTCTAGTCTTAATGGATGACCTCTCGTTCTTAGCTCAGCTCTTAGCGTAATAATTAATTGGATAGTTCTTTGTTCATGATGGTAACGGTCATAAAGGGCATAAAGGATGATGGCTGAGCAGATCAGCTGTTATCTGTGAAGACATTTGACACTGCATTTTTGGCTGTGTAATGCTTCATGACAAGCCTAGAATAGGGTAACTTCAAGAATATCTTTAAGTGAGGCTTAACAAACAGTACAGGATCACCAAACTGCAACAACAGGTTCATCAGTCCATGCTAGCCAATGCACAGGTTAGCCATGTAGTTGGAGCTGTTCAGTGATGTTAGTCCTGATGGTGGACCACTGCTTGTAATGATTGTCAGGTCTAGAGAATAGTATTGCACTTGCCATTCACAATGATGAGCACATTCCACAATTACATCCAGAGAGACACTGATAGACATTGGTACAGCTGTGTCAACAATCAACATCACATTCCCTACAACCAGTCACCTTGTTGACAACCATGACACAGTTGTTCTTCTAAAATCACACAAGACCTGTTCATGAGAATGATGCTGAACGAGATGCCACCGAGGCAGAAATGGATATCTGTTGTTTTCAGTGATGAGTCCAAGTTCTGTCTAAGGCATCATAATGGTTGGATAATGGTTTGGTGGCGAGCTAATCAGTGATATGCAGATGTTGCCACTATAGTCCAGGTCCCAGATCAATGGATTAGAGAGGCATCATGCTGGCAGACGCATGTCCGTACTGCACATTTTAGGCATGCTTACAGCTCTCTGGTATGTAGACCTGGTTGCATAAACCAACATTAGACCATTTCTTCTGTTGCAATTTTCCTTATGGAGAGCTTTTGGTTGAAGATCAAATTGGGATGTTTGGAGAACAATGTATAGTTGACTTATCAAGATGATACAGTTAGAAAAGTGCAAACATAAGTGTACTTTCTGCCTCTCAGTTAAAGAGATAGTAATGTTTACTTACCAAAGTACAATTGAGTCTTTTTTATACATTTTTATAACAATTTGTAGTAGTATAACCTTCTAAAACATTGCCGTTTTACCTTTATTTTATAAAGCAGCCTCAGCAAGCTGGTCTGGATGGATAGTGACGAGGGACAATCTTCTATCAGCATAAGGAAACACCTAACCTCCTTCCTCAAGGGGGCAGGCTTTTCCTTATACTGAATGAAAGAAGATTGTACCTCGCTGCAATCTGTCCGGTCCCAGGACCGGATTCCAGATCTATGGGGAGGCTGCTTGAGGTAAGTAAAAGGGATGGGGGGGACTTTATTATAGAATAAAGGTAAATTGCCAAAGTTATACAGGTTATACAGCTACACATTGTTATACAAATGCATTAAGATGACTCGATTGTATGTTAGTAACTAAACATTACTGTCCCTTTAAGAGCATTATTTCTACATTTCCATATATATATATATATATATATATATATATACATATATATATAAACCTATATATATGGTTTTATTAAACCATTTAAAAGTCCTACTGCATTTTTTAAATTAAAGCAGCACTATCATAAATACAAAAGTGCCTCACAATAAGTTTTTATGATAGCAGTAAGCATTTCATTTCTTTTATTATCCTTAGTAAGTCCTGCGTTATAGAGAAATCTAAGTTTTTCGGAGACTCACCGCCATACAACAGTGCAGACATCTTGCCGAAGAGGCATCTGTGCACTTGCGCTGTCCATCCCTGTCTCTTCAGTGATTGGCAAGGGGGAGTTGCAATGTACCTTAAAGTATAGACAGCAACATACAGAGCATTCACACAGATGCCTCTACTGCAAGATGTCGGCCGGCGAGTCTCCGAAGAAGATAGATTTAGAAATAATGACAGACTTAAAGGGATAATAATACTTAATATGTAAAAACTATATATTGTAGGTTTGTCTTCTTGAGTAAAACAAGGGTACTCCCACTGCTAAAAGGTGTTTTATTCAGTAATTATTGTAGTTCAAACCTGAATTTTCTAGGTGCAGTATGACAATGGCCTGAAATTGTACAGTGGTGCTGTTGCTACACCATCCTATGGAAGTTTATGGTCAACTGACCAGAGTTGTCCATATGATGGTATAGCAACAGCACCACTGTACAATTTCAGGCCACTGTGATACTGCACCTAAATAATTCAAGTTTGAGCTGCAATTACTGTTGAATAAAGCATCTCTCAGCAGTGGGAGTACCCTTGTCATATCAAGTGTTACTGTTCCTTTAATAAGGATAATAAAAGGATTGATATGCTTAACACTATGGTAAAAATGAATTGGTGGCCCTTTTATATGCTTTAATCCTTCAAGTGCCAGAGGGATATGCAATGCATTGATATGCAATGCGTTACATACCCCTCTGGCAAACAAAGGGTTAAACCATTTAAAAGTCCTGCTGCGTTAGGTCTGATTTAGGTTAAAAAAAAAAAGAAAACCTCTTAATGGCTTAATTTGATTAATTGATACAAACTTAGCATGAACAGATTCCATGTGGCTCACTTCTGCTTTGATGACTGACATTTAAGAACCAATGAACGAAGAGTATACAATTAGTGATCAGATTAAAAGTCCTCTGCATTTGTTTTCCCACTGATGTTTTCCATTGACGTATCGGCTGTTCTGTTTCTTTTGATTAATTATCATCGTTTTAAAATTTTATGTCTCAGAAATGTTTTCTGGGATTTTCCATAGACTATTCACTGTTCATTTTGAATACTTTCCTGCATAATGCTATATTATTAATTTAATTTTCTATGATCTTTTGCTGACTTTTATCCATGCATTACTTATTATAAAGAAAAGGTCAAACTGTCTGACTAACCAAATCCATAGTTAACATTATTTTTCATAAATGATCATTATATCTTATGCTTAAGACCAAGATATACTAAGCAGTGATCTTCTGTAAGACACATGTCAAGTAGAGCTTACATTTCAATACCTGCTTCTATTTACCCATTTTGATTTACTAAAATACAGGTCCATTGCTATGCAGAATGTACAAATTTGCCAGTGAATCCACATTGGAGTTAGTGTCCAGTACCAGTGGATAAACTACAGGTTATGCAGTACAACTTATGATCAATGTAGTTCACACCAGCAGACACACTTCATGATGAATCCACAGAGCTGGATTTTAATGGCAACAAGACCTGCACACAAACACCATAGTATATGCAGAGAAATGGTGTACACTAACACCATCTCCTATATGTCTTTCTTAGTTTATTGGTCTAAGCAAGGTTAAAAGGAAAGGAATTCTCCAAATCACCCGGAGAAAGCTCTATCGTCCTCTGCTTGATGCAAGTACTGTTCAAGGGATAGTAATGTTTCATAATAAAAGCATCTCCAATTAATCTTCATAGTATTTGGGTCGTGGAGAGTGTTATTTCAGTTCTGTCAGAGTTGTAGTTCAAGAGTAATTGAATGATAAAGTATCCCCCTCCCGCCCCTTTACTGATGTAACACTGCACACCTCAGAGCAGCAGGGTGGTGTCCAAGTGGATTGCAGAGAGGGACAATCTTCAATTAAGATAAGAGAAAAACCTGAAAAAGCTGTCAATGGGGGCAGGGCTTTCATTGTTCTCACAGTAAAAAGATTGTCCCTTGCTGTGATGTGTCTTGTCTGTGGACCAGATTCTACATCTGAGGGGAGGTGGCTTACACTAGATAAAAGGGGTGGGAGGGGGATACGTTATAATTCAGTTACTCTTGAACTACAACTCTGACAGTATTGATATAACACTCTCCATGGCCCAAATACTATGACAATTAATTAGAGCTGCTGTTTTTGTGAAACATTACTATCCCTTTAATTGGAGGATTTTGTGCCTAGATAGCTAAGTAAATTTAGGTTACGTAGGCATAGAGTCTGACTGCAGATTCTAGCACCTGTTATTGCACAGAATTTACGTGATACAATCACCCCACTAGGCCATATGCTCACAACCAAAAAGGGAGCAGTGGTAGTGAAAGAAATATGCTCAGCAGGGAACAAATAAACATCCCGTTAACCATCTGAGTGCCAGAAGGGTACGCAACGCATTGCAAAGCAATGCATTGCGTGCCCCTCTGGCACTCAAAGGGTTATACTGAATTTGGCCTTTAACACCCTGAGAGATAGGAGCAGCAAGCCTTCTGCACCATATGGGAAAAATCCAAATTCCCTTAATTAGGTCTCAAATCTATTGCTTTGCATTGAGTTGGTGACCTCTCTCTCCCTCTAACATTCAAGGATTTAAAAGCCCCATTCAAGTAAATGGAAATGTATATTTGTACCTTACAGTGCAGAGGATCGTCCATTGTTGTTGATTAGTATGTCAGTCTCTGTAAGGTCAATGTACTAAGAACTACAGCAATTCTAGGGTAAACCAACTGTAACATAAGGAAAAATTCCTTACATCTCATTGATTTAGCTCTTTAAAGACTTCACAATGGATTGCACACCCCTCTGGCCCTTTAACCCCTTAAGAACTAAACAATCGCGCATGTGGCTGGCACTTAAGGACCATGGACCAGTTTTTTTTGAGCATCAATTTCAGGGCTCCCTGAATGGCGTGCATGGATCCTTATGGCTCGCAGACCCATGATGTGCCAGGACAGTCAAGGGTCCTTAAGAATTTAAAGGGATAGTAATAATTGAATAAAAACACAGCTCCGATTGATCCTCATATAACGAGGGTCAAGTAGCGCTATATTTCAATAGTTTACATTTGTAGTTAGAGAGTAATTAAATTCTAAAGTATCCCCCTCCCGCCCATTTCACTCACATCATGCTGACTGTCTGAACAGGCCGGATGGAGCGCAGCGAAGGACAGTCTTTATTGAGCATAAGGAAAATTCTACACTCCTTTGTCAAGAGAGGCAGGGTTTTCCTTATACTCATTGTGCTCTGTCCAGTCCCACAACCAGATTCCACATCTGAGGGGAGGTGGCTGGGGAGAGGTAAAAGGGGTGGGAGAGGGGATCCTTTAGAACTGATTTACTCTTGAACTACAAACTGTAAACTATTGAGATACAGAGCTACATGACCTAGTTATATGATGATCAATCAGAATAGCAGGGAAGGGAGCAAAGAAGGTTGACCCCAAATACCTCAACATTCTATCTGACTGATTTGTTTTGAAAGACTCAGGCAGCTCCAGTCCAAGCAATTTCCTTATTGATCTTGCTTTTATTGTGCTTGGGAAGTCTGGGGAAAGAAGTTGTTGATTTTGTTTTTAGTTAGCATTTTTTGTACAGTAAGATAGAGTGGGCAACTGTATAAAAAAAAATAGGTGACAGACAGCTGACTGGGACCATGATGTGGTGTTGGAGATGTGCATGCTGTCTTCATAATAAAAATATATGTATTTCTCTTAAGGCGAGGGCAAAAATTCCTGTATAAAATTCAGCTTTATTAAAAAAAAAAAAAAAAAAAGCTGAATTTGGAGCAAATTTATTGTAAAAAACACACTACCAAAAGCCTCTAAGTACTCTTTGTAACCTACTCTGATGAAAAGAAACACCAATTTTATTTTGTAGGCATTAAAAAAACATGAAGAATGATATAAGTCTTATCTCTCAAACCTTTATGGTTTAAGAGATATTCACAAACAAAGTATCCCCCCCCCTGTTCAGCCAGATCAGAAGGGAGGTGCCCAGGTAGACTGCAGAGAGGGACAATCTTCAATTAAGATAAGGGAAGAAGCTGAAAAACTTGTCAAGGGGGGAATGCTTTCATTGTTCTCATAGGAAGAAGATTGTCCCCTGCTGTTATCTGTCTGGTCTATGGACTGCATTACACATCTGAGAAGAGATGGCTTACACTAGGTAAAAGGGTCGGGAGGGGAAACTTTGCTTGTGAATATCTCTCAAACCATAAAGGTTTGAGGGATAAGACTTATATCATTCTTCATGTTTTTTTAATGTCTACAAAATAAAATAAAGTATTACTATCCCTTTAAACTGATTGACATTACGTATTAGCTAAGCCTTTGTGTCCTCTTTTGTTCTCAGAATTGACAAATTATAGTACACATAAGGAGTTGGAACCATTTAGCCCTTCACTTTTGGCTGGATGGAAATGATGGAAGCTGTAGACCTCAACAACTGGAGTAACAAAGAGTCCATCCTTCCTTTTTTATATATGTATCAGATAAAAGTATGTAACTAAGGGCGATATGTTCAAAAAGTCGCCAGAATGATAAAATTGTTGGATCATGAGTTGGTGGTAAACAAACGACAATATTTTCAGAAGTAAATCCGGCACGTTTGAAAAAGTGTCTAAAAAATTAAAAATGACGGTAAGAAAATCATGATGAACTTTGCCTTTAAAATAATCTGATGTTAAAAATATCTTTGATTTTGTCTTTGAAATGAAAATATTCAAAGAAAAAGATTTTTTTTTGTCTTTGAAACCACAAATTGCTTCTCACTCCTGCTAACAATACTTTAATTTGTCTTCTCCAAGTTTAGACCATTTTTATTTTGTTGGGAAAAAATGACGTTAATCAGACAAAAAAGTCACGTTGAAACGTATATTTTTTTCTGACAATACGATGGTAGATTAAACCACGCCCACTTTTAAGACGGCTTTTTCCCTTTGACGGAGATGGCGGAATTGGATGCAAGAAATGACGGAAACATGTCTGAGAACTGACGGATCATGGTGTAAGGACTTTTTTATTCTGATTACAGACAATTTCAGTTACCACCACTTTCTGAACATCTTGCCCTTAATTTTTTTGCTCATTGGTGCTCTTAGTGTACTCTTATTCAGAGACTTTCATGGAATACTTTGGTATCAGTCTGTTAAAAGCTGTAAGAAAGGTTTGATGACATTAATGATTAGTGTGTATTTTTGTAACCATCAACTGGTTCTAAAATAATTAGACTGATGCAATTATATAGAGTTTCTTACATTGTTTGGAGTGTTTCATACCTACTGAGAGCATTTAAAGGCCACCTTGGAAGTGCAGCTGTGAATCTGTCAGCCAAGACAAGGTGATAATTTGGTTTGACATGATCAGCATTTTATTGAAGGATATTCAAATCCGATGCTAAGACTCTCTTTGAAGTTTATTTTTCATTGTATGGGTAAATTTCATTACAAGAATTCTAGTATTCCCTTGGAATATAAGGGTTTCAGTCTTCTGATTTGTAATGCCTTCTACGTTATATTCATTTTTTTTATCAAATCACATACATTTTTTTTTTAGATTTTTATTTATGATGTTTAATGCCATCTCCAATTCATTGAAAAGCAGTGTTGAAGCTGTATCTACCACACATAAGTGAAACATTTATCTAGCATTAAATGGATAGTAATACTTTGTTTTATCTTTATTTTATTTTGTAGGCATTAAAAAAACATGAAGAATGATATAAGTCTTATTTCTAAAACCTTTATGGTTTGAGAGATATTCACAAGCAAAGTTTCCCCCTCCCTCCCCTTTTACCTAGTGTAAGCCATCTCTTCTCAGATGTGGAATCTGATTGTAAGACCAGACAGATAACAGCAGGGGACAATCTTTTTCCTATGAGAACAATGAAAGCCCTGCCCCCTTGACAAGATTGTCCCTCTCTGCAATCTTCCTGGACACCTCCCTTCTGATCTGGCTGAACCAACTGCTGCTTCTTACAGTGAGAAAAACAAGCATCAAAAACACCTGTCTACAAAGTAGTAGCAAAAATAAATTCTTTGATACCTCTAAAAGCTTATAGTAATATAAGGGTAGTGGGCAAGAAGTGGCGGGCGATGCTGAGGATGACCTAATGTTGACTGATGATAAGGATGATGTAGATCTAGAATATATCCCTCCAGTATCCTCCTCTTGTTCGATACAGATGAAGTTGAGAGTGAGGGAGATGATGACATGGTCATAACATTAGCTGAAAAGCAGTTTGTCAAGGTCCCACCAGTACCAGTACTATAAAAAGAAAACATATAAGAAGAACACGGAGGATAACAGCGAGTTCTATTGTTGATGATGGCTAACAGAGGAAGGTGTGGCAGCTGAATCAACTGCTGCATCTGACAGTGAGACAAACAAGCACCAAAACACCTGTCCTCAAAGTAG